>CM068371.1:31463801-31851301 GCA_034769895.1 Magicicada septendecula | reverse complement strand
TGGAACAACTAAGTTTACAAACTAAAATTATGCTAAATATAACATTAAAGACTTAAATTTGTATTGACCGTCAGTCAATGAATTTTTCCGGTGAAGGGTTTTTGAGGATCGGTCAAAAAAATAACACAAATTTTAAATTATTTGGGTTAACGTTTCGACAGTATTTACTGTCATCATCAGGACCTGTGTATGAATACAAAAGGAATGTCAAACACAACAGAACAATTAGTTGAGTGAACGTGATTGTGTATGTGTGCGCGCGCGCGTGTGCGTGCGCATGAGTGTATCCTTGTATATGTGAAGGAGTTGGGACAGTTTCTTTTACATCATCAAATGTTTTCTTTAAAATACAGCGAGGAAATTATAATATCACAGACTTAATTTATACAATATTACAATTTAAATTACTCATAATGTAATGATATTTGTAATTAATTATAAAAGCAGTAAGCAACAATTAAATATTAGAATTTTTACAGAAAACCAGTCAACATATAGCGTAGTAAAACATATTATAGCTAAATACAGATTATAGGGATGTTCAATTATGTAAGTATTAAAAGTTATTTTTATCAAGTTTCACCCACTGCTGGTATTAAAAACACCGTCAGTAGGTGAAATCAGTAGTGATATCAGTAGTGAAAGTATATTAGTACCAATATATTAATACCCAGGTCCTTATGATGGCAATAATTACTGTCGAAACGTCGACACACATAATTTAAAATTTGTGTTATATTTCTGTACCTGTCCTCACAAACTCTTCACCGGAAAAATAACATTACTATTTTTATATTTTGTGCTGTCTTTTACTGAAAAAATTACGCTGTTGCACACCACTATATAAAAAATTCACGATTAACACTTTCGAGTCTCTCAGCTCATTGTCACATCAGAAATATTCAATAATACAAGTACATAACAACAACAAAAATATGAATCAGTATTTGATAGGATGAGAAATAAAATTATAGAAAGGAAACGACGTTACAGAGGAGCACAGTTTATAAACTAAACTGCAAAGAATGTAATAAAGTGTACCTAGGAAAGACGGGACGGACATTAGAGTGCAGGTTGTCTGACCATAAACGAGGAGGTAGTAATAAAACAACAAATCCTTTATATGTAAATAATTTGATACAAGAGGTTCATAAATTTCTTAATCCACTTGATTATGAAATTTTATCATGACCTCCGAAATATGACATTCACTAATTTTTATGCAGGGTTGCAACTTAGAAAAATTACAAATTATGAAGTTAAATGTAAGACTAAAACATTATAAATTATAAACAACAGTGGAAAGAACAAAAGAACACTTAGAAGGAATGTAAGATTCAAAACTGTGTGTTTGTGAGTGTGTGTGTGTAGACCCAGGAAGTGATGGCTGGAGGATCGTTGGAGGTGGAACAGGCAACACCATGCCTATGGCGAGATGTGAAGATGATGATGATGTCTTTGTTTTCCTTCCGTCCAGAAATTGGCATGTGGTCCTTAGATGGCCGATACAAAAAAAAACTTAAATAAATAAAAAAATATCAAATAAAATAAATTAAATTAAATTAATTAAATATAAATTTAATTATATGTAAAATTAAGAACGTCATAATCATAAACCGAATCAATAAATTTATGATCCTCTTCAATACGATGTCTAGCGGAAAGGGATGATTAGATTTCTTTCTTTCAATTTTACTTCTCTCTTTCGTAATCCGCCGGTAGATTATTAATTTGTTAAGAAAACAAAACGTTTAGTGAACTCTTTTTTCTTTACTTGAACTTTTAGAGTTTGTACCTGAAGAGTGACTGACACAAACAACTCACCTCGTCTGTTCACAGCACAAAATGAGTCGGGGTGAACCCACAACTGGTACCACAAGCGTAGTTCAGACAAACACTGCTTATACTCAATGTACGTCAGTTGTTTGGACGAGAAGGTGACCGCTCTGTTCCACTGTGATCCGTCCCAAATGTTTCTGAAACCAGTTAGCTGTAACCACAGATTAATTGAATTGTTACATTTTTATACATCTATATAAATATAGAACTCAAAGTCTAAAGATTTATGGGTACTGAATACAAATCCACACCGTTACACCGATTGGCACCAAATTTTGCACAGGTAACCTTTGACACAAGGGAAAAAATACTGTCTAACTTGAAATTTGATATTTTGCCCCGTTTGCTCGATTTAGGCCCTTTTAATTATGCCTTTTTGTTGATGTATATAAAGATGTCAATATGCGATTGTTTTTAATATGCGATTGTATCGATATATTTTGTAATTTTGTATACAGATAAGTCTATATATTTTGTAATTGTCTTAAACGATTATAAAATTTATGTTTATACGTATTTCAAATGATGCAATGAATAAGTAATGAAGTATATTAAATACTACTACTAAAGATGTCAATAACACCATGGAGACCAGAATTAATTAACATAGTAACAAATAAATAAATAAAAGCTATTTAGCGGCATAGGAACTGAAGATTTTCCAGTCCTGCAGTATATTTTCGATGTTTTATATAATATGCAATTATATCGCTATATTACGATGTGGAAAAGAAGAAGTGTACTAATTGTAAATGTACAAACGTACTAATGTACAAATTGTTTGTTACTTAATGCAAAGCGAAAATACGTGCTGTTTTTTGTCTGAACAAGTCAGAGTATGCAGTGGAAACATACACAATCTCAGAAGGAATGTCAGTCCCAACCTTCGGTAGGAAAAGTAATGGTGACCATATTTTTTATTATTATCAAGGTGTCCTGCTCTTAAATTTTAAAAAAACTGGTCTCAACATCAACGCTGAGCGATATGAAGACAGCTTAGAACGCTTACGGGTCAGCATCACCCGCGAAGCTCAAAAATGGTGTCATTCTTCTGCGTGATAATGCTCGACCCCATGTAGTCAAGACGATTCAAGATCTGCTTGGTCGTTTGAAATGAGAAGTCTTACAACATTACAACACCCACCTTACAGTCCCGACTTGTCCCCATGCGATTATCATGTTTTTGACCCATTAAAGGAACCACTAAAAGGACGGCGGTTCAAATCTTACTCTGAGGTAGAGTTTGCTCTGATTGCTAACTTTCTTCAGAACAGAACCTTTCGCGTGAGAGTTGATAATACCCTTTCCTCGGAAAGAGCTATTACGGCTGGTGTACCTCAGGGAAGCGTCTTCTCTAGCTCCAGTACCAGCTTGACGAATACGTTGAGTGGGCAGAGAAATGGAAGGTTGTCATCAACGCGGCCAAGAGCACAGCCAGACGCTTCAGGCTCCCCGACAGACTGTACGTAGGCGACACAGTTGCCCTGGTCTCGAGAGGTCAAGTACCTCGGGCTCCACCTCGATCATCGTCTTACCTGGCTGACACACTCCCAACAAGTAGGCCCCAAGACCGTCCATCGACTACACATACTCCGTCCCCTGCTGTGCAGCAATTCTATGACCCGCCGCCTAGGGGAGCTTCTCGTCTCCACCTATGTGGTGCCGATGGCTACCTACGCGATCCCCGTACGGGGCTACTTGGCGAAGACCCACAAGCAAAAGCTTCAGTCTCTCCTTGACCGAGCATTGCGCTGGGCGTGCAAAGCCCACTATCTGGCATCGAATAAAATCATCCGTGAAGCCCTGCGTGTCCGTTCCCTGGACGCCTCTATAGGGACGCTGTCCCGGAAATCTATCCCCGCACCGCCCGATTTCAGGACAACCATCTCATTAGCGCCCTAGATCGCTAACAATCAGTGCCAGATGAATCTTGCACCCGGCCTCGGCGAACTCTAACGCTAAATTAAATAATTAATTGAAACTCCGCGGCCGGTAGCAGGCCACATCCTAAACATCTAGTTCTATCTATTGTCCCTGTGGCAGGAGCTTTACTTGAAGTTCGGGACGCAGCATACGAGCGGGCGACGGGCATGTCCATCGTCCCACACAGCCCCCCAGGTCGTCGGTAGAGTTTGCTGTTAGCAAATGGTTCCGCAAACAGCCGTAAGAAATTTACCAGCACGGAATCTACAGATTAGTGCAACAGTGGGACTCGTGGCTTTATGTTAATGGAAACTTCTTTCAAAATCGTTGAATGAAAAATGCTTTACAGCCTCTAAAAGTGTTTCTATTGAACAATCCTCGTAACTATTAGTGGACAGGACAAGTGATACCTTTCCTATATCTCCCGGAGTCGTTGTGACCTCATGATCCCAGTCGATACACGCCGGCGTGACGTTGACGCTCTTGTCGAGGTCGAGCAGTGCGAGAGAGTGCGCGTTCAGCGTGTAGATTCCTGCATAACGGGGCGTCACTGCAATTGCTCTCACCTGCAATTTTCAAGAGAAATAGTTTTAGAAATCAATATGAGTACTTACATTTACCAACTTCAATCGATTCATGTATGTTTGTGCAATTTGGCAGTAAATACACTAAAAACTCGTTTATCCGAATTTGATGGAATCATGCCCGTTTCGGATAAACGAAATTTCGGATACTCCAAACTTCTACTTAAATTATAATACATATGTAAGTACAGTACAAATCGATAATTCGGAGTACTTCTTATCCCAATTAGTTCTGATTATTGACTTTCGACTTTATATCATATGGAATCGCTTGTCTACACTAATTATTATAGATTATAGCAACAGGAAAATGCTTTTGTGTATTTTTAAAATTTACTAAAAATTGTTTCGGATAAACAGGATTTTTTTATAAACTTGATTCGGATAAACGAGTTCTTAGTGTAATCTTAAAATATTTCAAAGTAATAATACATTGAATTGCACATTGAATATACACTTGAGCGCGTGCACACACACACAAGTTCTAGTAAACTTGGTTTCCCAGTAACCCATTCACCGTTAGGAAAACCAACCTATGATTGAAACAAATGTAATTATAACAACATTAATAAAATGATAATAATATTTTTTTAAGAGGGGAAAATTATTTATGCAACGTCAGAAGAAACCATGTTTTTCCTGGTGTGCGGGACTCTCACCCACCTCTTAGAGAAAATTTTTCAAAAACACTTTCATTATTCGTAAAAATTTAACGTATTAAATACAATTTATTAAAAAAATTTGTTGCTACAAAAATTTATAAAAATGAATTTACAAATATTTAATACAAAAATGTTCTCACACATGGAGTAACATTACATATTAACGTATCTGAGGGTCATCTCAAAATTAAGTTTTCGAATTTTGTTTTTCAAAGGAAAATTGCGGAAACAGGCTGACAAATGTTGTAGAACTTTATCTGTGTGTAGTGGCAGCAGTAAAAAAACCTCATCCGCTGCGTAGCAACGTAAAAAAAACGCGAAATTTAAAACCATGGACGTGCCATTTACAAGCGTGTCCGATTGCAATGTGCGTAGTGTGATTCGTTGTTTTTGCTCCAAAAAATGAATCATCGGCTAAAATTCATTGTCACTTAGTTTCTGTGTACGGACCTGACTGCAGAAAGTCTATATAGTTATGTGAGAGACATGGTACCGCTTAAATCGGAGCATTTCGTTTTAAGACTTGCTCCTTATCGCCGTATTCTGAATCCTATGGAATTAATATGCAGCCAGCTGAACGTATTTGTTGTCCGTCATGACACAACGTATATACGCTGTCTGATACAAAACAATTGATAGAGAAGGCGGTAAATGAAACAACGGCGGACAAGTAGCATCATTACGTCGAGCTTATAATCAAGAAAGACACAAGGCTATTGTAACTGGCCCACATTACCGACGTCGTTGTGGACAATCTTATCAATATTAACGCTAACTCAAGTTATGATATAAGTTCCGACACAGATATGGAAGGCATCGAATTACTTTCTGACAGCAACTGATAAATATCGGTATGGAGAACCATACATGACTTCCATGTTCTAAGATTTATATTTAAAATCATATTCGAAATGAAATATTTCCATAGAAACTACGTCTTTCTACTTATTGCTTCAGCATTAACCACAGTACTGTGGTCACTAACGTATACCACCTCACGATTTCGCACTCGATTTTCACCGATGATGGCAGTCGATGGCACTGCCGAAAAGTCTGGTTTTGCAGAAAACATTGAACTACAGCTAAAGAGCCCGGGAAGCAATTTTAACAAAAAACTACTTCTTTGTTGCCGATAACGTAGTACACATAAAAAATTCTGCCCTCCACCTTCAACTATAATTTTTAATAATAGAAAATTACCCCCACCCCGTTCACCTAACCTCTTCATTTATAGATATTTCACCAAAATCAATAGATCTTGAGCTCTCTGCAACTCAGGAAAGAGTGCAAAAAATTATTTGATTCTCATTGAATTTTCGGCAGTTATCGTTCGTCATAAAAAATTACACTTTTTAAAACATAAAACGTTGCTGATAATCTACCACTTCCCTTAACCGATCTTCAACAAAATCAACAGACCTTGAGTTCTCTTTAGTTCAAAAAGGTATGCAAAAACCTAGTTGATTCTGTTTGAATTTACGGCAGTTATCGTTCGTCATATAAAAAATAACCCTTGTTAAAACATAAAATGTTGCTGGTAAACTACCCCTTTCCCTTAACCGATCTTCACCAACACCAATAGGTATTGAGAACTCTACAATACAAAGCTGTATGCAAAACATCATTTGATTCTGTTTGAATTTGCGGCTGTTATCGTTTACTATGGAAAAAAATTACCCTTGAAAAAAACCGTTGCTGGTAAACTACCCCTTTCCCTTAACCGATCTTCACCAAAAACGACAGGTCTTGGGTACTCTACAATTCAAGCTTTTATGCAAACAATTATTTGATTCTGTTTGAATTTGCGGCTGTTATCGTTTGCCATAGAAAACACCCTTGATAAAACATAAAACGTTGCTGGTAAACTACCCTATTCCATTAACCGATCTTCACCAATAACAATAGGTCTAGAGAACTCTACAATTCAGGGCTGTAGGCAAAACATTAGTTGATTCTCTTTGAATTTACGGCAGTTATCGTTTGTCACAGAAAAAATACCCTTGTTAAAACATAAAACGTTGCTGGTAAACTACCCCTTTCCCTTAACCTATCTTCACCAAAAACAATAGGTCTTTAGTACTCATCAAAACAGGGCTGTATGCAAAAACGTATTTGATTCTGTTTGAATTTGCGGCTCTTATCGTTTGCCATAGAAAATACCCTTTTAAAAAATAAAACGTTGCCGGTAAACTACCCCTTTCCCTTAACCGATCTTCACCAACACCAATAGGTATTGAGAACTCTACAATACAGGGCTGTATGCAAAACATCATTTGATTCTGTTTGAATTTGCGGCTGTTATCGTTTACCATAGAAAAAGTAAATATCGGTATGAAGAACCATACATGACTTCCATATTCTAAGATTTATATTTAAAATCATTTTCGAAATGAAATATTACCGTAGAAACTACTTCTTTCTACTTACTGCTTCAGCCTTAACCACAGTACTGTGGTCACTAACATATACCACCTCACGTTATCACACTCGAATTTCACTGATGATGGAAGTCAATGGCATTGCCGAAACGTCTGGTTTTGTAGAAAACATTGGACTACGGCCAAATATCCCGGGAAGGAATTTTAACAAAAACTACTTCTTTGTTGCCGATAACGTTGTACACATATATATAAAAAATATGCATAAAATTAATGGCTTGTATAAGTTAATGATTGATCTCCATTAAGTAGTGCTCAAGTTTCCAAAGTTTTAATATTATGATGTCCGTAATTAAAACATCAGAGCAGGTTTAGTGTGTATGAGGGTTCACTGTGGACAAAAATTTTCAACATTTCCTATTGAGCGTTGCTTAGAATAAATCTGCGAATCTACAGTGTACGTTTCACAGAACAAACACGCGGAAAAGAAGGAGCGCTCCGAAGTCACTCATGGACCCTCAGCATCTTGCAGAGGGTTCATTCCCTAAAGACGAAAAGTCTGTCTATGAATCGTTCCTCTGTAAACACGTGCAGTTACACTGCCCAGCGATCCACAGGAAGCAAATCGCTATCCACGCTGGACACTTTTTCGGCTTGCATGCGTTATGTTGGTATGGGTTCGGCACTTACCATTTAAAAAGCGTGCAAATGTAAGAAAATAAACATGAATGAGGCCAGAAATAACGCGAATTGTGTGTGTGTGTGTGTGTGTGTGTGTGTGTGTGTGTGTGTGTGTGTGTGTGTGTGTGTGTGTGTGTGTGTGTGTGTGTGTGTGAGGGAGCGCGTGTGTGTGTGTGTGTCTTCCCTGCCTTTTTATTGCGGTAGTGATAATAATAAAATGGAAACGTAAACAGTACAAAACTGAGATATGCTTGCCTGCCACGCACGCTATATTTTCTCTTATACATGACTAGCAGAATACCCGTGCTTCGCTACGGAGTTTCACGTTGTACGTAATGAAAATGTTAGTTTAATTAATAAAGTTTAATTAAAGTAGGCTTCTTAAAAATAAATAGCTGTTGCCCACAATTTCGTTCGCGTGGTCTTCAATTTAATGCGATAAATATTTAGAACAGAATCTATTCTATTGGGTTGCCATAGTAACCAGATCTAATAGTTTTTTAAGACCGCAAAGGACCCCCCAGAGGATCGTATCGAAAAAAACACCTGTCCTATGTTGATTCTCCCGTTGCGTAAAATATTTGTGCCAAGTTTGGTTGAAATCGGTCCAGTGGTTTAGGAGGCGATGTGGAAGACCCCAAAGAACCCCCAAAAGGACCCCATCGAAAAAACACCTATCGTATGTTGGTTCTCCCGTTGCGTAAAATATTTTTGCCAAGTTTGGTTGAAATCGGTACAGTGGTTTAGGAGGAGATGTGGAAGAAACCTTCGCGGACGTGCGCACAACAACTCACCGAAGTTTCATCGCAATCGGATGAATGGTATAGGAACGCATACGGGACAAACAAAGAAACATTCATTTATATATATAAGATGTAAACTATACCACTTACTTGACATAAACCGTGATAGCTAAGCTAATGTACAACATATATGTATTAATTATACACATAAATGTTCCTCGATAGACACTCTATCTATTGGCGAAAACTTGAATAAAATCCGTTCAGTACTTCCTGAGATTAGCGATTTCAAACACAGAGAGAAAACGGACCGACTTTACTTTATACTATGCACAGATTTACATTAAAATGAAAAAATTATAATTTTATTGCCTGGCAACAAAATTATTTTATTTTTAACAATTACCATTGTTTGAAAAAGTTTAAATGAATTTTCAAGTACTTTACTCTTGTTAAAACGTAAAAGGTTGCAGGTAAACTACCCCTTCCCCTTAACCGATCTTCACCAAAATCAAAAGGCCTTGAGTCCTCTACAATTCAGTGACGTATACAAAAAATTATTTGATTCTGTTTGAATTTGCGGCAGTTATTGTTTGCCATAGAAAATACGCTTGATAAAAAACGTTGCTGGTAAACTACCCCTTCCCCTCAACCGATCTTCACCAAAAACAAAAGGTCTTGAGTACTCTACAAATCACGGCTGTATGCAAAAAATTATTTGATTCTGTTTGAATTTGCGGCTATTATCGTTTGCCATAGAAAATACCCTTGATAAAAAAACGCTGCAGGTAAACTACCCCTTTCCCTTAACCGATCTTCACCAAAAACAATAGATCTTGAGAACTCTACAATTCAGGGCTGTATGCGAAACATTATTTGATTCTGTTTGAATTTGCGGCTGTTATCGTTAGCCAAAAAAAAAATTTCCCTTAATAAAAAAAAACCGTTGCTGGTAAACTACCCCTTTCCCTCAACTGATCTTCACCAAAAACAATAGGTCGTGAGTACTCTACAAATCAGGGCTGTATGCAAAAAATTATTTGATTCTGTTTGAATTTGCGGCAGTTATCGTTTGCCATAGAAAAAAAATCTACAGACGGACACACAGACAGACACACAGACACACACACAGACACACACACAGACACACACACAAACACTTTTCGGAAAACGACTTTTTTTCATGTTTTGAGTGTAGTACAATGAGAATCTGAAATAATCTCGAACACGATTTTTTTTGCCATCACCATACTTCCATTTCCTTAAGGAATATGGAAGTAAAAATATGGAAGTAAAAATTACCCTTGATAAAAAACCGTTGCAGGTAAACTACCCCTATCCCTTATCCGATCTTCACCAAAAACGACAGGTCTTGAGAACTCTGCAAGTCAGGGCTGTATGCAAAATATTATATGATTTTGTTTGAATTTGCGGCTGTTATCGTTTGCCATACAAAATACTCTTGATAAAACAAAAAACGTGGCTGGTAAACTACCCCTTTCCCTTAACCGATCTTCACCAAAAACAATAGGTCTTTAGTACTCAAGAAATCAGGGCTGTATGCAAAAACGTATTTGATTATGTTTGAATTTGCGGCTGTTATCGTTTGCCATAGAAAATACCCTTGTTAAAACATAAAACGTTGCTGGTAAACTACCCCTTTCCCTTAACCGATCTTTACCAAAATCAACAGATCTTGCGAAGCCTACAATTCAGGGCTGTATGCGAAACATTATTTGATTCTGTTTGTATTTGCGGCTGTTATCGTTTGCCAAACAAACAAAATTACCCTTGAAAAAAAAAAAACCGTTGCCGGTAAACTACCCCTTTCCCTCAACCGATCTTCACCAAAAACAATAGGTCGCGAGTACTCTACAATTCAGGACGGTATGCAAAAAATTATTTGATTCTGTTTGAATTTGCGGCTGTTATCGTTTGCCATAAAAAAAATCTACAGACACACAGACACACACACACACACACACACACTTTTCGAAAAATTATTTTTTTTCATGTTTTGAGTGTAGTACAATCATATTCTGCAATAATCTCGTACACGATTTTTTTTGCCATCACCTTACTTCCATTTCCTTAAGTAACATGGAAGTAATATACATTATACTGGTAAGTCAAACTTCGTCATCCTTATTTGCTAAACTGCTAAATGTCATGTTGTGGACGAGGCCTTTTACCATTTTAATGGTGTTTGAATCACGACTTGAAAATGGTGGAAACACTGAAGAGTCTAGTCCAGAACATGGCATTTAGCAGTTTAGCAAACACGCACGACGGAGTTGGAGTTACGGAGACTACTAATTCAAATAACAAGATTATTTACTGGTAAGTAATTCTCACGGATTTTTTTTCGTTTTAAATAAACTTTACTTTTTTGTTTTGTTGCGATTTTTAAACAGTTAACAAAACAGCCATTTGTATTGCATAGCAGTGATTAAAAAGTCCGTTAACTTGTGTTATAAAATAAATATTTCATTGTCGGTCTGACACAGTCACAAATTTTACTTTGGTTAGGACGAATTATGACAATGTACATGCGTCTGATGTGCCACGCCTGTTTGTTTACATCAGGATTAAACTAAAAAGGGAAATAGTACAGCTATTTTAACATAGGAAAGACATGGCACTAAGAGTCTCCCATATGCATCCCATATTCGAAAGTTTACAATACCATTTCTTGTAAATTGTAACACTTTTCTGCCGCATCTTGGTCTGTTTGTTTTTAATTAAATTCAAATTTCTACTTATTTTCAGTAGACATTATACACATCAATTTTCTCATAATTAAATTCTTTACAAATTTAGTTTAAAATTTATATTTGTTTATTGGTAAAATAACGAAATTATTTTATGCCAAATCTGAAAATGTGTGTTTATTGACTCCAATTTTTCGTGTTTTGTAATACAGGTTTTCTTAGAAAGTAATTGAGGTAGAACCCTGAGACCTCTTCTAATCAATTTTTCAGATTAGAAACCATAAGAAACCACTAAATTTACCCTACATTTTATACCCGAAAAATTTCAGTATGGCGTCACTTTACCGTGGGAGCTCGTCAACTGGTTCGGGAGCAGTAACACGCTGACGAACCGTTTTCGGACCTATGATTATATGGACATTTTTTCTTATTTTAGCTATAAAATCACGTCCCGAGAGATTGCCGTGCAATTCTGAATCACCCTATATATGTTTTCAAAAAGCTGCAGTTTGTTCACTTCAGATATAAAATTTGTTCCTCTTGATAATACATTTAACAGCGTTACGTACTTTGACCTTCATAACGTGAGGCCCGTCGTCAGTCCAGTTGCGATTCTGCTTGCCGATTGCCACTGTCACCTGCGACGGAGTTGCCATCGCCAAAGTACTTTCGTTAACTACGCAGTGCGCAGCTGTAACACACACAACAATCAACAAACGATTAACATCACTAGTACGCTTCCTAAGCAGAAATCTAGAAAAAGAGGTCGGTGGTGAAGCTGCACATCGAGAGTCCCGAAGACAGATGCTGGAATGCTGGCAGAGAGTTTGGGAGCAAGAAGAGCGAGGTCGCTGGACAAGAAGCCTCATCAAGCAGGCGCAGCCGTGGGCGGAGAGCAAGCATGGCGAGATCGATTATTACCTCACCCAGTTTCTGAATGGACTCGGGTGTTTTCGATCTTTCCTGATACAGTTAGAAAGGCTGGGTCACCCAAGTGCCTGTACTACCCGGGAGCTGCGGACGATGCCAGCCATACATTTTTCGACTGCCACAGTTGGGAGCAATATAGAAGATCGTTGCAAGATGTTATTTGGCAGGAGATCTCTCTGGATAACACCGTTGAAGCGATGCTGCAAGAGGAGGACACTGGAACTGTGTGGCACGCTACGCAGAAGATATTCATCGGGTGAAGAAGACAGATTTGGATAATATAACATAGAAGGCTAACAAGTCAGATGTGAGCCCTAGGGTTGAAGAACAATAGGCCTAGCCCGAAGCAGTGTGTCAAACAATTCGAGGTTAGTGTCGTAGAAGAGGAAAGGGAGTGGTTTTTTAGTGGGTTGGATATGATACTCAAACCCACCGACCCCGGAAGTGGGACCCTTCCGGACATTTGTACAACAAATTTTTCCACATGCCCGCATTATAAAAAGCTGCAGAATTCGCTCATTGTTATGAAGGAAGAAAGCGTACATTTATTATTGCATAAATTTCAATATTAGATCATCAATCTAGAAACACGCAAATTTTCGCAACGTTCTCGATTTACGAAGGGAAAGAAGAAGAAGAAGAAGAAGAAGGAGGAGGAGGAGGAGGAGGAGGACAAGGAAGCTAAGGAGTGGTGGAGGACGGTGAAGATTCAGAGATGGGGAGGGGAGGAGGAAAAGGATAAGGCGGCTGAGGAGAAATAGAATGGGGAGGGGCCTGGGAAGAAAAAGAAATAAGGAGAAAAGAATAAAGAAAGAGAAGAAGAAAAGGTGTAGTAGTAGTAGTAGTAGAAGAAGAAGAAGGGGATAAAAGAACACAAACAAGAACATTTAAAAAAATAAAAAATGTTTACTTATTATCCATACTAATCTAATACGGTTCGAGAAACAGAGTTAAATTACATCTGTGCATAGCGATTGTCCACAGAAGTGATTTGTACATGCCCTACTTACATGTCAATACGATGTGTGGTGATATGAGCGTACCCAAACAGTCCTGCGGTCCTGTTGGGCTGTTCGTGTTCCGCATCAACACTACCCACGGAACTGCCCCTGTGTCTGTCAAACAAGGGTCTATTTTGCCGCAGATTTCTGTACAAATCAGTAACATTTATATTGTTAGCTTTTTATAATAAAAAATGTTCAGTTGTTTACAAAAAAATTATTCACTATTTCGATACAAGTAGATTTTTTTATTGTGTTATAAAACCATCCGTTTTGCAAATGACACTGCACTTTTAGGAAACAACCAGGAAAAGTACAGAATGCACTTTACCGAATGAACAAAATCTTGAAACGTAATTGTGACATGACGATAATTACAGAAAAAACAAAGGTCATGAAGTGTTCTGTAAGTCCAAATGAGAAGACTAAGGTATTCCTGAACGGTAGGAAGATAGTGCAAGCTAACTGCTTTAAAGGGCCAATTACATTAGTTTATATATTTTTAAGAGACCAGTGATAAAGGTTTTGAATTTGTAACAGGCCTCTATGTTTTAGTAATGTGCACATCACACTGTAATGTACTTATTGAATATTACATAATTGAATATTACATAATTAATTATAATGAATCCATTTGAGTGTTTGTGGTGTACTTTTTATAATTTTCCTAATGTCTAAAGCATTTGTGTCTATTTGCACAGTTATTTTCACGAATAAAGAATGAACATGATCATGGTCAAGTTAAATTCAAATTACATAATGTTCAATATTATATTAAAAACATATATATATATATTATAACAGTACAAATTACAAATTTAATGTCAATTAATTTGTGGAGTGCCAAAATTTATATAACATCACTGGTAAAGTGTACCAATTAATGGAGTTTGGGTGTAATCGTAATAAAAGTAGTCATTGATTGAATTGTAACGAATTTTCATAATTTTATTCATAAAGCTCAAGCGTGTTTAAAAATCTCATTTACTTCGCCATAAATATTCATTATTGTTCGCTTAAAAACTTTCAAATGTTGCAAGACATTTATCATTAAATAAATCTTATATTCTACATTAACAAGTTATATTCTAAATACTTATTTGTTAATATTAACATACGACTGCTCAGTCTGACAGTGTGTTTACTGCAGTTTCGTTTTTTTTCTTTATATAACTTTCAACTACGTTAATTTATGCATTGCATACATAGCAATCATTATTTCTCTACAAACTTCAAAATAAAATTGAGCTTGACTAAATTAATCGTTAAACATTAAAGAAAATATTTTATTAAATTTAAATCAGATTCTCTGAACATCTTTATCTACATTTTACATAAACTCGTATTCATGGTTTAAATTTCAAAATGTTTTTAAATGTCATTAGTCTCTTTTAAAGTTTATAAATGGATTCTGTCTCCTCGATTTTGTAGTTCATACTCATGTCCTCCGTTGATCCGTAAGTCCTCTTCTGATGGAGTTCCCTGCACGTCCCCAGGTTTTTGTTGTCGTCTTCCTCCGGTTACTCGTCACTCATGGTCCCATCTGGTTGATGTAGTATAGTGTGAGAGGTTGCTCTGCACCTGCTGCTGTAGTTCTAGCAGACGCCTCTATTGTTCACCAGAGCGTTCCTCTCCATGAAGTAACATAGTAGCTCGTCTTGACTGACGGACGTTTGTGTGTATAGACATCGTAAAGTATGTTCTATATTCGCATTTGGAAACAGATTAAGAGTTACTGTTCAATTAACAAAATTTAAAAATTCGCGTCGTTAACGGACATAGCGTCCCGCCGCTACTAAAGACTGATTGAGAAAGAAGGCTGGCTTCTTGCATGCCCTATTTATAATCGAGCATCATACAGCTCCTGTTGGGACAGAACTCTGCCTGTTTGAAATTGTTCAGTGGCGTCAGTTCTCCCACTCTCGTCCAATTTCATATTTTCGCACATTTCTGCCAATGGCAAAGTCTAATGTGAACTACAGGGTGCTCTAACGATGGATGATTTAATTACCATCGCAATAGAATAATCCGTGTATTTACCACGCACTTAAAATCGCACTGAATTCGCACTGCGCGTCCTTTTCACGCCGTTTTCCCACTACACATGCGTATTAATTTTATACATTTTTAGGAGTCTTCGAATTTTTACTACCATTTATGGTTTCCTTACAATTAAATAAAAACTCTAATTTGACAATTATTTAGGGTAAAATTGCAAACTTTTATGCACGAACTGGCCTCACTCACACACATCACTTACTACTGTACACACTCGCAGCGACAGTCGTGTGAATGTTCAGGTCAGTTCCTGTCTGTCTATACTCCGTATTTTTAACATAAACTCAGCTTTCAATCTCAGATCTGCTTGTTTATTACATATTTATTAAATTTAATTTAAATATTTATTTTATCTATTAAATGCACAGTACAGCATATGATTGTACTGTCGCAATATATATATATATATATATATATATATATATATATATATATATATATATTATAACAACTTTAATTCACTTTATTTAATTTGGGTGAATTATATAACATAACAATGTTGTTAGGTGTAATCGTAATAACAAAAATGCGTAATATGTTTTTCAAATATTTACATTATTTATTTAACAACCTCTTTACTTATTTCGGAAATAACAAAAATATTCATTATTCATCACTTGTGCGATCTTATGCATTGGCTTCTGATGAACAATTTACATTTAAACAGGTTATACATAAATCTTATTATCTACTCTTAACTATTAATTATTTTTGCTTGCGGCTTGCTCATTCAATGTGGTCATTTTTGCAATTGCTTATTCATTTATTTCAACAATGATTTTATTTTATTTAAATTCCTTTAATCTTACCTGGCTTTAATACTTTTCTACTGCATATGCATTGTGCTTTTATCAAATAAAGACTTTATTAATTACTTTAATTTACTTCGATTTCAATCAGATATTGCTCTTATAGCATTTACGTTATCTTCAAATCCTAATTGCTATACATGAGATATTATTCTAATTTAACAATCTGCTTTACACCACTATGTACAATTTAATTATTTTTATCAACAGTTCGAATGTCTTTCATTCTAGTTTTAATTATTGTCTTTCAATTGTCGGTAATTATTATGGTTTTTTATCACCTCGTTTGATGTGGTAAATTATCGGTGTGTCCTCCGTGTCCTCTGTGTCCTCGGGTCCTCTTCCAGGATTCCACTGCATGTACTGCTTACTTGTTGTCTCTCCTCACATCATGGGCTGTAGGTGTGTCCATAGAACCTCTGCATATGTGCTCTGCTACTCTGCTTTGACTTCCAGTTCGTCCTGTGACTCTTACAGTAGATTCAAAACAGCGTTGTTGACTGACATATCCTCCAGCGGCAACGGTTGAATTAAGAAGAAGAAACTTTATTAGCGCTACCTGGTATTTATAGCCACATCGTGCAAAACTCCTGTCTGAACAATATCGGTCTTTTCAGAGTTTGTCGAAAGCGTCCTTTCTCCCACTCTCGTTCGATTCATTAATTTCGCTTATCTTCGCGAATTGCGAAGACTGTTTTACACTACACTCTGCTCAATCGATCGCTAATTTTCATATGTCTATTATATGTAACTTGCACTTCTTTATTATAATTATTCATGGAGTTATTCACTTTTATATTCATTTTTTTATTTCACTTTACGTCACTTTTAAACGGGTTTTTAACCCTTTGCGCATCTTTATAAAATACATACTTTGGTGCATTTAGTTTTTTACATTATTGTACATAGTTTTCTTATAATTAAAATAATACTTAAAGTCTAACATCATTTGAATACGGGTGGTTACTGTCCAGGAACAGACAGGTTTCACACACACAAACAAAATACACATGTCCACACAGCTAGCGCCAGGTGGCCAGATATGCGTGTACATGCCTGAACGGTGCGTTCCCTATTTTTTAAACAATCCAGCTTGCAATCTGAATCGTGTCTATCAACTAGAGATTTAATTATTTTTATTAATTCTTTTAATTATTTTGGCAATGCACAGTACCATATATGGTTGTACTGTCGCAATATATACACGTTGATTGGTTTAGTGCCAGTTCCGCCTAGTGCAAATTCCTTAAAATTTGCTCTGAAATGGGACGAAGCACCAGTAATTTAAACAATACAAGTTTATGAGCCAGGCAAGCATTTTTTAAGAATAGGTTTCTTCTGCGTCCAGAAACGTGTAAGAAAGCCAGGAAGAAGTTGATGAGCAGATGCACATTGTAACTAGACCCTGTATGCGGTCTTTACAAAAAAAGATAATAGAGAAAAAATTTTATTTAAAAAAAAAATTTTTTCAATAAAAAAAAATTTTGTTTATGTTTTATTTAATGTCTGTAATTGTGAAATAATCCTGTTTTAATGTTCTGTTAAAAATTTTAATAATTAAGAAGGTATTTATTAATTATTGAGCACTTCTGGAAGATCTGAACCAAGTCTGGAGTTAATCGGATTAACTCCGGTCAGCAATCGATTTATGATGTTTAGTGCTAGTCCAATATCTCGCTGTTAATATTTTCTTCTTCTTGAAGTCTCTTTGCATTAATAAATAAACCTTAAATTAGCATGTGAAATAATAATAGATACAAACAATTGAAATAAATGGATTTATTAACAAATTTAATAAATAATCGATTTTTAATCGATTGGGAGCAATTATCGACTCCGTCTCAGGGAATAATCGATTCGTTCATACAGTGGAAAAAATTATTTCAAGTATTATATAAAAAAGGTTCTTGGAGCGATTATAATAGTCAGAGAAGGGTAACGAGAAAGTATAACATTAACAATTAAAGTAGTTTCCATAATTATCATCTAACAATATTTAAATAATTCTGATATAATGTTTAAAAAAGTTGAATCGTCAAACCATATGCAGCTCCTGACGTCACTCGATGAGGAAGGCACAGAATCGTATTTTTCAAAGATGGCCGCTCCTAGGTATGGCGAGGTTATTGGGAATGTCGTCGTGTTAAAATCTCACAGCAAAATTACCTTCATAAATGTTTGAAATGTCCCCGCACTGGTGTAATCTGTCTAATAGGTTGTTTGGTGTGTTCTGAAGAAGTGTTCCGTGTATACTTGTGTTAATTATGTTATTTGATATGTGTTCACTTCTGTGGGTTAACTGCTCAAAAAGTGGTTATGATTTGTAGCGTTAATTATCACAAATATATTGTTTTACTGTTTTAAATCACTAGTATAATGAAGTTTGGTGTTAGTTTTCACTATTGTCGCTAAAGTTTCTGTAGGTTTAGTTAGAAAAGTGTTTAATTCATTTAACTCTCGCTTCACTGATATTAGTAGGTAACCGTAGTACCATTTTCTACACGGTTTTAAGGAACGTAATATCACATGAACTGTTCACCTTGATATTCAACAAAAGACTATACTAACTTCCTTCATGTTAGTCAAAATCTGGCCCAGTTAATCTTTGAAAAAGTATTGTTAAAATATTTTGATTTCCCATACACATGATACAAAATTACATTATATATGGAATTTATTTATTTTATTCATCACCTTCATGAATTATGAACCTTATCATTGGTTTAATCATCTCATTCCTTTTAAATTGATAGATTATAGTCCATATCGGTTGACATTTTGTGGAAATTACCAAATTTCTCTCTTTATGGAAATCTAGGCTCAAAAATTGGTTTCCGCCTTCATATAATTTTTCTGCCATTTTAATTGTTATTAATACTATTATAATAAATTTTAATTAGTCATATTTCTCTTCCTTTCCTTAAATACATATAAATTGAACCTTTGAACTGGTTTTTTATGTTAATCTCTGAATTTGACATTGCTCTTTAAAATTAATTAATTTATAAATTTTGAAAATTTACAATATTTTAAGGTATATTTCCTTATTATCACTTTAACTCATAGGATCATTCACAGTAGTGGTTAACTGATTTACCTTACCTAAATCTTGCTAGTTTACAGGAATTATAAGTGAATTAAATGGTTTATATGGCTTCTGTGAATTCACCACATAGCCTAGAGTTTAGTATTTTACATTTCTGTCTTTCTCAAATAAATTTAATCCTACTCCTCCTCTGACTTTACATAGTTATTATTACATGAAAATAAAACGTTTTACAAACTCATTGTGAGGTGTAGTATCTGATTAATACTACTGTTATATAAAAAATAATAATGAACATCATTCAGCATTCTAAGATTGAACATATTGTTGACATGGTTTGAAAACATACATTTAACTCCTTTTTAATTAACACAGCATACCTACTGAAAGATTATTAATGGTATGTATGCTGTTACTTGGCAAACATAATTCATTTTAAACAAATATAAATCTTATTTACTAAAAATTCTTATAAACCTATTGAGTTCATGGCTGTGAACAAATAGCCATTTTAAACATTTTAAAACTATGAACATAAATTAATGCCAGTCCTTTCTGGTCTCAACCATTATTATCTATTATCCCCTTCATCAGTAAACATGTCCACCCATACTCTAGTTATTATCATTTTTACAAATGTCTTGTAATAACACAGTTACATTAAAATAATAAAATATTGGAAATCTTCCATTTTATTATTTTATGATGATGTGTATTATTGAATATAAAAGTTGTTATATAGCATATTGATAAGTCATAGTATCACTAACTTTAAGTTTATTGTATTTCCAAAAACACTTGCACAAGTTCACTTTCACTGGTGGTTCTGATATTTTGAGTCTTATTATCTCAGACCAGACCTTTAGTAATCATGGACTGTTAAGACTTGTTTATTTTCTTTATCACACAATAGCTTTAGTTGGTTCACTTCTTATTATACTAGACAACACTTTTGATTTCTTAATAATTATATTTTTATAGGATTTTGGGATGTTATACTTTCTTTTAATTGTCTCTATGGGTTTGGGGTTGATGGTATTTAATAATAGGTTTTATAACGGTGTTTCTTTCATACTATTTCTTCCTCTCTTCTTGTCTTCTTTATTGTCTTTCTTCTTATCTTCTTTCTTGTCTTTCTTCTTATCTTCTTTCTTGTCTTCTCTCTTGTCTTTCTTCTGGTCTTCCTTCTTCTTGTCTTCTTGTCTTCATTCTTCACTCTTGGGTAAACCAAGGTACTTCGTGTTATTTCGACTGATGTTTAGTTTGGAGCATCGAATTTATTTACTGATACTGACTTTGCTCTTCGCTAAAGGTTTCAGGGTATTGTTTACTTCCTGATCATAAATTTTATTCTTCCTTCTTCTTGTTTTTGGGGTATTTTGGTGTTTCGCCACTCTTAAACCGATTCTCTTTTCTTGATATTGTGTTATCTAATTTGTTTACTGCTCCTAGCTTCCTGGATAAATTCCTGATTTTAAATATGAGTTGCTTTCAATAATTTCTTTGATTTTTAACAGTGGTTTTTATATAATGTAATGAGAATTTTTATTTTATTGTTGTTTATTCCTTTGATTTCATTAAATCTCATTCAATATTATATTAACATATGTGGTGTAATTAATTTTTATTATTTTATATGAATTAATAAGTAGTGGATTTTCTGTCACGCTACAACATATGACTCGGAAGTCTAAAATTTGAGAACTTTGGAGACAAAAGATTGTTCAGTAATTGAAACGGTGTGTGATAAATTTTACTATAATTATTGTACAACATAACACTTCTGACAATTTTTTAAATTAATAATTAATTAATTAAATAAATAATAATTACTTAATAATTATTAATTACCGTACTTGCTGAATTATATACTTAATTACTTACTTTTAATAATATGGCTCCCATGTGTACCACCGAAGCAGCTTATTAATTACTCACTTAATTAATTAATAATAAATAAATAAGTAAATAATTAATCACATATGACAATGTTTACGTACTATCGAAATTTTGGTTTAAAAATTGGGAAAATAAATTTGTTGATAAGGAAAATTTTGTGAAAGAAGAAGCAATCTCCACGGGAGGGAAGAAAAGTCAGCCAAAAGCCTACCAAACTCTGACTTAAGGAGAATAAGAAGGAAAGGGAGATTTTTTGTTATGTACAAACATCAGGTACATACTAACTATTGAAGACCTACATAATCACACAACATTGCCAGTCAAACATAAACGTAAAGCGTCTAGTTCGTTTCAGACAATAAAATTATGAGTGCAACGATTTTCCTGTCACTACTGTCCTATCACAAGACAAATGACGCCAATCGTACACCCTATGATTTTTGTGGTCCTTAAAAGGACCGTGGGGCGAGGATACTTGTTGCTGCTGCGGCGGGGACTGCTCTCGTTCCTGTTGGTTCTGCACCGCACTCCTGTTTACCGGCAGCGGGATGAAGAGCCGAAATGTGTAATAAATCGTATAAGCCAAAGTTGGACACTCAAATAAAGAGAACTTTAACCAAAATTTTCAATATAACGTTCATTTTTGAAAATACTAAATTTTCGGACACCAGGGTTTAAAAGAAGGTCGGTGAAAATTTTGACAACCTCGAAAATATCCGTATGGTGTATCTAATCAAATAACATAATATAATTTTATAATAACCTGAATATAATTTTATATAATTCTGAATGCAGTATAAACTCCTGAACATTTTTAAATTTTGGGACTGATGGTCAAGAAAAAAATAAAACTATGAACAAATTTGTGAAAATCCAACACAAAGAAAAATCCGAATGTTTAGAATGTTTAGTGTTTATTGTATGAGGATGTGGTGTAAAATTGTTATGTTACTAAAGAACGAGTAGAGCAATTGAGATTCTTGTAATTTGTCTCATAATTGAAAAAATTTCTAATACTGAAATTTATGTAGCGTGTTCTCTCTCTTAACCGACCATTCCATTAACCGACTGAAAGTTGGTGGACAAAATTAACTATACATAATACACTAATAATACTTAAATTATCATTTTTTGATAAAGATTATGTACAGTACATACATTATATTCTTTACATTAGTGAGACAATTACCAGGATGCGAAGCTGCTGAAGAACAAGAGGTAGTCGAATGGTTAAATGCAAGCAATGATGAATGATTGGCTTTTTTGACAGTGACATTCTGCACTCAGCATTGGAAGAGATCAGACGTCATCATTAGAACAACGCAGAAGAGGATCGCCTCGACCTCTACGCTACTGCCATAAAGACGCCTTCAGCACAAGCTACTGCGGCGGGCTAGAACAGTCTACCTAGAGCTGTTGCCAGGGTAGGCTGCGTCACTTTTTATGGCAATTTTGTTTGTGAATATCACCGTTATTTATACATCTATCAAAGTGATTTCTTCACCATATCATCATCTGTGTTCATCATCATCATTGTGCTATAAATTACCAGTGTATTGTGTCGTGCGCGTGTGTTTTTGTGACTCGTGTGCAGTGCGCGTCTGGTGTTCGTGTTCTTTGTCTGTCAGTGTAGTGATTCAGTGCTGGTGAAAGTCACTCTTTCCTAGCCCTTTTTGCGTCTTCGACGTTCATTTCGGTTCATCCCGAGATGGCGTCGAACGCAACTCCCGTTCCTTTGCCGGCACCGCTTGTGTTTTTGTGACTCGTGTGCAGTGCGCGTCTGGTGTTCGTGTTCTTTGTCTGTCAGTGTAGTGATTCAGTGCTGGTGAAAGTCACTCTTTCCTAGCCCTTTTTGCGTCTTCGACGTTCATTTCGGTTCATCCCGAGATGGCGTCGAACGCAACTCCCGTTCCTTTGCCGGCACCGCTGGTAACCTTAATGGAAACCTGCGGTACTGGTCCTCATTCTACCCCGCTGCCGTCCCATACAATTAGTGAAAGTGAATGTGAAAGTGATGATTGTGCGTCGATGTGTAGTGTGAGGACGGGGGACGGTGAATTTTCGCTTGTGGAGGGCAAGTCTGCCAAACGCAAGAGAAAATTAGTCGCCAGCCCGCCACCGGCCGCTCCTACGCATCGGGTATCTAGTCCCGGTAACAGCGCCAGCCAACCTACTCAGCAACACCACATCTGTCCCACGGGGAGCGACCGACGCCTCACGGCGTCTGCACGCGGGACTGGGAACGGGCGACATCTGTCACCTGAACCCGTCCTTGCGGCAGTGCCCACTGATTGCTGAAATTTTTAAAAATAAATAAAAATTGAAAATCTTTCTCCCCCGCCTTCTCAGTTAACTGGTTGGCGGTTGTCCATTCCTATTTTTTTAGGCACCAGTCGAATGAACCAGGACTAAGTATATCCACAGGCAGCCATTGGGCTCGACCCAGATGCTGCAGTCATGCACCGGGTGCAAAGACGCCCCGCTACCACAGAGCTACAAGCTACAAGCTCTGTCCCCAAGAATAGCGGAGCGGGTCTACCTAGAGCATTTGCCCGGGTAGGCTGTGTCTGTTTCTGCTCTGCAGAATTTTCTTAATTTCTGCGGAAATATTGTATTTACAAAGTTCTCATCATCACCATTGTCTTCAGCATCATCACCTTCATCAGATTATCGCATCAACACTGCAAAACAGTTTTTATTTAGCTTGTGCGGGAGTGTTTTGTTTCCGAGTGCTGTGCGGTCTGTGTCGTGTTCAATTGTGCCTGTGGATAGTTTTCAGTGTCTGGTGATCCCTCAATCCTAGACCTGCGTAGACGTTCATTTCGGCTTGTCCGAAATGGCGTCGAATACGCCCCCGAATCCTCTGCCGGCGCCGCTTGTTTCCTTAATGGAAACTTGCTCAACCGGCTTCCGTTCTACCCCACTTCCTCACGACAGTGAAAGTGATTGTGAAAGTGATATAAGTGCGGTCGATATGTGCAGTGTTGGGTCGGGGGACGGACAGTTCTCGCTTGTGGAGGGCAAGTCTGCCAAACGCAAGCGAAAACTGGCCCAAACTCCGCCGCCCGCCTCAGCTGCACATCAGTCGTCTAGTCACGGTAACAGCGGCACTCAGCGCGAGCGTGAGTATTCAACTGGTACCCAAACTGTCTTCCCCACGGAGTCTACCCTGAGCTGTTGCCAAGGTAGGCTGCGTCGTTCGTTTTTCTTGTTCTTGTGCGTGGAATTTTCCATTGCACAACACTGGCTCCAGCTTGTCTGGAGTGCTATATCTCATTTATTACTTCTTTAATCAAGCTGAAACTTTCACAAAGTGTTATAAATAATTAGTGCTCTGTGTTACATTTGTGCGGGCAGTGGTGAACTCGAGTTTCTGGTGTTAGTGGTGTTTTGGTGTTCTCCGCTGCTGACTGTTGCCTGGTAAGTGTTGTATCTTTTAAGTAGTATACCTCACTACCCAACTAGCGATCCGTAAAGTCTCTCCAGCCTAGGCGTAGGTTAACCTCGCCGATGGCCGCAACCAACCTTCCCGTCGGTCCTTCTCAGGGCCACGAAATCCCACCTGGCGCTTTGGCGCAACCATTACCTGCCGAAACCGAGACAGTGTCTGCTGGGACGAGTGCCATGGACACTGAGGAGTGGCAAACTGTGAGTAGCCGGAAACGGCGAAACAGTGGCGACTCCGCGGGGTCCGGGCGGTCTTCCCAGCTGGGTCCTGCCACGGATAGACCCGCTACGGCCACCTCACCACCTACCCCGACTCGGCGGTTGCCGCCTCTGATCTTTGACCGGCCTACTGACTGGGATAAGGTCATGCGGCGACTTCACCGGGCCGCTCCTGCGAATACCCTGACTGCAGTTTGTCAGGGTGGCCGCTCCGTCAGAATTGAGACCACGACCATCGACAGTTTCCGGCTCGCCCAGAAGCTGCTGACTGATCGTGGTATCCCTTACTACACCTACGCCCTGCCGGAGGAGAGGGAACTCAAGGTCGAGATCATCGGCATCCCCGCCGATGTTCCCGAGCCTACAATCTCGCACGCCCTTGAACTTTTGGGCTTTACTGTCAGCTCTGTGACTCCTCTCTTCTCCCCCGGCAGACGCATTCCCAGAAATGCCTTCCTTGTGAAAATCCTCAAGGTAGGGAATTTCCAAGCCATTTACCAAGTAGACTCTCTCTTTTACCTCCGGGTAAAAGTTTCAGCTTTCGAGTCCCGACCCGGACCCAAGCAGTGCTACAACTGCCAGAGGTACGGACACAGCAGTATCTATTGCCATTACCCGACACGCTGCATTCGTTGTGGTGAAGGTCATCACAAGGGCGATTGTCCTCGTGAACGCACCGCCACTGCCACGTGTGCAAACTGTCGTGAACCACACCCGGCAAGCTCTCGCCAGTGCAAGCACTATCATGACGCCCTAAAGCGCATCACCAAGGCCCAAAAGCCTATCCCACCTGCCCCCAAGAAACCCTCAGCCCCTGCATCTGCCGCCCCGGCGGCCCCAGTTCCGGCTACCTCGTCTGCGCCTGCAGCCGCTGTAGTCCCCCCGACCTGCCCAGCGCCTGCCGGAGCGCTCAGTTACGCGGCAGCCGCCGCCTCCGATGCATCTTTCCCTCCTTTGGCCTCGTCGCGAAAGCAACCCGCGCCAAAGAAGAAAAAGTCATCGACCACCATCCTCACGCAGCACAAGCCCGCTGCAACTAAGTCAGCATCTGCCCCAGCTCCCCAAGAGCCTCGGCAGCCTACAACTACACCTCGGCCCGATAATGGTATCATGTATCGAGTGCCCCCGCCCACGCCGCAGGCGCCATCGACGGAGGAAGGGTCCTCGGATCCGACCTTTGCCGATCGTTTGCGTGTCTGGGTTGAGACCCTCATCCCTCAAATCTTGGCTGCCAAGGACGTCCAGTCTCTGCTAGTCACCATTCTTACCTCCCTCATGACTCTCCTGCCTCTCAATGTCTAGGCCTCTTCGGCTGGTGGCATGGAACGCGTGTGGTGTTCCGTCTCGCCGAGCCGAATTGGCTAACTTTGCCACTGAATATGACCTCGATGTCATCCTCCTCTCCGAAACTTTCCTTACCCCTGCTGCTTCCTTTCAGCTTCCGGCGTACACTACATATCGCACGGATAGGCCCCGGCTACAACCCCCCGCTCGTCCCAGCGGGGGTACTGCTATTCTCGTCCACAGGCGCATTGCCCATCGTCTCTTACCCCCTCCAGATACTAGGTATTTGGAGACGACGGCGGTGGCCCTCTGGATCGGGGATCGGGAGGTTCGCCTAATTTCGGCGTACCTTCCTCCCGGGCCCGGAGGGCCTCCGCCGCCTGAGGAGTGGGACGCCCTCCTCGACCACGAACTACCTACTATAGCTGCCGGAGACTTCAACTCCAAGCATCCCTCTTGGAACTGCCGTGTCACGAACCCGCGTGGCCGCTCGCTCTACAGCTACGTTCAGCGTCATCTGCAGGTCTCAGTTATTGGTCCTGACTCACCGACCCACGTGCCCACTAGGGGCCTTCCGGATGTCCTTGACATTGTCATTGTCAAGGACCTGGCCATTCCTATCACTGTCAGTGCTGTATCGGACCTCTCGTCCGACCACGACCCGGTACTTATCACTGTTCGTCCCCTGTTGGACACACCTCTCCAAACCCCCTCTCGTCCACGGAGAGTCAACTGGCGCTCCTATCATGACGAACTCCAACGAACAGTGCCATCTGACCCCCCGGCCCCCATCGCCTCTACGGCTGATGCGGACCGTATGGCCGACTATCTTCAAGAAGTCGTTACGTCCGCTATGGACACACACACCTATCTTGTCCCAGAGACAAATCGCCGGTCTCAATTACCTGAAGAGGTGCTCCTCGCCATCCAAACTCGGCGCCAACTCCGCCGGAGATGGCAACAAACCCGGGATCCTGCTATCAAACGCAGGCTCAACGCCCAATCTGACCTTGTCAAGCAGCTTCTGCTTGATGCCACTGCACATCGTTGGGACTCGTATCTCGAGTCTCTTGAAGTCCGGCCCGAGTCTGTCTGGCAGGCTGCGAGTCGACTTAATGGCGACAAAAGGACCCGCCATCCCCTCAGATCACCGGACGGCATTGTGTACTCCACGGCTGGCAAAGCTGAAGTCTTTGCCGCAACCATGGAGGAGCAATTCACCGTCCACGGAGGCGTCTGCGACCCCGTCCACTCGGCCGAGGTCGCAGACTTCCTATCTGGATATTTTTCCCGCCCTCCAGCTGACATCCCTGACCCGTTCGACCGGGCCGATGTTGTCTCGGCTATTGGTCGACTTCGCCCTAAGAGGGCGCCCGGCGATGATCGTATCGGAGCGGCGGCGCTACAACACGCTCCCCCTAGCCTCATCAACTTGGTCCACGAGCTGTTCAATGGATGTCTCCGGCTTCATTACTTCCCCAGCCTGTGGAAGCGTGCGAAAATCATCATGATCCCCAAGCCTCGCAAGCTGCGTATTGACCCCTCAAACCATCGACCCATCTCACTGTTGCCAGTCATATCGAAGGTACTCGAGCGCCTCCTGCACGGTCGGTACGCGCCTCTGCTGGATGGTTTCATTCGGCAGGAGCAGTTCGGCTTTCGCAGAGAGCACTCGACGACCCTTCAACTCGTCCGGGTTGTTACCCATTTGACGGACGCCTACAACAAGCATCTGTCCTCCGTCGCTGTATTGCTCGACGTGAGTAAGGCCTTCGATCGAGTCTGGCACGAAGGCCTTCTCTACAAACTGGCCCACTCCCCACTCCCTGCCTCATTCGTTCATTTTCTCCGATCGTACTTGTGCGATCGTATCTTTAGGGTATGCGTCGAAGGGTCGTACTCATCCGTCCGACCAGTCGCCGCAGGCGTACCTCAGGGATCTGTCCTTGGCCCCGTTCTGTACCTCGTGTACACGAACGACCTGCCTGTTCAGCCTGGAGTCACTCTCTCGCTCTATGCGGATGACGCTATGTACCACGCCAGCTCAGCGAGTCTTGATTTCGCAGCTGGCCTGGTGCAACGTCAGCTCGCCGTACTTCCGGCCTGGCTAAGGAAGTGGAGGATGGCGGTCAATGCGGAGAAATCCGAGGCGATCGCCTTTTCTCGTAAATTAACTTCCCGCTGCCAGTCCCTCTCCCTTGAAGGGAGCCCAATCGAGTGGAAACGGACTGTAAAGTACTTGGGCGTCACTCTTGACCGACGCCTAAGCTTTGCACCTCATGTCTCTCTGAGTCTCCAGCGCGCCAGAGGCGTCAGAGCCAAACTATTTCCCTTTCTCTCTCATCGGGGTTCAGTGCCTGTGCGCACTAAACTCACCATCTACTTGCTCTTTCTTAGGGCAATCCTGACTTACGCAGCCCCCGCCTTTTGGGTACTACTCAGCCCATCCGTTGTCGCCCGTTTGGAAGCTTTCCAATCCCGAACCCTCCGCTACATCTCCAACTCTCCCTGGTTTGTCAGAAATGATGCCATCAGGCGAGGGTTGAAGGTTCCTTCACTTACCGAATTCGTTCGGTCCCTAGCCCTCAAACTATTCTCCCGAGCCTATGTCTCGACCCATCCTCACATCCGTCGACTAAGCACAGATGTCGGCCCACCACCTAGACGACACAAACGCCCCCGAGCGTTGCTCGACGACCCCCCATAAGCACTTACAGAACATCTGCCCCATCCCCCCGACCTTGAGTATTTTCACGCTCCTCCTCCTTCCTTCTTTCTCTTGTCCGTGCTGGCGCTCGGCGACAGACTAGAGGGGGGTCTGCGCTCGCCCTAGGTGTGCCTAGTGCCACCTCTGGTGGACGCTGCCTCCTCCTACGCTCTCTCCCGTGCGCCGACATTGCCGTCTGGCAGCCCTCGGCGACTTTCCTGAGCGGCTAGGGGCGCCCTACCCGTTGTGGGAGGGTCATTCCTGCTTCTCACGCGAAAGGTCTTCGAGGTCTCCCCCATTCTGCCGTCACGGGTCTCTTCGAGGTCCCAGGGTCCAAGTAAAATCACAACATCCTGTCCCTCCAAAAAAAAAAAAAAAAAAAAAATTGATGGAGGTCCCATTCCTTTCAAAGCGCGAGATCGCTAGTCAAGGTAACATGCAGTCATCGGGTATCACCCGGACACTGCGACCACCGGAGCACGACTAGCTGCTGCTCCGTTCAACTCTGGACTCTGGACTCTGGACTCTTCCCCACGAATTCTACCTATTGTAATTCCTGACAATAGGAATTACACACAATTGCTTCGTTCCTTATCCTTAGCTCTCCCTTCGGTCAAGGTCGAGGCGAGGTGCCAAGGCGCCTCGCTAAAGCTGGCGACCGCTACGATCTCAGACTTCCGCTCTGTTCAGTCATTCCTGACAGAGCGTAAGATTTCATTTCATACTTTTGCCCTCCCGTCAGAGCGAGAAATCAAGGTCGTTCTGTCGGGAATTCCTTCCTTCACAGAAACTGATGCCATCAGGCAGGAACTTGTTGCACTCGGCTATGCGCCGACCGCGGTAAGCGTCCTGCATGTTGGCAAAGGTGATGACCGCCGACCTGTTAACAGCTTTCTGGTCAAACTTCTAAAAGTAGGCCCTTTCGAGGAGATTTATAGTCTCCAAAACCTTCTGCACCTACGGGTGCAAGTCCGAACATTTGACCCGCGGCCCGGCCCCTCGCAGTGTTTCAACTGCCAGAGGTTCGGCCACAGCAGTCTTTTCTGTCATCAGCCCCCGCGTTGCGTGCGTTGTGCTGAACCTCATCGTGGCTGTGATAAGCCTACGACGGGGTACACAGCTAAATGCTGCAACTGCAAAGGAGCCCATCCGGCTAATTACCGAGGCTGCCCTAACTTTATCGCCGCCATGAAACCGCAGCGACCTCCTGTGCGCCCTGGCGCGCAGGCAGGCCGTGTAGCTGGTCCTGGCCCTAACCGGCGAGCGGCTTTCCCGCCTCTCACTGGTTCATCTGCCAAGGTCCCGGCACCAACTCCGGTTGCTTCCGGTGCCGCTGTCTCGCCTGCAGTCGTCGCTTCGGCGCCGCCTGCAGCGGCCTCAATCCCGGCACCTACCGGAGCGCCCGCACCTTCCTACGCGGCCATGGCCGCTAAATCAGCCCCGCCTCCAGCCCGATCGGGCAAATCCAAGCGCTCTCGTCGTCGCCGGAACTCCGCCGGCCGACCTACATCGTCACAGGTTCCACCTGTACCCTCTCCGCGGGCTCGACCCGCCCCCAGTCATCGTCCTCAACCTTCCAGCGAGCAGTCTACTACTCAGTCCACCAGCCCAGCGCCATCTGCTACCCCTGTCGAGGCCAGTCAGGCTTGTCCTCCTGAATCCCGGGAATCTTCTCGGGCTTCGGCGGATCCCCTGACTGCCTGGGCAGATAATCTTGTTGCGTCTATCAGGACTGCTCGCGACACTACCACAGTGCTTGCCCTGGTGTTCCAATCATTAGCTGCCCTCTTTCCTCTACTTCCCCTAAATGGCTAATAGCCTGAGGATCGTTGCGTGGAACGCCTTCGGGCTACTCCCCAGACGATCTGAACTGATGACTTTCGTGACGGAGTATGATGTTGATATCATACTTCTTTCCGAGACTCATCTGGCTCATTACCACTCGTTTTCCCTTCCTGCCTATGCCTGTTATCGTCAGGATCGTCCCCTACGGCCTCGCTGTCCCCCTCGGGGGGCACAGTTGTTTTAGTCCACAGGCGGATATCCCACAGGCATTTGCCTCCTCTAGATACATCTATTATTGAAGGCTGCGCGGTGGCGGTGGACGCCGGCGGATCGGAGCTGCGCGTTGTTTCTGCGTACCTCCAGCCTGGCCGACGAACTCCGCCACCGCCCGAGGAGTGGGACGCCCTCCTCGACCACCCCCTCTCAACCATTGTAGCCGGCGACTTAAACGCCAAACACCCTTCATGGAACAGCCGCGTTGTCAACGCCTATGGAAATTCTCTGTTCCGGTTCGTCTCTGGCGACCCGGCACTTAATGTCATCGGCCCTGAAGACCCTACCTACTTCCCCTTTCACGGCCATCGGCCGGACGTTCTTGACATAGTAGTTGTCAAGAACGTTGCCCGCAACATCGAGGTCTCGTCTGTGTCGGACCTTTCGTCCGATCACAATCCCCTTGTTATAACTGTTCGAGAGCTGTCGGCGTCACCCCGACTTCCCGCTCAGATTGTTAGGAGAGTCAACTGGCGATCCTATCATGACGAGCTCTCTCGAAGGTTACCATCTATCCCGGCGGACCCAATCGTCACTCGTGACGATCTGGACCTCCGCGCCACAAATCTCCAGGAATTGGTCCAAGGTGTCATGGATCGACACACCTACGCACTCGAGGTGAATCATCGCAAATCGGCCTTACCTGCAGAAGTACTCCACGCCATCTGTCTACGGCGCCAGCTCCGCCGCAGATGGCAAAGAACCCGTGACCCAGTCGTTAAGCGACGATTTCAACAACAGTCCCTTTACGTTCAGCAGCTACTGCGGGACGTAAACTCTGATCGATGGGACTCATAACTTGAGTCTCTTGAAGTCGACCACGCCTCCGTCTGGAGAGCGGTGAGTAGACTGACCCGCGAGAAGAGAACTCGCAACCCACTGGAAACCCCGAACGGGGTTGTGTCTTCATCAGAAGGCAAGGCTGAGGTCTTCGCCGACTGCATGGAGTCGCAATTTACCGTTCATCGAGGCGTTTCGGACCCTGCCCACTCGGCAAAAGTCCGGGACTTCCTATCTGGTTATTTTTCTCGCCCTCCCGCTGGCCCAGACCTCCCGTTCGTCAGAGACGAACTCGTTTCGTCTGTCTGTCGACTAAACAGCCGTCGCGCCCCCGGTCCTGACCGGATCGTGGCCGCTGCATTACAATATCTCCCGGCCTCAGGCGTTGACCTCGTTCTCGAGCTGTTCAACTCTTGTCTCCGGCTACAGTACTTTCCCCGCCTGTGGAAAAATGCCAACATCGTTATGGTTCCTAAACCCCGCAAGCCGCGCATGCTTCCTGAAAGCTATCGGCCAATATCTCTCTTGCCAGTTATCTCGAAGGTGTTCGAGCGGCTCCTGCTGGCCCGCATCTCGCCGTTGTTGGATAATTTTATCCGCAACGAACAGTTCGGGTTTCGCAGAGAGCACTCGACCACGCTTCAACTAGTCCGCGTGGTAACGCAACTCTCTGACGCCACCAACAGGCGAGCGGCTACGGCCGCCGCACTGCTGGACGTGAGCAAGGCCTTCGACAAAGTCTGGCACGAAGGTCTTCTCTTCAAACTAGCTAACTCCCCCTTACCATCGTCCATAGTGTTTTTCCTCCGGTCGTATCTCAGCGACCGAACCTTCAGGGTGAGCGTCGACGGAACCTGCTCTGCAGTTCGTCCTGTCGCCGCTGGCGTACCCCAGGGATCTGTCCTCGGCCCCGTTCTGTACCTCGTGTACACGAACGACCTGCCTGTTTTGCCCGGAGTCACGTTGTCTTTGTTCGCTGACGATGCAATGTATCATTACAGCTCTGTGTCCCCGCGTTTTGCGAGTACACAGTTGCAGCGTCAGTTGGACCAGCTTCCGGACTGGCTACGGAAATGGCGGGTGACGATCAACACGGAGAAATCCGAGGCGATCTGTTTCACTCGTAAGTCCATCTCCCGATGCCAGCCCCTCTCCCTTGAAGGGAGGCCTATCGCCTATAAAGAGTCGGTGAAGTATCTAGGCGTTCGGCTAGATCGTCGCCTTTGCTTCAACGACCACGTGACGGAAACCCTTGCCAAGGCTCGCGGCGTTCGAGCCAAACTTTATCCATACCTCGCGTGTCGCAGCCCCCTGGCGCTGCGCACGAAAGTTACCCTCTATCTGTTGTTTCTCCGGTCTGTCTTGACCTATGCGGCACCTGTTTGGTGGTCACTTGCCTCCGCCACCAACAGGCGTAGGCTGGAAAGTTTCCAATCCAGAACCCTCCGTTCCTTGTCGGGATCTCCTTGGTTTGTTAGAAATAGTGTCATTCGAGGAGGTCTACGAGTTCCTGCTCTCTCAGCCTTTGTCTGGTCATTAGCTGCGACTCTCTTTGCCGCAGCTGAGACCTCTTCCTTCCCTTACCTCAGGACCATCAACACCACGCAACCACCTCCACCTGTCCGGGTCATACGCCCTCGGGCAATTCTCGATGACCCGCCATAAGTTTAAGTAAACTTAAACCTCAACTAATTTGCATATTCTGCCCATGCCCCAGAATTTACCTGCAAAGCTGTTTCCTTCCTCCCTTCCTAGTATGCCGACCGCGCTGAATGCCGCTGCTACGCGCTATCACTGGCACGGAGGCTCTCTGCCTCGCGGGGAGCGACCGACGCCTCACGGCGTCTGCACGCGGGACTGGGAACGGGCGACATCTGTCACCTGAACCCGTCCTTGCGGCAGTGTCCACTGATTGCAGAAATTTTAAAATAAATAAAAATTGAAAACCTTTCTCCCCCGCCTTCTCAGTTAACTGGTTGGCGGTTGTCCATTCCTGTTTTTAGGCACCAGTCGAATGAACCAGGACTAAGTGTATCCACAGGCAGCCATTGGGCTCGACCCAGATGCTGCAGTCATGCACCGGGTGCAAAGACGCCCCGCTACTATGATGCTACATGCTACATGCTACATGCTACTCTGTCCCCAAACTAAAATTCCGCCGATTGTTATTCCAGACAATCGTAACTACAGGGAAATTCTCCGTTCCCTGCAGAATCTGCTTCCTTCGGCCAAACTCGAGGCCAGGTGCCAAGGCTCCTCGCTTCGAATTGCGGCCACAACAGTCCCGGACTTCCGATCGGTCCAACAGTTTCTTACCGATCGGAAGATCTCCTTCCATACTTTCGCGCTTACTTCAGAGCGCGAAATTAAAGTTGTTCTTTCTGGACTTCCTTCCTGGACCGCCCCCGATACCATCAGGCAGGAGCTTGTCGCTTTAGGCTATTCGCCGACGGCGGTAAGTGTACTGCATGCTGGCAAGGGGGAAGATCGCCGTCCTGTGAATAGTTTTCTAGTGAAACTACTCAAAGTAGGCCAGTTCGATGAGGTCTATGGCCTCCAAAACTTCCTGCACCTTCGGGTGCAAGTTCGTACTTTTGACCCGCGGCCAGGCCCCTCGCAGTGTTTTAACTGTCAGAGGTTTGGCCACTCCAGCTTATTCTGTAATCACCCTCCGCGTTGCGTGCGATGTACTGAGCCTCACCGTGGGTGTGATAAGCCCAAGACGGGGTTCACGGCCATTTGCTGCAACTGCGGCGGGGACCATCCGGCTAGCTATAGAGGATGTATGGACTTTATATCTGCCATGAAGCTGCAGCGGACTCCTGCTCGCCCTGGCGAGCAGGCAGGCCGTGTTGCAGGTCCCCTCCCTAACCGCAGAGAGGCCTTCCCACCTCTCTCCGGAGCATCATCTCCGGCCCCGGCAGCAGTTCCGGCTGCTCCCAGGGCCCCAGTTCCGCCTGCAGTCCCCTCTGTCCCGGCGCCTGCCAGTAGCGCCCGGCCCTTCACATGCGGCTGTGGCCGCTACATCAGTCCCGCCTTCCGCTCCTCGGAGCTCCAAACCGAAGCGCACTCGTCGCCGTCAGCGACAAGTTCCACAGGCCTTGCCTGTAAAACCTCGGCGGGCCCCGCCCGCCCCCAGCCATCAACCTAAGCTCCCAACTGGGCAGACCTCACGTCCGTCCCCGAGCCCTGCGCCATCTGCACCACCGGCCGAGGCCAGCCAGGTCTGTCTTCCGGAATCTCGGGAATCTTCCCGGGCCCCGGTGGACCCCCTGACTGCCTGGGCTGAAACCTTGGTAAACAACATCAGGTCTGCTCCAGATACAACCACGGTTCTCGCCCTGGTGGTGGGGACACACCCTCTTTCCTCTTCTTCCTTTGAATGGCTAGAACTCTTAGGATCGCTGCGTGGAATGCCCATGGGGTAGTCCCCCGACGATCTGAACTGATGACTTTCGTCACGGAGTACGACGCTGATGTCGTCCTCCTTTGCGAGACTCATCTGGCTCGCTACCATACCTTCAACCTACCATCTTACATCTGTTTTCGTCGGCGGATATCCCACAGGCCACTACCCCCTTTAGATACATCTCTTGTTGAAGGTTGTGCGGTGGCGATAGACGCTGGCGGATCGGAGTTGCGCGTTGTTGCGGCATATCTCCGGCCCGGCCTGCGGCTACCTCCACCGCCCGAGTAGTGGGACGCTCTCCTCGATCATCCCCTACCAACCATTGTAGCCGGCGACTTAAATGCCAAACATCCCTCCTGGAAAAGCAGAGTAGCCAACGCCTACGGAAAATCTCTGTATCGGTTCGTCTCTGACGACCCGGTACTTCAAGTCATCGGCCCAGAAGACCCTACTCACTTCCCCTTTTCCGGTCATCGACCGGACGTCCTTGACATTGTTATAGCCAAGGACGTGACCCATCACATCCAGGTCTCGTCAGTGTCGGATCTCTCATCCGATCACAATCCCCTTTTCATAACTGCCCGTGAGCTGTCGGCCTCACCCCGACCTCCCGCTCAGATTGTTAGGACAGTCAACTGGCGCTCCTACCATGATGAGCTCTCACGGCGGTTACCATCACTCCCCGCAGACCCGATCGTCACTTGTGACGATTTGGATCTCCGAGCCACTCATCTTCAGGTGTTGGTCCAAGGTGTCATGGATCGACACACATATGCTCTCGAGGTGAATCATCGTAAATCGGCCTTACCTGCGGAATAGTACTCCACGCCATCTGGCTACGGCGCAATCTCCGCCGCAGATGGCAAAGAACCCGTGATCCCGGCGTCAAAAGGCGCTTTCAGACCCAGTCTCTTTACGTCCAGCAGCTACTGCGGGACGTAAACTCTGATCGATGTGACTCATACCTTGAGTCTCTTGAAGTCGACCACGCCTCCGTCTGGAGAGCGGCGAGTAGACTGACCCGCGAGAAGAGAACTCGCAACCCGCTTGAAACTCCGAACGGGGTTGTATCTTCGTCGGAAGGCAAGGCTGAGGTCTTCGCCGACTGCATGGAGGTGCAATTTACTGTTCACCAAGGCGTCTCGGACCCTGCCCACTCGGCAGAAGTCCGTGACTTCCTATCTGGACATTTTTCACGCCCTCCCGAAGTCCCAACCCTCCCGTTCGACAGGGATGAACTAGTTTCATCTATCTGCCGACTAAATCGCCGTCGCGCCCCCGGTCCTGACCGGATCGGAGCCGCTGCTCTACAAAATCTCCCGGCCTCAGGCGTTGACCTCGTTCTTGAGCTGTTCAACTCCTGTCTCCGGCTACAGTACTTTCCCCGCCTGTGGATATCAGCCAACATCATAATGATACCGAAGCCTCGCAAACCGCGCATGCTTCCTGAAAGCTATCGACCAATCTCTCTCTTGCCAGTCATCTCGAAGGTGTTCGAGCGTCTCCTGCTGGCTCGCATCTCGCCGCTGCTAGATGGTTTCATTCGCAGCGAATAGTTCGGGTTTCGCAGAGAGCACTCGACCACGCTTCAATTTGTCCGCGTTGTTACGCACTTGTCAGACGCCACCAATAGGCGAGCGGCTACGGCCGCCGTACTGTTGGACGTGAGCAAGGCCTTCGATAAAGTCTGGCACGAAGGTCTTCTCTTCAAACTTGCCAATTCCCCTCTACCATCGACCATAGTGTTTTTCCGCCGGTCGTATCTCAGCGACCGAACCTTCAGGGTGAGCGTCGACGGGTCCTGTTCTACAGTTCGACCCGTCGCCGCCGGCGTACCTCAGGGATCTGTCCTCGGCCCCGTTCTGTATCTTGTGTACACGAACGACCTGCCTGTCTTGCCCGGAGTCACGTTGTCTTTGTTCGCTGACGATGCTATGTATCACTTCAGCTCCCTGTCCCCGCGATTTGCGAGTACAAAGCTGCAGCGTCAGTTGAACCAGCTTCCGGACTGGCTACGGAAATGGCGGGTGACGATCAACACGGAGAAATCCGAGGCGATCTACTTCACCCGTAAGTCCATCTCCCGATGCCAGCCCCTCTCTCTAGCAGGGAGGCCCATCACCTACAAAGAATCGGTGAAGTATTCGTAGTCGTCATGCCAAGAACACGGGCCAGCCAATACCTGCCACTGGACCCAAGCCTGCCCGCCAAAAGCCAGAGCGACCACCCGCTCCAGAAACTGCCCCCAAGGCTTCCACCGCCTCGCCCCGCCTTATCTATGCTGCTGCCGCCAACCGTTCTCCCCAATTATCTACCAATGATCTCGCCGTTGTCTCCGACTTTCTGGCAAGTTACGACTTGCAGAAAGTAGCCCAAATTTTCAGAAAAATCAATGAACGCTTGGCAACAGCCTCGCCCCAAGACAAATTCCTCCTCGTAGTGGAAGCCTGCCGTACTGTTGGTCTGTTATGAACGGACAACCACGGCAATCCCTCAAGGGAGACCTCGAGTTCGTGGCGTGGAACGCCAACGGTCTCGTTTCCCGGCACTTACAGTTCGTTGCCCGTCACAAGCCCGATGTGCTTCTTCTTGGTGAGACGCACCTGACACCGCATCGTCGATTCCGACTACCCAACTACGTGTGCTACCGGGACGACCGGTCGGATCGCGCAGGAGGGGGCACCGCCATCGCGGAGAAGGCGAGTCTTCGCCATTGCCGCGTTGTTCTGCCTCAGTGGCGGAACCTCGAGTGCCCCGCGGTTGAGCTCCATGGTGCTCTCAGCGGTCTACTCGTGGTTTCGGCAGACAAGCCTCCATAAACGGAGCTCCTAACGAACGATCTGGAGGCCTTCTTTGGCGCACAAAGAAGGGTAGTCCTGGCAGGCGACCTGAACTGTAAGCACCCTGATTGTGGGAGCCGCTTGGTGAAACCAAACGAGGCCCGCTTACGCAGGTATGCTGATGCGCCTCGGGTCACAGTCATGGGTACTACCGGGCCTACATACTATCCCTCGAGGGCTAACACCCGCCCTGATATAATGGACATTCCCGCGGTCAGGGACGTTTATTGCCCGGTCCACGTCTCCGTAATTTCGGAACTGTCCTCGGACCATTGCCCCATCAGTGTGCATATAGCTACCCAGCACTCTACCGTCCGCGACGAGCGGCGGGTAATCGAGTGGGAACGCTTTGGCCCGGCGTGCAGTCGCCGCCTACCTGAGCAAATACCACTCGACACTACCCAGAATGTCGACGAGGCAGTTGCCTTATTCGACACAGCCGTAGTCTCGGCGGCAGACGTTGCCTCCCGGATGAAGCCGGGGCTCACGTCCGACTATCAGCGCATCACCGAAGAGGTGTCTCAGCTCGCTTGCGAGAGGAATCACCTGCGGAGACGCTGGCAGTGGACTCGTGACCCGGCTGACAAGGCTGCGTTTAACAGAGCGTCCGGCAAGTTGCGTCATGACATGCTGGCGTTCCGTAGACGTAACAGGGAGCTAGCTGTAACACAGATGGATGACCCTGCCGAGAACCGTGATGTCTGGCGGATTCCCAGTGCCCTAACGGGAAAGCGTAAACATGCGCGTCTCCCCGCATCGGTCGGACCCGGCGGTCAAACCCTTGGACGCCCCCTCGAGAAGGCAGAGTTCTTGGCTGACAGTTTAGAGAGACAGTTCGCTTCTAACCCATCCAAGTACCCGGCCTTCACTGAGCAAATCTGCCGCGAGGTAGAGCACTTTCTATCTGCCGGTATCACATTCCAGCCGGAGCCCATCTCCCAGGGGGAGGTCTCTGAGAGGATTGTACAGCTCAAGCCCCGGAAGGCGCCTGGCCCAGACGGAGTCATGAATTCCGCACTCCATCGCCTTCCGGAGCAAGGAATAGAGTTCCTCTCTGATCTGTTCCATATATTGTCTCAGACTGGCCTACTTTCCGGTGAAATGGAAGACGGCTACAGTAACAGTGATACCCAAGCCGGGAAAGAATTCTTCTCGCGTGGAAAACATCAGACCCATCAGCGTCTTGTCCGCGACGTCCAAGGTTTTCGAGCGATTGATCCAGCGTAGGATCCGCGACTACGTACAAAGACTGGACGTGCTGATCCCCGAACAGTTAGGCTTTCGTGAGCTGCACTCCTCGACTCATCAGCTGATGAGCGTCGTGGAATGCATTCGCGAGTCTGGCTGCCAGGGCAAACAGACGACTGCGATCTTCCTAGACGTAGAGAAAGCCTTTGACCGCGTGTGGCACAAGGGTGTCCTTTACAAGCTAACGGAAGTCCTTCTCCCAGATTGCTACTTTCACTTGATCCTCAGCTTTCTGCGAGACCGTAGCTTCCGAGTGAGAGTAGACCACGCTCTCTCTTCGGAGAGGCGTATTACCGCCGGTGTCCCTCAGTGAAGTGTACTTGGGCCTCTCCAGTTCTCGCTGTTTGTCAACGACACGCACCGAGTTACTGGAGTTAAGTTGTCGCTGTTCGCGGACGACACTGCGGCTTTTGCTTCAGAGCCGAACGCGAGTTATTCGGCAATCAAGCTCCAGCGCCAACTCGACGCGTATGTCGGGTGGACCGATGACTGGAGAGTTGCCGTTAACGCTTCCAAGAGCGCCGCGGTAATATTCTCGCGTAAACGAAAGCGGCCTCGGCCGCTTAAATTAGGCCCCGTCGAGGTACCCTGGACCAACAGCGTCAAGTAGCTCGGGCTCCACGTGGACTCCCGACTCACCTGGCGAACCCATACACAATATATCCATCAACGCACTTCGGCGCAACTCAGTAGACTCTGGCCCGTGCTATCTAATCCGGCAATGACCCCCCGGCTAGGTAAGCTCATAGTCAACTCGTACGTGTTGCCCGTGATTACCTACGCCTGTCCTGTTTGGGGATACCTGGCTCGTGGTCATAGAACAGCGCTGCAGCGCGTAATCGACCGGGGACTGAAGCTTGCGTGTAAAGTCTCCCGGAGGTACTCTTCACGTCTTTTGAGGAGAGGACTCGGTGTCCGCTCTTTTGATGGCACCGTGAGAAGCCTGGCGCGTAGATTCTATGTTCGTTCCAACAGAGTGACCCACAATTCCCTCATTGCCGGACTTGGTAAATACACCCCGCAACCAGGTGAGTCCTGGAAGCGACCTCGTTTGTTAGTCCCGGTGGTATAATCCACCAATCTTAGGTCGCTTCAGACCCCCCATAAATAGAAAAATAACATAAAAAGAACTCAAATAGACCCAGTGGCAGGAGTCCTTTCTGAGACTCGGGACACTGCACTACTCGCGACCCCCAGTCGTGTTATGGTTAAATGAAAATGAAAATGTGGAGAAAGAAATGGACGATAATGAAATTATTGAAGCAGTATTAAATAATAATGAGGATCATGGAATGAATCCGAGGAGGATCAAGAAAGAAAATTTTCTCACACCCCTGGGAAAGACGCTCTAGACATAGCACTTCGATGTACTGAATCTGAAACAGTGGAGGGATTATGCAACTAACAGACGTCAGAGTAACATAAAAGAAAAAAGAAAATAACCGACTTTATCTCGTAAATCCTAGAGTTTTAAACTATTTAAGTGTACAGTGTGCAATGAAGTGTTTGGTTTACGTACGTTAACACGTTTCGTGTTACAACTTTAATTCTCTACCTTCATAGTTTACTTAACACCGAACATCTTCGTTTCTTTATAAATTAGGACCGACACTAACCAAAAGAAACCAAACCGTAATTTCTTTCTTGTTTTCATAATTAAGGTAAGTCATTCATGTACACTACTATATACACATTGTTCACTGTTCTATTTACTGCACTCACAGATAATTGAAGTAATTATAATTAAACCATTTATGTAATTTTATCGTACGCATTTCATTTATAGATACAGTAAAAAGTGGGTTGTACGTACATGTATTTCAAATATAAGCTATTCAATTCTTTGTTCTCTACGGTCATAAATGAGCTACCGTTCTGTTAACCGACGTTCCCAGGTCCCACACAAGTCGGATAAGAGAGAGGCCACTCTAATATACTTCGTCCAAAGTAGTGAACGTGCTCCGCAGCTCAGGGAGCACATTCATACACATACCTCGACACTTTGGTATTCGCGGCTTCCAATTTCCATTGACACAGTAAATGTGGGCGCTCTCGTTTCCGTCGTCCAGCTGGTACCCTCTGTGACACGTGTACAGCAGCACCCAGTTCTCTGGAACCTCAGCGCCTGGCAGCGCCGCACAGTGGGTACTGCAAGCCGGTGGCGGGTTACTGTCGTCCTGAGGATACTGAGGAGGTTCACAGCTGTCGTTGTACCGACAAATCGGCGGGTAGTAACTGCCGTACTGAGGATACTGAGGAAGCACACACCTACTCGACGTAACGAAATAAACATTCGGTATTAATACGAATCTTTACACAAGAAGTCGATTGCAGGCTGTTGTTATTGTAATTACTAATATTACATACTATACTATTGCCAACATTAACAATTGTTTCCGAAACAAAAATAAACACAACTTTCGGACTTCCAAAAGTCTGAAGGCAAATTAAAACTCTAAGAGCGATAAAGTTGTTCGGGCTATTACGCCGTGTCCTAATGTTTCCATTACCAAAAACATTAGATGTTTCAGCCGCACTCACGGCGCGACCTAACCTGTTAATCATAACACTCAAGACAAAGAGTTTAATAAACCATTCCCAATGCAAAATTCTTATTCTACACAAGGTCCAGTTATTCTGAAAGTTTATGTTCTATCAAACTATTCTTATTCTAACAAAGTATATTAGTGCTTATGTAAATTGGTTCCGAAATGTTGAAACACTACGCTAAAAATAATATGCGACGTTACTTACGATTTTTTAGCTGTCAATCCTGTCGAGGTATTCCTGTAGAGGGGTGGTTCCGCTGGAGGCGCTGCAGGACGTGAGGGTTTCGTCCTGTTCACCGACGATCCCGTTTGAAACCACATAATAACAGGTGGAGCAGTATAACTGGGGTCTACTTCTTGGAAGTATGTTGGTACCGTTGTGGTCCTGTTCCTATCAGACACTGCAGTTGAAATGGGGTCTACTCCGTAATATGACGGGACCGTTGTGGTTCTTTTGCTAGCAGACGGTACAGCGGAAACGGGGTCTACTTGGTAGTATGACGGTTCCTTTGTGGTCCTTTTGCTAGCAGACACTGCAGTTGAAATGGGGTCTACTCCGTAATATGACGGGACCGTTGTGGTTCTTTTGCTAGCAGACGGTACAGCGGAAACGGGGTCTACTTGGTAGTATGACGGTTCCTTTGTGGTCCTTTTGCTAGCAGACACTGCAGTTGAAATGGGGTCTACTCCGTAATATGACGGGACCGTTGTGGTTCTTTTGCTAGCAGATGCTACACTTGAAATGGGGTCTACTCGGTAGTATTCTGGTTCCGTTGTGGTCCTGTTGTTAGCAGACACTGCAGTGAAAATGGGGTCTACTTGGTAGTATGATGGTTCCGTTGTGGTTTTTTTGCTAACAGACTCTACAGTTGAAATGGGGTCTACTCGGTAATATGACGGTTCCGTTGTGGTCTTGTTGCTAGCAGACACTGCAGTGGAAGTGGGGTCAGTTCGATAGTATGGTGGTTCTGTTGTGGTTCTGTTGCTATCAGACACAGCAGTGGTAATAGGATCCTCCCGATAGTACGTTGGTTCCACTGTGGTACTGTTGCTAGTAGATACTGCATTACTCCTGGGATCCGCCCTGTAGTAGGATTGTTCCGATAGAACTGCATTGCTGTAAACATTAGCACAAAGTACATTTCAGACTGTAATATTACATTTTAATCTAAGGGGTGTCCAGAGACAACTGATACAGTGTGTGGGGGGGTAGGTGAGTGGAAAAGAGCTTCGTTTGCGTGATGTACCGTATGTTCGGGTCAAGGTCGAATCAATGTAACCCTGTCTGCCCATTGGTGGGCCAAAGCAATAATATGGCTGAGGCAAGCGGACCTCAGTCAGTAACTACGCCACATCTACAGGTAAACACGCGTAACAACCGTCCTCCTCGTCCTGCACGTGGTTACTTCTGACTGTGTGTGGTGTGAACTGTGTCAGAGTCAAAGGTTATACTCGAACATACTATGGTTCCAAAGTTTGAGGGAAAATACTGGTGATATAATACATCATCTTGACAACTTTCTATTTCTCAATTATATTCATTAAATTTGTTACAGACATTAAAACAATTTTTTTTTATAGTATTGTTACTCTAAGGGAATAGATAAAATCGCGTCGTCGAGTGTTTACGTGACTCTTTCCACATATATTTATGCGGCAGGAGTACGTCTTGATCTAGGTTAGTGGTTACCAAAGTGGGATCCGCCATAATGTTTCAGGTGGTCTCCAAACACTTTTAAGAAAAAAACGAATATACCGTATTTTTCTCTGATTTTTATGCTCTGAAAGCTAAATCTTAATTTTACAATCTTTAAACAATTTTTATAAGGATCCTTTATTTTTTTTTGGTTCAGACTAATTGTAATTGTGAAAGTAATTTCAAACTAATGGCTTTACTAATGCCGTGTTGCAGATCTGTTTGTCAGCCGAACTGACTAGACCTCTCTCTTACAGTGCAAGAAGAAGATTCATTGGCAGAACTTTCAACTGACAGTTCATTGAAATTACAGCTTTCGCAATTACAGCTAGCTAACCATATAACCATATTCTGGTTATATGTAATGACTGACTATACGTAACTCGGAAAAAGAGCTTTGAAGTGTTTAACTGTGTTTCCTCTACTTATTTGTGTGAAAAAGCATTCTCCCTGCTCACGTACTTAAAGTCAAAGTTAAGAAATAAACTTGATGTCGAGAGTTACTTAATATTGAAATTATCAGACATTAAGCTCAATATAGTAGCATGACAGATAATCCACTAAATCATAATTCCAATCTGATCATAATTCAATATAAATTACATTAAATAAAAGGAAAATTCAAATAAAAATAATTAAATGTCGAAGTAAAATACCACCATAAAAGGAAAAAATAAAATTTAATCATCATAATGCAACAAAAATGTATCAAGAAAAATAAATCCTACAAAACTAAAATAAAATCAGGAAAATACCCAGGTAGGATAGGAGCAGATAAAGAAGATACCCCGAACAAACCAACGAACCATAAAACCAGATTACCTTGGAGAACCCAAGATAGAAGAATTGTGAAGAGAAGAAAATTTAGAATGGGAAGAACTACAAGATATACCCAAGGAATACCTATTACAGGAATAACAAACCCCGAGAAAGATTAAATGTAACCCAAGAAAGTATAACACCCCAAAACTCATATAAAAATGTAAAATAGTAATAAACAAAAGTGTTTAGGGTTGTAAGTAGAAGTGCACCCACTAACGTTATTGAGTAATGAAATAAAGAAATCTTCATTATCCCTTATAATTAAGACTTTGGTCTTGGAGTATTGTAAAACTCAAGTGTAATTAAGACCCAAAGTTATAAGTGAACCAGTGCAAGTTATTTCAAGATAGTAAATAAACTTCAAGTAAAGTGTAACTGATACTTCAACAAGTACAATTAAACAACTTTAATGTTTGCTATAAATACAAATATAAAATGTTATGAAGTATTCTTGAAAACATTACTAATGTTTCAAAGAAGATGCCACTTTTTATCAAAAAACATTCTTTAAAATGTGAATGATAGAGAGAGCAGGTGGGGAATAAATACAGTGACAAGGGGATCAAAATGTAATAATAAAATATAAACAGAAAGGACTGTAAACAAATTAAATTTAAGTAAAATAAAATTAAAAGTCTTATTTATGTTTGTGTTAAAGCCTATGAACACCATATTTCAAGGTGGTGTATAGAATAAGATTTATTATTATTATATTTATGTTTATTATGTCTTACAGTGTTAGTACAGACTAAAAGGTATCAGTATCAATACCATACTATTTTATAAAATGTTTGTTATGTGTTATTAGTAATAGTTGAAACCAAAATGTCTACCATTGAAGACCAATAATTAATTTTAAATATTGTGTTTGTATTATGAGCATGAATACAATGCTACATGTTCAAATAGTTATTTAAGGAGATTGTATTTAATATTATATTAACTTCAGAAAGTCAGAAGGGGTATAGACATAGTATTATTCAAAAAACAGTATATGTAAAACCATAAAATCTAGGCCAGATATGAAATTTCAATAACATTATATTTGAGTAATTAAGTTCAACTAAACCAAGTAAACTAATGAGATTTATATAAGGTGAATCAATCACCAAATACTATAACTAAAAGTATACTTTAAAGGAATAATATAAAAAGATGTATAAAATTATTCAAAAAATTTGCAAATGTAATACCTAACCATTTCAGAGGCGGGACCAGAAATTCATTAATTATATTTAAAAGGATGATCAATTGATAAAATTGCAAGAGATTAATGAAAGATAAACATTTACGTAAATCTGAGATTTATTATCATCATAATTATAACACATTAAATGGCTAAATTTTGGACAAGGACAGGAAAGAGTATATTGAGCCTACTTTTCCAAAATGACAGAAATATAGCAATTTTGATAAAAAACTTTATAAAGATGGATTATTATATATCAAATTAAGCAGAAGGAGTTAAAGAAACCAATAATGAATTTACTATTACATGAATTTAATTAATAACCAAAATATATTCTATGATATAATGTACTTTAATTGAATGCATCGGAAGTGGATAAAACTTGAACAATACTTTTCTAATATTAAATCGTCTAAGAGATTTCAGAAACGAAGGAAGTAAAAACAGTTCTTAATAAACATTCGAAGAGTACGGGTGAATTAAATTCGTGCTAATAACAGTATACCGGAACGATTAATGGCGGATAACAGTTAAAACAGAGCCTACTATAAATTTTGAGAATTTGGACAGAACACTTTTAAACGATAAATGCAGTGAAAAATAACAACTACACACATAGAAACCAGTGAATACACCAACAAACTAGTGAAATAACAATTTGAACCACTAACACTAATAATTTCCAGACAACTGAAACGAACTTTTCAACACCATATCTTAAAAATAAAACGCACATTTTCTCGAGTGAACAACAGAACAGTGAACGAGTGATAATCCAACAACACCAGAAACGTTATTCAATATTGCGGATACGAGGAAGCAGCTGTGAAGGCATCTTTATTTAAAGAAATCCAGCAACACCATTCTCGATTTACTTAGTCAACGAGGCGAGCGGCCATGATGGTTCCCAGCATGCAAAGCGCCTACAAGGAATAAGATTCGTCGCCACAGCCAATTGGTCTGACTTTTTACTTAATAAACATTATATATCATAACTAACTTTGTAATTATTAGCCATTAAGATTTTTATTGAAATGTTATACTTTCGAGCCTTGCCCCTTCTCTGACTATATAACATAACCGTTTAAAGAACCTTGAAAATATTATATCAAATAACATATGTGTCAACACTCGATTCGCCCTGTGAAAGAGTCGAAAAATATAACCTAATCGATTTTTCGTCGATCTATTTTAAATAATTGTTAATAAACATAGTAATTCAACATTTTTTGGTATTAAATTTATTTCTAAACTATAAATAGAGTTTAGTGAACAACATCAGCTGAAAGAAAGGCAGCCATTACTACAGTGAAAGTAAAATATTGGAGAAAGAAGAATAATCACAAATCGATTAGAGAAAGAGACAATCCAATTAACGCTGAATTTACTTACAGTAAACCACAAGTGATATATATATATATATATATTTATATAAATAAGTCAAAGGAATTTAAAATTTCAACACGATCACATTACAAGAGTTATTTATTAAATATTGAACATAAAAAACCAAACATAATTTTTTTTTAATTTTTAAAATAAATTAAGATTTTATTTTTTTATTTTTTTGTACACGAACAAAAAAATAATAATTTGTAGACTAAACAGAACGGCTTGTTACAATATTACAGAGTTATTTGTGCAAAAGCAGCTTCATTTTCCACATTAAACTATGTTTGATATCTTTAGTATTATAATTTTGTAAATTAAGAAAATTTTGATTTTAATATATTTTAGATAGAATATAAGAGTTTCTATCATATTTAGTGTTTGCTTTAGTTTCATAACTGAGACGAGGTAGGTTAATTTTTAAATTATTTGGTGGGTGGGGTCAGCGGACTGAAAAGTTGGGGAACCACTGCTCTAAGTCATTCGAGATGTCACTCAACTGTTCTATAGGCATCCAGGCCCGCTATGTCACTACAGTTTGGGAACCACTGCTCTAAGTCATTCGAGACGTCACTCAACTCTTCTACCGGCATCCAGGCCCGCTATGTCACTACAGTTTGGGAACCACTGCTCTAAGTCACTCGAGACGTCACTCAACTGTTCTACAGGCATCCAGGCCCGCTATGTCACTACAGTTTGGGAACCACTGCTCTAAGTCATTCGAGACGTCACTCAACTGTTCTACCGGCATCCAGGCCCGCTATGTCACTACAGTTTGGGAACCACTGCTCTAAGTCATTCGAGACGTCACTCAACTGTTCTACCGGCATCCAGGCCAGCTATGTCACTACAGTTTGGGAACCACTGCTCTAAGTCATTCGAGACGTCACTCAACTATTCTACCGGCATCCAGGCCCGCTATGTCACTACAGTTTGGGAACCACTGCTCTAAGTCATTCGAGACGTCACTCAACTGTTCTACTGGCATCCAGGCCCGCTATGTCACTACAGTTTGGGAACCACTGCTCTAAGGCACTCGAGATGTCACTCAACTGTTCTACTGGCATCCAGGCCCGCTATGTCACTACAGTTTGGGAACCACTGCTGTAAGTCATTCGAGACGTCACTCAACTGTTCTACTGGCATCCAGGCCCGCTATGTCACTACATTTTGGGAACCACTGCTCTAAGTCATTCGAGACGTCACTCAACTGTTCTACTGGCATCCAGGCCCGCTATGTCACTACAGTTTGGGAACCACTGCTCTAAGTCATTCGAGATGTCACTCAAATGTTCTACCGGCATCCAGGCCCGCTATGTCACTACAGTTTGGGAACCACTGCTCTAAGTCATTCGAGACGTCACTCAGCTGTTCTACTTGCATCCAGGCCCGCTATGTCACTACAGTTTGGGAACCACTGCTCTAAGTCATTCGAGACGTCACTCAACTGTTCTACTGGCATCCAGGCCCGCTATGTCACTACAGTTTGGGAACCACTGCTCTAAGTCATTCGAGATGTCACTCAACTGTTCTACCGGCATCCAGGTCCGCTATGTCACTACAGTTTGGGAACCACTGCTCTAAGTCATTCGAGACGTCACTCAACTTTTCTACAGGCATCCAGGCCCGCTATGTCACTACAGTTTGGGAACCACTGCTCTAAGTCATTCGAGATGTCTCTCAACTGTTCTACCGGCATCCAGGCCCGCTATGTCACTACAGTTTGGGAACCACTGCTCTAAGTCATTCGAGACGTCACTCAACTGTTCTACAGGCATCCAGGCCCGCTATGTCACTACAGTTTGGCAACCACTGCTCTAAGTCATTCGAGACGTCACTCAACTGTTCTACAGGCATCCAGGCCCGCTATGTCACTACAGTTTGGGAACCACTGCTGTAAGTCATTCGAGACGTCACTCAACTATTCTACTGGCATCCAGGCCCGCTATGTCACTACAGTTTGGGAACCACTGCTCTAAGTCATTCGAGACGTCACTCATCTGTTCTACCAGCATCCAGGCCCGCTAAGTCACTACAGTCCAGGACGAGCGTCGTATAAATACTGGTTTACGAGGCGGCGCAGTTCAGTTACACCTGGCGGTATTATATCTCCGGATCGAATTGATTTATGCGGTTTAGTGGAAAGTGATTATTATTTTTATTATTTCAAAGCTGTAACAAGTTGACGTTTACTGTCGTGTGTTGGGCAATTATTGTTTTGATTTATTTTATTACACTGCCTTTGTACATTACTAACTGTTATTTGTGCCTAATTAAAGTTTGTAGAGTCAGACGATGTAAATTAAACACTTGTGTCTCGATTCGCAGTAGACAAACATTTTGTTGCGAGGCTAACAAAATTTTCAGTCATTTCGCACATGCGCACAACAGTGTGGTACAGTGTTTCATAGTGCGAACATCGGCTGCAACAAGACTGGTGAGAACAATGGAACCATGTGTGTGTCAGAGACAGAGGTACTGTTATGGCGTTGTTTCCCCTGTCCCCTCTCTGGACAAGTTAGCTATACTTGTTAGTGTGGGAAAATCATGCATTCGGTCGGCGCAGTTGTCTGTTCAGGAAACACTGTCGGGCCTATAATTAGTTATTTCATTGGTGTCAGTTATTATCTTTCCACTGTACTACACAACGATCCGTGACACCACCATGACAGTATTTATACGTACGCGCTAAAACGAGAATCATAAATATGTCACCTCAAACAAGCACATTATTTTTGAATGAATTTACCATGTAATTTTCCTATGGTTCCCGATTTCAAGATATTCTATTATATATGTTACAGTTATTTTTATTGTTAATGACAGATTAACTGTAGTTTCAGTATTTATATATATATATATATATATATAATTATAAATATAAAACTCAAAGTATGTGGACTCATGGGTACTGAATACAAATCCACACCGTTAGACCGATTGCCACCAAATTTTGCACTGGTAACCTTTGACACAAAGCGCATAATACTGTCTAACTTGGAATTTGATATTTCGCCCTGTTCGCACTATTTAGTCCATTTTAATTGTGCCTTTTCGTTGATGCGTATAAAAATATCAACAACACTATGGGGACCAGAATTAATTACCGTAGTAACAAATAAACAAACAAAAGCTATTTAGCGGCATCGGAACTGTACATTTACCCATTCCTGCAGTATTTTGTCGATGTTTTATATAATATGCGATTTTATCGATATATTACGATGTCAAAAGTGTACTAATTTTAAATTGTCCTATTACTTAATTCAAAGCGAAAATACGTGTTGTTTTCATTTGTGAGGTTAGGTGACAACGGTTTTGGTTTTTAGTTTACTGCTGAAATAAATAAAAGCCACGGTTGAGGAAAACATAACGTTTAATGTGTTATACAATGCTTCTAACACAGTAACACTTGAAATAAAGAATTTAGTGTTTTCGATGTAACAGGTACTTTGTAAATATCTCCAAAGGCTTTACAAAACGAGTACTGTACTTTTAATTCTCCAATCGCTGTTGCACCAACATAATAATTTAGTACAAGTTAAAATAGTACAAGTGTTGAAAACAGCTTTGGAAAGAATTTGACTAATGCGTACAAAATTGTTATACGAGCTGACAGAACGCCATATAGACATAGACAATAAAAATTACATTAAAATACCTATTAAAAGTCAAATATTCGCGTGCGGAGCCGCGGATAACAGCTAGTTTGTTTATATTCAGTTAAAGTTTTATAATTTTAGATTTACCTTATATTTATGGGTAATATATCGGTAGCAATTTGATTGCTATACCGATGTGTCTAGAAATGGTTTCTTCAGTTGCCATTGTTGTTGTCGAATTTATATGATTGTGGCATTTACTGTCAGTAATTAGACATATTTTTTACAGTAACATTTGAATATAAAACGTAACAGTGTTAAATAAAGCCATCTGCAGCCGCTTCCCGAGTTCCACAGGATAGGCGCGCCATAGGGAAGCTTATCGTCAACTCCTGTGTGGTACCGATGGTTACCTACGCAATTCCCGTATGGGACTACTTGGCCACGACCCATAACCAAAAGCTTCAGTCTCTTCTGGACCGAGGATTGCGCTGAGCATGCAAATACCACTACCAGATGAAACGGCCCCCAAAACTTTTATAAAAATTTTTTTTTTCAGGGGGTCGTTACTTAATTTTTAAAACTAGGCACCTGGCCTATACGGAAGAAAAAAGTACTGAGCCCAGCGTGACGAACTTGCAATAAAACAGTCATATAACAGTAACAGTAACAGCATTTTATTGGTGCTTTCCTTTTTATAAACATTATATTATACCATACCACTTCATCTGAGAGACAAATTGTATAGATGCATACATATATTAATACTCGCATTGTAACAATGAGAATTAGTGCAATCCCTATAACAATTAGATACCTTTACAACAAATGAAATTATATTAAAATAGATGTATATTCCCACCCCTTCTACAATTATTTGTCTTAATCATTATATAATTTGGAAGCTCAATTAACTGTGCGCTTTCTTTCAAATTTTGAAACATGAATGCTTATATTACCCCATACCAGCACCAGTCCTTAGCTATATTGAACGCTATAGACATATATGTATACATAATATGCAGCCTTGCTCTTGTACAAAGTATTATTAATGAAGTTTATCACTGAAGTTACAAACATGTTTCTATAAAAGTTCTAATGTCTCTTTTACCATTATAATTTTACAAATTTATGATATATAAATGTCCCATGTTCCATAAAACGAAGCTGTGTGGTGTTGTTAAATTTAAATTGGAAATTTCCCATCTGGATTTGGAGAACGAAAGGCGGCTATGAATCCTATGATGATCGGTGATAATGGTGCTGATGGGTGAAGAAGTAAATGGTTACAATTTAGATGGTTGTCCTTCGGGAACTACAGGTTCTCCCTCTGTGGCTGGCGACGTGGGGAGCCGTTCACTGTCGATCTTCTTCCATGATGATGGCTGGTGTAGGTGCCATTATGTCAGCTGCTTCCCATCCCTCGACGTTCCGAGGACCCTGAGACCTTTTAAAAGTTTAAGAACTCATGTTGAGTCGGAAAGATTAAGATTACGATTCAAGTCGCACGACCTCAAGAGAACACTTCGGAAGCTGAAGACGAAATGGAGAGGAACACACGTTTTACAATTCCACAAAGGTACGGAAAAAACTTGTAGCAGCAATCAAACAGCTGTTATGCAGCTGCTCACTGAATATCGACGACGCACACTGTGCCGAGTCTAGGATAGATCGGCGCGTGTTCGGCATTTAGCGCCGAGGCTGACGAAAAATGCCGTACTGTGTTTAACAGATACACGCAAACTATTCTGTAATACCATTTAAGTGTGCCCGGTTAGTGCTGCACTCTAGTACAGATACTGATGGCGAGCAAACAAAAGCAAGTTTGCTTTCTAACAGGCTGTCTCTCGCTGGTATTCAAAACGATCGCCTCGTGGCATTTCTTCCTCCGGACAGAAAGGAGTTTTTAGTTGTTGCACCATCTTCATCTATGGCAGGCTAAATCTATACAGATCTGCGGTAAGTTATGGCAATATGTTTATATACTTCAATTTAAAGTTTTACGAATGAAAAATTGTTTAATAAGGCCACAGTAAGTAAATTCAGTTAACCTCACTCCACGTGGTGAAAAGTAAAATGCGTAATTCTGAGTAAGTTAGATGCAACCTTTATTAGTAATTATAGTAACACTATATCAATTTCAGAAATCTTAACTAAGGCACCCGAATTGAGAAGAATGTAACTGCCAAAAAGTATTTGTTTAATAAGTATAGAAATGATTGTAATCAAGTAACATCTCACACCACGTGGCAAAATCAGACTATGTGTAAATTTTATTAATTGTATAACGAACTGAATAATTATATAACCGTCATGGAATTATGTTAACCCACAGGGGTAAAGTTTATAATATGGAATTTAACAAAACTAAATGTTTTCAAATAGAGCCAGGTGGCCATATAACAGTTGCAATGTGTGTCAAATTATCATTTTAAATAGCTCTAAAGCTGTGTTAATATTACATATGGATTGTGGTGCGTGTGAGGTTTCTGGGGGAATTTGTTTTGTGAACTCTCGCTGATAATATGTTGTATGACCAGGGTCCCTCGAGGAAGACGGGGAACCAGCTCCACCCTGAACCTTTAAGATCCAGACTTTCTCTCTCAACTTCATCTGCCGGAGGAGAATAGCGAAGACTAACCACAAGCACCCTATCATGTAGGCCAGAAGATCACCACTTCACACCCATGGAAAAAATAAGGTGAAATCAATCCATATTATATTCTTTACACAGCGTGATGTAACTCATTAGAACCAGTGGACATTGAGTCACTCTACAACAATGGCTTTAAGTTTTAAACATTTTAATTGGATCCCCGGTTAACGGGACAGAATAGTGCGTGGACTGGGGGGGGGGAATCTTTTGTAAATTTTGTAATTTTGTTTGTATAATCTGTGAGCCCAGGGGCTGACATGCATCTGTGGCTGCTCACCATTCAGACGTGTAATTTCCTTCTTATTTCCAGTATAAGGGTTTCATTAGTGCTACTAATTCATTCAATCAACTTGTAATTTCTCTGGCTCAATTTAGTTTTCATTTTATATATTAATTTCTCATTTTTAAATTCAGTTTGGATTATATAGGGATAGAAGTTTCTTTGGTAGTTAAGTCGGGTCACCAGTTTAATCCTGTATAGGTGCATTTTCATGCAGAGTTAAACATGCTGTTGGGACAGGTTGAGTTATACACTATCTTGCCTAGGAACATGTCGGCCTTTGGGCCAAAATTACTTTTAAAAGGGTTATAAGCTTTATGACCCGTTCCGGTTTTCAAGACTTAACTAAATTTATCAATATTTAAATTCTTTTAATTAATTATGATCACTGGGGTGTTCACTGTATTCTAAATTTTATTTCTCCCAGTCTAAGTGCCCAGTGTGGCAGCATTTTATAATAGTATCAGGCACTTTGCCAAATTTTGTATTTAGTATGTCCTGGGGGGCTACTGGTGTTGCATATATATATAATCAGACACACATGTGATATGTTATACACATATTAAATTAAAACCTAATATGGATTTTCATAAATTGTTAATGATGTACCTCATGGGGTAGAAAAGGGTGTGGCAAGAGATATATGTTATAATTGTCCTGTGTTGTGGAACATGTATATGTATTGTATATTCGTGTGTGTATTTTTGGGGGTTATATATGTATTGTACATTCGTGTGTATTTTTGGGGGGTTAGATATAGGGCTCAAAAAGAAAATATAAAACATAGGGTTTATATATATTTATTAATTTCTAATGACAATTTTGAAAGGGAGAATATAGATTCTATCTCTATTAATTTTCAATTAATATTTTTAAAGAGAATTAATTATTTTTAATTAACATTGATAAGGAGTATGTAGATTTTATCTCTATTAATTTTCAATTAATATTTTTTAAAAGAATTATTTATTTTTAATTAACATTGTTAAGGAGTATATAGATTTTATCTCAATTAATTTTCAATTAATTTTTTTAAAGAAATTATAGAAAATAAATTTTATATTTATTAATAATTTTCAAGTAACATTTTTTAAAGAGAATTAATTATTTTTAATTAACAATTTTCAGGGGAACATAGAATCTAAATGTTATATTTATTGATTTTTGTAGGTAACAATTTTAAAGGAGATAGAATAATAAAAAAGGATTTTAATGGATGTTAATTTTGTGAGTTTTAATTGCAAGTCCCGTCTCACTGGATCCAGCGCATTTTTGGCTTCTCTAGGTTTTGGTCTAGTTTTAATTATCTTGTGGCCCCTCTTTAAAAAAAAAATTCAAAAAAAAATTTTTTTCAAAAAAAAAAAAACATTTTTTTTTACCAGTCAAAGTTAAAGCCGGGTTACAACACGCGTCACACTATCTCGCTCAGGTAGATTGAGTAGGACCGAAGGCAGTGGCGTTGGGGCAACTTTTCGAGTATGCCGAGCACTTCGGCACACAGACTTCTAATAAAATTATCAGAAAATCCCTACTTGTTCGTTCGCTGGACGCTACTATACGGACACTGTCCCGGAAATTCTATCGCCGCACCGACCGCTTTCAGAGCAATCATCTCATTAGCGCCCTCAATCGCTACCATCTTGGACCCGGCCTCGGCGAACACCCATCCTCAATTAATTAATTGACGTCCCACGGCCGGTAGCAGGCCACGCCCTAAATATCCAGCACATCTGTGGTCCCTGCGGCAGGAGCTCTATTTGAAACTCGAGACGCAGCACACGAGCGGGCGACGGACATGCCCTTCGTCTCGCACAGCCCCGCAGTCAGTCAGGATAGCCCGGTCAACAACGTGTCATCTGCAGAGTTACCAATTATAAAACGCTCCGCAAGGATCATCTGCCAATTGTGTATGACATCGTCTGTATATAGACCTACAGTAATAAGGGAAGGTTATAGTGGAAGACATTGTCGTACTGTACAAATGATCAGGTCTATAGTAGGAGTTGTGTTTAGTTTTCCTGTCTCAATCACGGAACAATGATGTGGTGAAGAACCTAAACTAGATCACCCATATATTTGAGACCATCAGGAGAATTCAAAAAACAACGAGCAAACAAACATGATTGAAGTTTGTAGAATGTGAGGTGACCCACCCGACACCTCTCGATGGGCCTTAAGAACTGGATTTTAACAAAATCCCAGGACAGGCCTATTCGAGCGGCCGAAATAAGATCTCTAGCGCGTGGCACGATATAATCTATGTCAATGTCAATGTCTATGAAAGTTCATTGTACATCAGGAGCTAAATATTATAAATATTGCAATAGGTGAAATATAAAATGCATATAAAATACTAAGTTACCTCTTAGCGTACAATAGCATGTTACAATGAGAATTAGTTTAAGTAAAAACTGCATGTTGAGACATTGCAAAATAGACAATAAGGTACATGTCAATGTTGTTAGTTTAAGTAAACTATTGTTGATTGACAATAAAAAAAAAGAGTGCTGTGAAGTAGTCCGAATATATGCGTAGGCATATGGCGAGTGCGCGTGTGCGGTTAATAACGATGTTACGAAATAACAACAAAAACAAATTAAATTAAATAACTTTTGTATAAATAAAAATTTCCGACATGAGACTTCAACCAGAATATTGTATAATAACGTAACTCGTACCCGTTTAAGCTGGGTTAAACGCCACACGTTGGTTGCGTCAATTTGTAACGTAAAATTATTATATAATTTAATTTGGTTATTACCTTATTATTGTTAAAATGAAATAAACAACTCCTTCTCTTATATTTTGTTTTCTGAAATTCAAATAAATTTATTATTCTTCTTTGACATTTTTTAATGGTGTTGACATTAAATGCCTCTTCATTTATTGGTAATTCATTTCAATTGCAGAACATGACAACTCTTATAATCTCAGGGTTAAAGTAAAATTCATGTTAAAGTATTGTTCAAGTCATAACATAACAAAAAATACATTATTTGTAATGAATGTTTTGTAATTGTATGTTGTTAATGTATGTTGAATAGTGGTAGTAGGTCCTTTGGATCATACAAAAAGATAACTAAAACTGAACTCAATACTAATAATTAGAGTTTACTAATTCATTTCGCACATGCGCACAACAGTGTGGTACAGTGTTTCATAGTGCGAACATCGGCTGCAACAACACTGATGAGAACAATGGAACCATGTCTGTGACAGAGACAGAGGTAGTACATGACTGAGACGGTGTACTGTTATCGCGTTGTCTCCCCTGTCCCCTCTCTAGATAAGTCAGCTATACTTGTTAGTGTGGGAAAATCATGCATTGGGTCGGCGCAGATGTCTGTTCAAGAAACACTGTCGGGCCTATAATTAGTTATTTCATTGGTGTCAGTTATTCTCTTTCCACTGAACTACACAACTATCCGTGACATCGTCATGACAGTATTTATACGTACGCGCTAAAACGAGAATCATAAATATGTCACCTCAAACAAGCACACTTTTGTTGAATGAATTTAGGCCTATGGTGTAATTTTCCTATGGTTCCCGATTTCAGGATATTCTATTCTACATGTTACAGTTATTTTTATGGCTAATGATAGATTAACTGTAGTTTCAGTACGTTTATGTATATATATATTGCAAGGTAACAGGTTACAGCCCAGACCAGACTTGCAGAAAAGAATGCACAATTAGTGAAATTTTGTACATTTATTGTCTTTTCTTTTACAAACTTTTATATTAAAATGTTCTTTCGTTATTTGACACAAAATTAATTTATTTTAGTTCAAAATCTGCTTTGAAAATATCTTTAAATAAATGTTCTCTTTATTTAAACAGTGCTGTAAGTTTTTAACTGTTCAAAGTCTCCTTTATACAAAATTATATTTTAAATCAATGTTCTTTTACTTTACACTTTAAAGTTTTGTAATTTGATAACAAATTTATTTAAATTTGGCTTTCCTGTACGGTTCTCTTCATTGTCCTCTAGGTCGACGATCTCGATCCGGCCTCCAGCGATCCGTCGTCTTGGTTCCACGTTGCAGCAACCGCCTCCAGGAACTGCCTTGCTCAAGGTCTCCGTATCCCAGCCGCCACGATCAGCAAAACGATGCTCAGGAACGGTAGCCGACTATCTCGAACACCGTGTTGGTATCCTGCCGACACTCGCAGCTATCACGACTCTACGGGCCCAAGGACTGCCTGATATTGATGTTGACTGGAATCGATGCCCACCGCAACCGCTTTCGCTGAGTACTGTATGACGACTTTCAGAGAGACGAGTTTAAGAGATGGTTACTGCTCTTATAATACAGCTTAATGTATGCCGCCGCGCTGCCGAATGACGTCACCGCCGATATGCGCGTAGGCGTATTTTCTATATACTCGATTATATTCTGGAGCGGCCACGTGCTCGCCGACTTCCATGTTCTTGAATCTTCTAGAACAATGCTTTATTACACGTGAATAAACTTCCATAACCTTCTATTTGCTACCCACATTACACAACACTTCACTCACATATTAAATTATATCTTCATAGGTTTTACATTGTCTTATTACTAATTTATCCTATTAGTTTAACTTTTTTTAATATTATTTTATTTCCAAGCATTCTTCTATCGTTCTGGACATTCGTAACAGCTGATAATAATTATGCTCCACATTTACCTATAATGAGACAGCTTGTTGCATAAGCCTCCAGGCTAATAAAAAAAATTTATTTTCTTGGAAAATTAAATTTTTTTTATATATTTTTTCAAACTGAAAACATTCTCCTAATACATCATTCTAAACAAATAATATAACCCAAAACATAACAAGAAATTTTCACAAACTAAAACGTAATTAGTTCTTCATTTCATGTTTTCCTTAATACTATGCAATGTGGCAACTATGTCTATTGGTTTTCATATTATCATTCAGCCAATACACTGTCCATCCATTCATACAGTGTGGTTTTCTATGAGCGAGTTGCGTATCAGTAGATGCATTCCATCGTATTATTATTATTACTTTACTCAGGGTCATGTATTTATGGATTCGATCGTTCACGAGGTTAATATTTCCTCAATTATGAGCCATGATATTTTCCAATTATCTTGTTATGATCTTCATCAACTACGATGAAAGTATTCCTGGCAACCCGTTCTCTTAGTTTATAAGGACCATTAAACAATCTGAAGAACTTAGCCGACGTGTTATCTTCAGAACGGCCTACAGGATTTGCCTTCAGCAGGACCATTTATCCTTCCTGAAACTTCAAAGTTCTATGCGTATCATTCAACACCCTTGCCCGTTGATCAGCCGTCTGCTCTATCCGGGTTTTGGCTATGTTTTGTTTTATGTGCATCGGTAGCGGTAGGTTCTGGGTCTCTAGTTTTTTTATGTGCCTCTCCCAAAACACCGTCGTGGTGTTATAATTCTCATTTAGCGACTGCTCGAAGAATCGTATGTAATCCGGCCACATGTATTGTACGCCATGACAGTAGGTCCGAAACAGACGTCCCAGCTCCTTATTTACCCTTTCGGCCAGGTTCCCCTGTGGTCGCCGAATAGCCGTAAGGATAGGTTGGATACCATTCGTCTCAAAGGTAGTAGACCATCGCACATTGTGGAACTGCTTTCCTTGGTCAATAAGAATACTCTTGACAGGTCCATTCTCTGGGACATATTTCTTGAGAACCGGTGTTAACACCGCTTTGGTTGTTGGTCGGACTACAGGGTAGAGTCTGACGTTCTTGGTGAAGGCATCTATGCATACGATCAGGTGTCTTAATCTGCGAAGACCTCGCGGAAGTGGACCTAAGAAATCAACACATAGCAACTCACCTTTCCCTTGAGTGACAATCCCTTGTTGTTCAATATACGTGTGCAGATTCGGAGATTTTGCCGTTTGACATTCATGGCATGTCCTCATAATACTGCGAATCCTCCGCACCATATTGTTACATACAAACTCCTCCTTATGTGCTAAGTAACATCGCTATGGACCAGCATGTGCTAATCTTTCATGGCATGCCCACGTTATTGATTCTAACATGCTACTAGGAAGCATAATTTTCCATTTTTCAATCATTAATTTGTGCAAAATATTATCAGCACAGCAGTACCGCGGCTTTCCTTTACGAAGTATGCTCATTTTTATTTTGCTAATCATAGGGTCCGTGTCTTGTTCTAAATGGATACTAGCTAAGCCCTGCCGTAACTCTGGCTTTACCTCATATTGCATAGCTAATACTTTTACGTTACTAGGATCCGACTCATGATCTTCAGTGAATTCAGGCGCGTACCTACTCAACGTATCTGCTTTTCTATTATTACTCGCTTTAATATATTCAATAGTGAAGTCGTATTCCTGAATCGTCATTATCCAGCGAGTCATCCGGGCATTGGTTAATCTACATCTTAGAAGGAAGGATAATGCTTGGTTATCTGTATGAATTTCAAAGTGTGTGCCGCATAGATAGTACCGAAATTTATTCAAAGCATAGATAACCGCCAATATTTCTTTTTCTGATGTAAAATAGGTTTTTTCGGCTCCTTTAAGGGTACGGTTTACATACGAGATGACACGATGTTCGCCCGTAGTGTCCCGCTGATATAACAGCGCTGATAGCAGTATCACTCGCATCAGTTTGCAACACATAAGTGCCTTCGTCATTCGGATGAAACAAGTAATGTAAATTATTTTCAAATAGATTCTTAATCTTGTCAAACGCGACTTGATGCTTATCTTCCCACATCCATTTATGTCCCTTTTTGAGTAACTCTAATAAAGGTGTTATTGTTTTTGAATGATTCGGCGAAAACCGGCGATAGTACCCAGTTAACCCAAGGAATGCTCTAACATCTTTAACCTTTTTAGGTGTTGGGAATTTAGCAATATTGTAAATTTTCGCTTTATCTGTGTTAATACCGTCCGCAATAATGACATGCCCCAAGAATTTAATTTCTGATTTAATGAATTCACATTTCGATTGTTTCAAAACTAGGTTAGCCTTACGGAGCTTATTCAACACTATGTCGAAGTGTTCTAAGTGTTCCTCGAACGATTTAGACACAATAAGGATGTCATCCACGAAAATGCTGACAAATTCCTCTACTTCGGGACCCCGTGCCAGTTCTAAACATTTAATAATTGCCGCTAGACTTGTCACGAGTCCAATAGGTTCTACTTTAAATTGGTAGCTTTTGTTTTTGTAGAGGAATGCAGTATATTTCCGACTTTCCTCGTCCAAAGGAATCTGCCAGAAGCTGCTGGTAAGGTCGAGCCTGGTCATGTACTGAACACCTTGGCACTTAACAAATAAGCTATTCACATTTGGAGCACAGTCATATATCTTTTTGGTGATACTATTTAAATTTCTCATATCAAGGCATAACCGGATGTCTCCAGTTTTCTTTTTAACTACAACAAGAGGGTTGAGGAAATCGCTTTCCGAACGTTCAATGATCTGATTCTTTAGCATCTGCTGTATTTCAGCATCGACTTGCTGTTGGTACGCCTTAGGGATGGGGTAAGTACGGCGTATGAATTTAGATTCTTCCGTCACTTCAATCTTATGCGTATACACATCTGAGACTGGTGGTTGTTCGCAAAATACATGAGAATGTATTAAATTATTAAATTATATCATGAGAATGTTTCTTTATTAAATTATTTAATTCACTTATTTTCTGTGGATATAAACGATTATTTATGTGCCTAGTGTAGGTCAGTTTCAATCGTTATATCTGGCTGCCTTATCTCAATTGGACTATAAGTAGGTTGCCTACCTTTGTTTACTTCGTTTCGTTCAGGTACAGCTGATATTCACGACCGTCTATAATCCACTGCTTACAACTCTTAGCCAAATCGATTTGAGCCTGACATTTCGTTAGAAAATCGACTCCAAGTACAACATTACGTACTAGTTTCTTTATTATTATTACCGGAATATTCACTTCTATTTAATCGTATTTTAATGTGATATATACTTGTCCAGTGGCTACCGTTTTATTTTTATCCGCAGTCTGAATCTGTAATTTATTCGTGGGTAATATTGCCGTGTTTTTAAAATATTTATTATTTTTCTTAGTAAAATTTTTACTGATAGCTGATACCTCTGCTCCGGTGTCAATTAAAATGTGTGTTTTAACGTTATTTATGTATGCATCGAGTGTAGGACATGCAGCTCTACGTTCTATGTTTTTAGAGTGATCTGTGTCGCTTTCTAATAACGCTTCCCGCAAATCACACGGGTAGATACCATTAATTTTGTAACAAGCATCCTCACAATCAACCATGTTATGACTACTTCTAGTTCTACGACTTAGAGTGATCTTACAGTCTTTATTCAAACCCGTGCTACTGCTATAGTGATGTTTATGGATTACTGCTTTTGGCTGCTTCTTTATGCACGCCGCTCCTACGTGACCTTTTACAAGTTTTTTGGATCAGCATCCACAGCTTCTGATACTGTATGTGAGTACTTATTATTATTCTCTATTTGTTTAACTGTATCACTTGATTGAATTTTCTTAGGATTTTCTGTGAATTTATTCTTATCACTCCCAGAGGCTTTATCTTTATTAAATGGTGTACCCTGTTTATATGATGGTTTATTTGTGTCGTATGTGTAGTGAGCTTTTGCTGCCGGCATTACACCCTCCCATTGTGACAACATGTTTAATAGTGCCTCTATTGTATTTACCCCACGTGTTAATATGGTTGTACGAATGCTAATATCAAAGTGGTAGCTTAATTTATGTACTAGTTCCGTCTCTGATAGCTCCCGTCTAAGGTGTTTAATTTTAGAGATTTCTTTTATTACGTGCTGCTAAACGTGTGAGTTTTCCGGGAGTAAATTTGCCAAACTCGAGCCTATCTCGTACTTTACGTTGCACGTGCTCATTCCAGTACCGAGTCGCGAAGCATTTGATGAACTCGTCGTATGTTTAAATATTGTCCCGGACTATGGAGTACCACAGTGCTGCCGAACCACTCAGCTTACGTGTCACCCATTCAATTCTATCTGAGTCATTCAATTGATCACCCACTTAGTCCATACCACGTTCGCAATCCCGTATAAATTGAATTGGATTTCCGTCTCCCCAAAATTTCGGTTGGTTATTCGAATCTTCATTGTGTCTGTAGAAACATACGGTGGGGTTTACACGCCCTGCGACATCCCGTTCCACCTGATACATTTTTTCGTCTATCTTATGTTCTAATTCTGACTTTTGTTGGTTCATTAACAGTGTATTAGCTTTTATACGGTCTTGACATTCTGTAATCGTGTTCTGTTGTGTTGTAAATCGTGTGTCTACGTAAATGTAATTGTCCAATGTTCGATAGCATTTCCGTTCTTGCTTTTTCGATTTGAGCTTTACATAGCTCCATGTGCTCGGTAAGCGATTTATTGACCTTGGTATATTCTGTTTGTATTATAGCTTTAAGTTCATTATCACGTTTCCTATTTTCGCAGTCGCGTTTCTGCATTTCTGTTTTAATTTCTTTAATCGTTATAACTTGTTTATTATTATTTTCTTTATGTCATTAAGTTCAGCTTTAACTTCATTATTATCTTTTACTAATTCTTGTAACATACGCATCATTTCAACTTGTTCCGCCATCTTTTTTTCTTTACTTATAAGTTTGGTTATTACAGTTCTTATTTAGTCCGTGTATAATAATTATATTTATTTACCATTAGCAGTTCGAATAAATTAATTAATACTGATATTCACTGTCCTACACTAACACATATAACTTAACTAAAATGATAATAATCATCCTAACTACATACACACAAAAATTAACTAAAATGTTGTTACTTGTCCTTAATTAATACACATAAAAATACAGTTCCTATTCTAACATATAACTTTCAATAATTGTATCATTCACTAATCTTGCAATAAAATTTTATTTTACTTTATTGGGCTAACAATTCAATGCTTCAAAGTTGCAAGCACCATTTTCTGGCCATTCTTATTTTATTTGGCTTGAAATTTTAATGCCCCAAATTTGCGAGCGCCATTTTCTGCAAGGTAACAGGTTATAGCCCAGACCAGACTTGCAGAAAAGAATGCACAATTAGTGAAATTTTATACATTTATTGTCCTTTCTTTTACACACTTTTATATTAAAATGTTCTTTCGTTATTTGACACAACATTAATTTATTGTAGTTCAAAATCTGCTTTGAAAATATCTTTAAATAAATGTTCTCTTCATTTAAGCAGTGCTGTAAATTTTTAACTGTTCAAAGTCTCCTGTAAACAAAATTATATTTTAAATCAATGTTCTTTTACTTTATACTTTGATAACAAATTTATTTAAATTTGGCTTCCCTGTTCTGTTCTCTTCATTGTCCTCCCGGTCGACGATCTCGATCCGGCCTCCAGCGATCCGTCGTCTTGGTTCCACGTTCCAGCAACCGCCTCCAAGAACTGCCTTGCTCTAGGTCTCCGTATCCCAGCCGCCACGATCAGCAAAACGAAGCTCAGGAACGGTAGCCGACTATCTCGAACTCCGTGTTGGTCTCCTGCTGACACTCGCTCTTATCACGACTCTACGGGCCCAAGGACTGCCTGGAATTGATGTTGACTGGAATCGATGCCGACCACGACCGCTATCGCTGCGTACTGTATGACGACTTTCAGACAGCAAAAAGAAGACTGGCCACTGCTTTTATAATACAGCTTAATGTATGCCGCCGCGCTGCCGAATGACGTCACCGCCGATATGCGCGTAGGCGTATTTTCTATATACTCTATTATATTCTGGAGCGGCCACGTGCTCGCCGACTTCCATGTTCTTGAATCTTCTAGAACAATGCTTTATTACACGTGAATAAACTTCCATGAACTTCTATTTCCTACCCACATTACACAACACTTCACTCACATATTAAATTATATCTTCATAGGTTTACATTGTCTTATTACTAATTTATCCTATTAGTTTTAATTTTGTATTAATATTATTTTATTTCCAAGCATCCTTTTATCGTTCTGGACATTGATAACAGCTGATAATAATTATGCTCCACATTTACCTATAATGAGACAGCTTGTCACGTTGCAATATATATATTGCGACAATACAAGCATAGGCTGTAATGCGCATATATAATATAAAATAAATATTTAATTTAATTTTAATAATATATAATAAACGAGCAGGTGTGAAATTGGAAGCTGGCTTGCAAACAGGAGTCAACACGCAGGATCACGCGATTACCGCTGCATGCGTGTACACAAGTAAATAGTGTGTGTGTGCTTGAAGCCTGTTTAAGCCTGAAAGTTTGCAACCCCACCCCAAGTCGATGCTAAATTAAGAGTATATTTAATATTAAGCAAACCAGAAATGTTAGCGAGAAAGTAAAAGCTTCTAAAAATGTGTAAAAATCAGACACAAGTGCAGTGCGAATTTTACGTAATTCGGACGGTCAGTGCGAATTCTGTGAGATTTTTAAAGCATTATAATTACACTAGTGGTGCGAGCATCATGATATTTCACAGAACATAGGTCATTAAATTAGACAATATTTTATCGCCGTGAAATCTGCGTTAAACAGTGCGATTGGCGAAAAAGGGAAAAATGTGAAATAGGACGATGGTGGGGGCTATCACGCCATGGTTCAACTGTCGACAAGCTAATTCCTGAATCGACAGCTGCAGTTTTCTTGGTGAATATAAATACAAGCCCAGGAGAGCTAATCTCTCTCTTCTAACAGTCTTCATTCGTGGCGGAACGCTATGTCCGTCAGAGACGCGAAATTTTAATTATTTGGACAGAGTTAGACAATAATGTCTAACACCCATAAGTCTTTTTGTTAAGCATAACTTATAAAGTATTACGATAAATATTTCGATTTAAAATAGTAATGGAAAACAGTAATTAAAATTTACCGTAACAAAGAAATCGTCAGATGTCTACAAGTGATCTACATCTAAGAGCATTACTCCAGACCTAGGACGGGAGCGCTACATGGCATAAATTCCAGACGTAAAGGACGAGTCATCGGACTTCCGAGAGGACCCGGAGGAAGAGGAAAGGATCCAGGACTTCCGAGAGGACCCGGAGGAAAAGGAAAGGATTCAGGACTTCCGAGAGGACCCGGAGAACGAGGAAAGGATCCAGGACTTCATGGCTGCGCAGGATTCACAACATCAAGGACTCAGGACCAGGAGAGGGTATGCTGAGGAACCGCTACAATTAAGGTGAAATAAAGCCATGTATTCCTCATAACAAAAGACTTAATCCAAAATTGATAAACATTGTCAAAAGAAAGACAATAATTTCAAAAAAAAAGTGTAATTTATAACTTATAAATATAAATGTCTTGTATAAAAAATTATACCATAATTTTTGAATTAATAAGTTATTGAAAATATTTTAATTTAAATTGTAGAGTAATTATGAAAGCATAATTTTTGAATTCATAATTAATTGAAAATATTTTAATGTACATTTGAAAGAATCAATTAGACTTGTTCAAAGAATTAACAAATAGTTAACTAAGTTAAATATTTTTATATTGAAAGCACACATTCAGACTGAGTAGTCCAGACAGTATAAGATAATGAAGACATTTTTTAAATTAAAATTAATAATATTATATCTATGATATAAGCTTCATGTTGGTGATGAGATTACAGCAAACAAAGAAACTTTGAAACCATGTATAATGAATATCGTATGACGAATTAATCATTCTTTGTATATTATTATTTCTTAATATGTTTGTTCAAATTAATAAATGGGAACATTTTGAATTTCCTAAAAAGGCTACCCTTATTATAATTACACCTGAACCCCCAATTACACGTACACGTTGTTAGAAATGTTATTTACTGTTGTATATTTTGTCGCTCATGAGCGTGCGCCCGACACACTTACATTTAATAACGTTGTATCGTTGTAAAACTTGGCGCCTAACGTGGGGCATTCGAGAACCGATACTGGAATTTACATACCCAAAGACAGGTACGGGATAAACTCGAGGATGGAAAGTTCAACGCACAAGGACAGCAGAGTATCGAACAGTACACAATTGCGTAAATAGAACGCGTGAAGCATTTTAAACCTAAATTCTCAGATTACGAAATTGTTTCAAAGTTATCTTACCATTTCCAGCGAGACATCCAGTTAGCAGTTTATACGCAGGGAATTGAAACGATAGAAGAATTTTTAATCCTTGTGACACAGTCGGAGAATATCAATAAAGGTAAGAACCCACAATACTTGGAACAAAAACACGCAAATCACCACTATAATTATCACAGGTATGTCAAGAAAGCAATACAAACACTACATCGCACCGTGATAATTACAAAGTAAATTATACGCCACCAATACACAACACTACGACGCGCCCCCGCACAGCTACAGAGACTGAACGAATAAATACAGCTAAACAACAAGGAGGCGTTGTGTGGTCGTCTAATCGTAAACATTTTTTCAAAACCAGCTGACAAACGCGTTGCCGCAGTACGGAAGGACGACGAGGGAACAGTAAAGAGAGATATGGAGAAAATGAATGAGATGGAGACAGCAATATTCCACAGTCGGCCGTCTACGTCAAAGGCGTCACAATGACTGAATAAACGGAAACAAACTTATACGATAAACAACATATACCCGTACTATATTAGAGAGGACTTATTAAACAATGAGCAGGATATAAAGCGCAACGAACAACAAATACAATGTCCTATTATAACCGTCGGAATTAACAGGTGTAAGATACGAATGTTAGTTGACACAGGCAGCCAGCTGTCAGTTCTTAACGCTGCTTGGGTTCAACGTAATAAGAAATATTTTGAAAATACTGCAATTTTGCCTGTAAATAATTTAAATATTACAACAGCTACCAATAAAAAGGTAAGGGTTAAACAACAAGCATATGTAACCCTAACATATAAAAAGCTGGAATTAGAATACCCCATGATAATTATGCATAAATTGATCTATGATGGAATTCTAGGTATTGATATACTAAATGCAATAAATGCTAAGATTAATGTTAATGATAATACAATTCTGTGTAATTATAAGCATGTTCAATATGAGTTAAGTATGAATAGCGATGAAGAAGATAATAAAGTAAGTGAAATACCTATTACTTTGTCCAAGCCACAAATACAGTATGGTCCAACTAGACATGTGAATGCAGCGGAAGAAGGAATGATAACACAGGAAGAAGAAGAACTCCACGAATTAATAGAAGAGTACAGGGAAGTATTAACTCTTTACTGTTCCCTCGTCGTCCTTCCGTACTGCAACAACGCGTTTGTCAGCTGGTTTTGAAAAATGTTTACGATTAGACGACCACACAACGCCTCCTTGTTGTTTAGCTGTATTTATTCATTCAGTTTCTGTAGCTGTGCGCGTCGTAGTCTACTGCTTTTTGCTCCTAATCACACTGTAATTCCTACTATTGCGATATCACAAACTGTTAAGAACTACTCCCTCTTCAATTTCCACTAAATCACCAAACCATAACTCGTCAAAAAACCACCTTTCTCACCACTTATTTAAGAGCTCACTTGACATACGTCTATCACCTTCAAACAAGCTACAACAAGTAGTAGACAGACAGACAGACAGACACAAGCACAGACAACAAGCTAGACAGACAGACACACATTTTTCGAAAAATGACTTTTTTTCATGTTTTGAGGGTAGTAAAATCAGAATTTGCAATTATTTCGAACACGATTTTTTTGCCATCACCATCCTTCCATTTCCTTATGGATAATGGAAGTAAAATTATCCCCTCCCCCTTCAACTATAATTTTTATTTATAGAAAATTACCCCCACCCCGTTCAACTAGCCTCTTCATTTATAGATATTTCATCTCCGTTTCTACAGTGGATTATTAAGATCTTCTTATCAGGATACTTTATTTATCAAAATTAAGTACTTTACACTTGTTACAACAAAAAATGTTACAGGTAAACTACCCTTTCCCCCTAACCCTTTCCTCCACCAAAATGAATAAGCCTTTAGTCCTCTACAAATCAGGCACATATGTAAAAAAGTATTTGATTCTGTTTGAATTTACGGCAGTTATCGTTCGTCATGAAAAAATTTCTCTTGTTACAACATAAAATGTTGTAGGTAAACTACCCCTTTCCCTTAACCGATCTTCACCTAAATCAACAGACCTTGAACTCACTACAAAGTAGGGATCTATGCAAAACATTATTTGATTATGTTTGAATTTACGGGAGTTATCGTTCGTCATAGAAAAAATTACCCTTGATATCACATAAAATGTTGCAGGTAAACTACACCTTTCTCCTACCTGATGTTCACCAAAATCAATAGGACTTGAGTCCACTACAATTCAGGGATGCATGCAAAACATTATTTGATTCTGTTTGAATCAGCGGCAGTTATCGTTCGTCATAAAAACAATTACTCTTGTTAAAACATTAAAAGTGGCTGGTAAACTACCCCTTTCCCTTAACCGATCTTCACCAAAATTAGTAGACCTTGAGGCCTCTACAAATTAGGAACATATGTAAAAATTATTTTATTCTGTTTGAATTTACGGCAGTTATCGTTCGTCATGGAAAAATTTCTCTTGTTATAACATAAAATGTTGCCGGTAAACTACCCCTTCCCCTTAACCGATCTTCAAAAAAATCAACGGACGTTGAGCTATCTACAATTGAGGAAGGTATGCACAAAATTATTTCATTCGGTTTAAATGTGCGGCAGTTATCGTTCGTCATAGAAGCTATTACTCTTGTTAAAATATAAAATGTGGCAGGTAAACTACCCCTTTCCCTTAACTGATCTTCACCAAAATCAACAGCCATCGGTCTTTTACAATTGAGGAACATATGCAGACAAATATTTGATTCTGTTTGAATGTGCGGCAGTTATCGTTCGTCATAGAAAAAATTACCGTTGTTAAAACATAAAATGTTGCCGGTAAACTACCCCTTTCCCTTAACCGATCTTCACCAAAATCAAAAGACATTGAGTTCCCCATAGCTCAGAATGGTATGCAAAACATTATTTGATTCTGATTGAATTTACGGCAGTTATCATTCGTCATAGAAACAAATTACCCATGTTAAAACATAAAACGTTGCTGGTAAACTCCCCCTTTCCCTAAACCGATCTTGAACAAAAGCAATAGATCTTGAGAACTGTACAATTCAGGGCTGTATGCAAAACATTATTTGATTCTGTTTGAATTTGCGGCAGTTATCGTTTGCCATAGAAAATACCCTTGTTAAAACATAAAACGTTGCTTGTAAACTACCCCTTTCCCTCAACCGATCTTCACCAAAATCAATAGACCTTGAGTGCTCCCCAACTCAGGCACATATGAACAAAATTATTTGATTGTGTTTGAATTTACGGCAGTTATCGTTCTTCATGTAAAACGTTCTCTTGTTACAACATAAAATGTTCCCGCTAAACTACCCCTTTCCCTTAACCGATGTCCAACAAAATCAACAGACGTTGAGCTGTCGACATTTGAGGAAGGTATGCACAAAATTATTTGATTCTGTTTAAATGTGCGGCAGTTATCGTTCGTCATAGAAACAATTACTCTTGTTAAAACAAAATGTTGCCGGTAAAGTACCCCTTTCCCTTAACCGATCTTCACCAAAATCAACAGCCTTCGGTCTTTTACAATTGAGGAATGCATGCAAAAAAGTTTGATTCTGTTTGAATTTGCGGCTGTTATCCTTTGCCAAAAAGAAATTACCCTTGATAAAAAAAAGAAATGTTGTTGGTAAACTACCCCTTTCCCTTAACCGATCTTCACCAAAAACAATATATCTTGAGTACTCTACAATTCAAGGCTGAATGGAAATAATTATTTGATTCTGTTTGAATTGGCGGCTGTTATCGTTTGCCATAGAAAAAAAATCTATAAACAGACAGAATAGATACACAGGCCCTATTCGAAAAATGACTTTTTTTCAGGTTTGTAGGGTAGTACAATCAGAATCTGCAATAATCTCGACCACGATAGTTTTTGCAATCACCATACTTCTATTTCCTTATGGAACATGGAAGTAAAAATGAACAGCTTATTTCCGCCTGATTTGTACGCCGACATAACAGCACCGGATACAACTGCAAGACGTGTGAACGAATGTAATCACTGTCCAACTGTTACTGTATACATCAACCACTGTAAAGTACAGACATTGATCGAGACAAAAAGCGAAATATCTGTTGTTAGTAAGACATGGCTACACAGCAACAAACAATATTTTAAATCGACACCCACTCTACCTGTTAATAAATTTTACATAACCACTGCTAATCGTACCAGGGAACAAGTTAAGCAACAAATATTTGCGAATATAACGTGTGGGAATATACAATATGAATTACCTATGTTAGTAGTAAATAAACTAGTCCGTCACTGTATATTATGAATAGATGCTTTAAATAAAATGAAGGCTGCAATAAATATAGCAGATCAAACTATGATGTGCACTCCGAATAATGTCACACAAATATTAAATTGAATGTAACCGAAGAAGATCAGTCGTCAAATATAAATGAACCGGTATCTATCTCCAGAACTTCAGTAACCTATGCGAATGTTAAACATCTTAGCGAAGAAAACAATGGTGAACACAAAAGGGTAGAACAAATGGACACCTCAATGAAAGGGTATAGAGACATAATTAGCGAACTGCTTACACAAACAAACGTATATAAACATCGCATCAAGGTCACAGATCCGTCAAAATTCGTGAGGAGGACGTATCCAATTCCAATGAAGTATGAGGAGCAAGTCGAGAAAGAAATCAAAAGAATGCCGGATAATGACTTCATAGAACGATCGAACAGTAACTTCTTAAACCCGTTGGTTGTGGTGAAGAAGAAGAATGACGAAATTCGACTATGTTTGGACATGAGGAATTTGAATATCGTCGTAGAAAAGGATTTTGACCGTGCGCCCAAGGCAGATGAGTTGTTCACAAAGTGCGAAGGAGCTAAGTATTTCACTAAACTCGATTTAACCACTAGTTTTTGGCAGATTCTCATTCGTGAAAGCGATAGAAAATATACTGAATTTCTGTATAAAAATAAATGCTACCAGCATAAGGTAGTACCTTTTGGCCTAAGCACAAGCCTAGCAGCCATTGTAAAATGTTTAGAAATTGCATTAGGTCCGGAAGTAGAACCTTACACCATGATTTTTGTTGATGACATATAAAACAACAATGAACAATAAAATACAAGTGAATACAGCTTGTGTGTGTAAACGCAAGCTACGACAGGAAAACGATGCGGTGATGCGTATGGCTGTAATCAGGTTTTAACTGGATAAAAGTAAACTAATTAATACGTTTTAAACCTGTGAACAAAGACTTACCTAAATTATAAAGGCACCATTACAATAGTAATTAATATGTGTTATATGTGAGTGGCCAGGAAAAAATTACGCAAACAATGATATCGCTCATGCTACGAGTATGTGTACGAAATCGCTAAAATGAACCAAAAAGTGATCTGTAATTAAAAGGACGCTGTGCACTAAGTGACAATATATCTAACCGGTCGAAAACAATCCTAGACCTGTCAGACTGCCGGCCAGTATAAATACCACCGGCAATTTGGGGCGGTCTCATACTCAAGAATCACGCTGCCGGTCTGCCGATCGATCAGGACCACACACACCAAGACGTATGGAGGAACTCTGGACCATCACAAACAACAACCCGTAGAGACAGAGAACACAGCATCAGCATAATTATCATCATCATCCTCAAATTCTCAGGATTCAGGACACACACACACACACACACACACACACACACAAACACACACATACACACGCAACGGTAACGGCAGATGTACGCAGGTGATGAATAAAAAATTATATTTTTTGTTGGTGAAAAGAACTTTCAAAAAAGAAACTTATACATGAACAATACAGACTTGAAGTTTTAAATTTAAATAGTAGTTAAAATAAATAATTTAATTGAATAAGAAAATTTAAAAAATACTAATCTTCTGCTGTATGTTAAAATCTGGGTGTGTCATAGAATTAAATAATATGTTGAAAGTAAATGTGATTATTTTATTTTTGTTTATAGCAACAAGTAATTTTATTCTTGAGTTTAAAATAATTTGTTTTGTATATGAGTTGCTATTATTATTTAAAATTGGAGTAAAATTCAGACACACTGAAATAAAAAGAGTCTAGGTAATTTGTTTAACATGTCTGTTTAGCTAGTAAGATTATATGGTTATTTATTTTAATATGGCTTGAATAGCAGAGAAGGTTATATGGTACTTTATGTAAACTTATAAAAAAGAATATTTTATTTATCAAAGATTTGAAATTTTAATATTTGAATGTTTTCAATTAACATTAATAAATCTTAGTATAATTATTTTGAAACGGTTTTAATTAATTGTTTCATGTCAACAACATGTCACTCCTCTTTGAAAATTATTTAATTGTGCAAGTACATATACTTTACGCAACGAGAATAAAAAAAATCCTGCGACCTGGCCGGTGTAATACACTTTATAGTTGCGCTGAGTACATAGTAATGTATTCGTGCGAATTTTTGAAATACTTGTAACGTTGCAATATATAGGTGTGAGTATATATACCTATATATAATATATATTATGTATATATATACATGGTCGATGTATTCAAATTTCCGGATACGTATACCAAATAGACAGGCAGAGAGGCGAGTGCCAAACGCTCGGTTCAAAACTGAGAACTGTCTTCGCTTGTTCAACGATTTATCTATTTCTCGATATGTTAACGTCAAGATGTCGTTAATCGATAGTACTCACGTTGTTGTGGTGGTTGTATTGACAGAATACGTAGGAACTGCAGCAGGACTGATGCTCGTATCTTGGTACGATGCTGTGTCACTGCCACAGGGCTGCTGCCCGACCACTACTGTAACTAAACAACAAAACTGTAATCAGCTGAGAATTACACTTGGACTTACAACCTTATAGTTTACAAATTATTTTTCGGTGAAGTGTTTGTGAGGATCGGTCAAAAAATATAACACAAATTTTAAATTATTTTTGTCGACGTTTCGACAATATTTATTGCCATCATCAGGACCTGTGTATGAATACAAAAGAAAATACAGTTTACAGAAATTTATTTATCTGTATTTAGCTATAATACGCTTTACTATCCTATATCTAATATAGATACATTGGTATTTTCTGTACCAATTCTAATATATAATTGTTGATTACTGCTTTTATAATTAATTACAAAAACCATTACATTACGTGTAATTTAAATTGTAATATTGTAAAAATTATATTCTGGGGCATTATCATTTTTTCGTTGTATTTAAGGAAAACATTTGATGATATAAAACAAACTGTTTCAACTTCTTCACATATACAAGAATACACACATACGCACACGCACATACACAAACACGTTCACTTAAATAATTGATCTGATATGTTTAACATTTTCTTTTGTGTTCACACACAGGTCCTGATGATGACAATAAATATTGTCGGAACGTCGACGCAAATAATTTAAAATTTCTATTATACTTTTTGATCGATCCTCCAAACCCTTCACCGAAACATTCATTGATTGACGGTCACTACGAATTTAAGTATTTCAAATTATTGTTATCAGAAAACTTATCACAACTAAACGAGATCAATAACACACACGTTAAAACTAAAATAGCTACTTCTGAACAAAAGTTACTTAGTGTTATACAATTCAGTGGTGGAAATGTGACAAATTTTATATAGAACAATTTCAATATAAAAAGCTATAGGCGAATGAACAAAAATTATCCCTTTACAAATAAAGATAATATAATTTCGGACAAACATGTCAAAAAGTTGGAAGTGGACGTTTGGGAATGTTAAGCTAAACAAAACATCACATCAAATAAACACATTATAAGCATGAGATAAATATTACACTTAAATAAACAACAACATTCAAGAATAATATTTTTCTAAAATATAATATTCAAAATAATATCCCGAAACCCCTCAGACAAATAATCCTTTAAGATAAGGAAACTCAAATTAGCGAAGGCCTTTACTCTAACCCGGGAAGAGTACGGAAAGAAAACCCTTTCCAGAAATGCGGAAGTCTGCCGTTGTGATCAGGCCGGTGATCATATATGGAGTGAAAACAATGTGCTTTCAAAATTTGAACCTCTTCTTAAAATTGAAGCAGAATTCTTCGGAAAATTTATGGCCCCAAGCAAACCGAAGATGGGTACAGGCATAGACTTAAAAGAGAGCTCTACAGGGATCTGGAAAATCTGGAAACGGCTTTTCGAAGGAAAAGCCTAAGATTCCTTAGACATATTGTTCGGATAGATCAGTCCAGATTAAATAAACAAATTTTCAACTATATTTGGCAACTTTCCAGTCTGAACGGATACAACTGAAGGACGAAATGATGAAACTGGGTATCTCTGTGAACGACTGTGTGGACAGAAATACATACAGAAACAAAATTCAAAATCTTGAGGTTCTCTGCGCTGAGAAGAAGACGAGAAAGGGGTGGACAGTGGAAAGGAAGGCGGCGCATAATGTGCGAATGAGGGCCTTGTGGCAGGAGAAGAAAAGGAAATGATATTCGCGTGGCCCACAGCTGGCCTGTTCGTGTAAAAAAAACAACAATAATAATTACATTTTTTACCTATAAAATAAATGTTTGGAAACCTTGGAATTCAATACTAGGCGCGCAAGCAATTGACTTTGGTCACCATAAATGTTGTCAACATCCACTGAATTTTACAGGCACTAGTTACATCTTGTTCTAATGTAGCTACTTGAAGATTAAAGGTATTAGCATCTGTGTTGGTATAAAAATAATTATTTTATTTTACTGTGTTTTTACCTGTTATTACTTATGTTTTTCACTATTTAGTTTAAAATTGTTAATGTGAATAATTTTAAAAAATTGTTTACAATTTTACTTTATATTCTTTTAGGTCATTTTAATAATAAATATGAGACTTTATTACTCTTATATATATTAGGTAAATCTAATTTGTAATATATACTATTATAATTATTAAGTATATATATACATATTATTACTTTATATAGTAAAAATGTATTTTAGTATTAATATTATTGTTGCGTTGCAGTTCCAGTTACAGTAGATAATATTTGTTTGAACTATGTAAATGTAGGTTTTTAAATCATAATCACACACACGCACACATATACGTAGTAGTAAATATTAAATAATGTACATATAAAAAAATTATTCGCAAAAAGTGTTTTAATACATATGTGTGTATATGTGTGTCTTCGCGTATATAAAACTGTTATCTCTCGTCACACTATTCTTGTGTAATTATTTTCAATAATAAGTAAATAATATTAATATAACAAGAAATAATTAAAAAACATTTGCTTTTCACTAGAATACATTTGTATATTTTGTATACATTTACACTATTTCAACAGTCCATCTGGCAGCTTCATAATGTACTGTATATATAAATTAATAAAGTTATAAACCAAATGACATTAATAGCTGCGCTATAGGCTATAGACTATTTAATGTACGTTTTATATCTACTGTATAAAAATACGTTATATAAATGTATTATACGGTATAAATACGTATTATAAATATTAATTATTTTAAAAAATTAATAATTTTAATAAATTTATTTATAAAAAATATATAAATACATTTCTGTCAAAAAAGATATTATTCATTATATATTATCAAATTATAATGTAATGACACTGTATCTTATTATTGTATCTTAATGATACTAAGATACAGTAATTGTATCTTATTTCCTAACGCTTTAACTTACCTGATTAGAAATTTTTATGAATTTTAAAAATTAAAAAAAATTTTCTATACACTGTTAGATAGAAACTCCCAGAAACAATTAAAATTTAATAATATATATATATATAATAATACTGCAAGAATTATAATTATAATTATTTATAAAACGATATTACGTTAAAATACATGGTATATTTTGGATTTACATTATTATTAATAAAATTCATGTCTTGCAAGAGGGAAGTTTTTCTTAGAGGTAAATGAATGTGTTTTTATAAATATATTATATAATATAAAAATAAATCTGTAAGTATAAACACGCCTGTGTGTGTATGTGTGTGCGTATGTGTGTTAGTGTGCTCTATTCGTTATTCACCGCAAAGAAACGAAAACAAAGTACATCGAATTCAGTACATCATAATATGTGAGGTACCTTTCATTATAATGTAGTATTTAAGCAGTATAAAATTTCTAAATTCTGTATTCGTCGTATAAACTATAAACTGAAATACATTGAGTTTTGTTTTTGCTAATAGTAACGCTAATTAGTAATCATAATATATATACACATATAAATATGTGTGTGTGTGTGTGTGTGAGTGTGAGAGAGAGAGAGAGAGAGAGAGAGAGAGAGAGAGAGAGAGAGAGAGAGAGTGAGAGAGTTACGTAGCCAGACAGACGCACCTACGCTCTATCACACTCACGCACACACGTATTTACCTGTGACGCAGATGACCGCCAATCCAAACACACATGACTTGTCCATGCGTAGATTCACCGTGCAACAAAACAAGATGAACTGAACGCCTTTAATTTGTTTGAGAGTACACTATATAAGCACGCCAGCCATACATGTTTGCCTTGAGCGAGATGATGCAGAAGTCACCAGGGCCGGATTAACTATTAGGCTGACAAGGCTATAGCCTAGGACGCGGTACTTTGGGGGGCGCAAAATTTTAGCTAAAAAATAATAAAATTTTACAGCTAAATGTAAAATTGATAATAAATTACAAGGATAAAAATTTGTGATATGCATGACGAGTTTGGGTTCTGATGGAAATTACCTGAACTTTCTTAACTAAATGATGACATACGTAATAAGACAAAATGGTAATCACCTTCTAGGAAATTATGCTGTTGACTTGGATCAGACATTTCCTGATGAGTGTGTGCATTTAGCTCAGTTTTTAAAAGACTATGAACGTATCAACCCAGAACAAGAAGAAGAAGAAAAGAAGAAAAAGCGATCTGAAGCAAAACCACTGTTGAATTTTTTGAAAACGCATAACTTAGAATCAATGTTTCCTAATGTTTATATAGCTTTGCGCATTTCCCTTACTATGCCCGCCACTAACTGCAGTGGCGAAAGATCTTTTTCAGCTTTAAAGAGGTTGAAGAAGTATTTACGCTCAAATTTGCGCCAGGATAAACTGACCAGTGTAGCCCTCTTGTTCATTGAAAGTGACTTTCTACAAGGACTTGATTTTAATGAGGTGATTAAAACATTTGCCGAATCTAAAGCGAGAAAGAAGAATCTAGCTTGAACTTTACATGAGTCTTAACAAATCCACAAGATATTTAACTGATTGTCTTTTTTGTGTAAATGATGATCGGTGTACCCTTAATAAAACTGTTATAATTCTGTAACTATTTAGTTAATTTTTTCTTATAAAAGTCATGCAAACTACAAATGGTTGCAGTGTAACTCTAAAACAATCTCTGAAAAATAGCCTCAGTTTTCAATTCTTGAGACTATTTCCAAAAACAGTAAGATATTTGAAATATCCCTAACTAAGAAATGTATTGTAGGGTGTTTAAAGCTTCATTCAGCTCCTTAGAAATAAACGTAAGAGTAGCCTATGGGAGGTGAGGGGGGTGCTAAAATTAATTAGCCTAGGGCGCCAAGATTCCTTAATCCGGCCCTGTCAGTCACAGAGGAAAGCTAGTTGCGGAACCGCCTGAGTCCATACTGTACAGTTGTTACGTGAATACCGTGTGATACTGAGGATGAATCGTTAACGGACACTCTCCGACCTTGGACGACAGTTTTGTTTGGCGTTTGAAAAATATTTGTTAAAGTTCAACACATAAATTATGAGTAGATTTGTTCGCTGTTTGTTAATAAGTGTTGCGTTGTACCTTATTTTTAAACCTCACAAAACCTCGTGTCGGTTTTTATAATTTTTAGGCTGTTACTTCAGCGAATTAACTAACCAATACGCAAACACACAAATACCCACGCGCGCGCGTCTGTTTTCTTGCTCATTTCCGCGTAATTTGGTTTCGGTCGTTAAATATATTGATGACGAAACGCTGACATAATTTCCTTGGCCCTTGAGACTGAAACCCGAAACCATCAAAAAACATGGTTTACAGTTAAGATATCACAACACAAGACTCATATAATCCTGAAATACCGTGCTAGAGTTACAGTGGACGCAAGAACCGTAATGCTGACCACCTAAACTACTTCGATTTAACATAAGGAGCGACTATTTTGCATGCAAAATTTACAAGACTTTTTGTACAGTATGTAAGGATTGCAATAACGTAAATTCTCTGTCCAAACAGAAATGTCAACGTACGGCAGGAACTGAATATTATGAGCACACTGGACAGGTTTGCCAAATATCGGCTAAAAGTAGACAGACCAGAGCTGGTCACTCCGACGCTTCTTCGGACGCGCCACACCTCTCCATCTTTTCGTCTTATAATTCCATCGTTGTTTCGGGATGCGGCAGTCATCCATTAGGTTTCGATTTTCCAACCATTTTAACCGATGTTGGGCAATCCTATCAAGTATACACATAATATTCAGTTCCTACCGTAAATCGACATTTCTTTTGTGATCCTCAAGAGTATAGGCTGCCACGTGCCCGAGAAATCTCATTTGGGCTGCTTCATTACGACTAGCCTGGGATTTCGTTCTGAGAAGTCCAGTTCTCAAGCGCAAAAGGAAGTGGTGTGTAGGGCCATCATCATCTTGTAGAAAGTTAGGAGTGATTCTTCACTTGTTGATTTTACAAGGCTTCTGAAGATCCCGCGCATATGGTTCAAATTGTGCAGTTTCTTCATCCAATCATTGTTGGTAATGTAAGACAGAAACTAAATAAATATTTTAAATAAATATTTTCGTAAATACTTTAAAAATTTGTGTGAATGTTTGTTTCATTGGAAATGTAGTGGTTTACGGTTTACCATAACTGATATAAAATGACGAAAGATATAAAAAGGTAAAGGCCTTCTGAGATTTGGAGGTACTCGTTACGCCTCGTTTGCTGATAATGATTAACCGAATACGATAATATTGGGTCGTGTACGAAAGTCGTAGCCTGCGCATCGCCAATGTGGCACCGGAATATACACAAATATATTTAAAGAATAAAACGAAGAGTATGCAAGGGTCTTATATTTTAAGTCGTATGAAAATCTGTACTGTGCTTCCAGTGAATGCGGTTACGCAACTAACAGTATAGCATACGAGTTACCTGTACCAGTTGACCTTTAAAATGTATCAAACTGTGTGTGGCGCAGCGCATCTTTGCTCTCTCCCTCTCTCCACAACTCTCTCACCCGCACTCTCTCTCTCTCTCACCCACCGACTCTCTCACTCATTCCCACTCTATCTCTCTCCAACTCTATCTCCCTCGATCTGTCTGTCTCTGTGGCAGCCTACACGCGCGCTCACACACATTCTTCACTAACCTCGCAACATGTTTTTGTGTTGCATAACATACCGTGCCAACGAAATCTGATTTTTTAATTTTATTACGACACTCCAACAACAGGAGCACCAACTCCCGACCTTATCCAGAAACGCACAAATGCACTCGAAACGACACAACATAAATTAAACTTAAAACCACGGATACGGTGCTGGCTGTTGAATGACTGAAAACCAAAATTGGACGTATACAACAGACGACTTCCATACCAGTGGCGTATCTAGCATTTGTAGCGGTTGAGTCAGCTTCATAGAAAAGAAAAGAACAAGTTAAGTCTAAGAAAAAACACCGTCCTCATTATCATCATATTCAATGATTAAACCAAGGATTGTTTGTTCCGGTCTCAAACAAGCAACGATTAGACCTGGTCACTCCAGTGCTTCCTCGGACGTCCCACACCTCTCCATCCCCTCGGCTTATAGTTCCATTGGTGTCTAGGGATGCGGCAGTCATCCATTCCGCAAATATGTTGCCACCAATTCAGCCGATACTGGGCGATCCTGTCGAGTATACTCATAATATTCAGTTCCTGCCGTATAATTCGTAGGCTATATATTAGACTGTGTCTGATAAATCCGTCTTGATACCTGCAAACGTGTGTTTTTGTTACAGTACATTGTAAGAAACGTTCTACAAAGGATTACAATTGCAAAACTTTAATCCTGTAAAAGTTTTTACCCACGTGTATTCCTACACCATAATACTTTCACAAAACTTGTGAAACAAATCTGAAGTATAATAAATTGTGGTTGTAACATCGAGTTACACTCTGTAGGAATGAGATATTCTTTACACTCAGATGGAATCTGTAAGTAGTTTATTTGGTTGAAGTGTGCAGTTTTAACATTGAAAATGTTTATAAGGACGTGTCGCACATTTGCGCGTGATCGCTGGTGCGTTATCGAAAATGGGAACCGGTGAGTTTCCATAGAAACTACTTCTTTGTTGTCAATAACGTAGTACACATATAAAACTTCGCTTATGATTGCGACTATATTTAACTTATAATCTGTACATTAGTAAATGAAGAATGAATTCATTGATTGATGAACTAATTCATTCCTCTGTGCATTGCATTTGTACAATGCCTGTAAATTTTTAATAACTTTATCTTAGCTTGTTTCTAACGATCTCCCGGTTCAGCGACGTCTGTGTCCCACTACAGCGATCAGTATAAAGTTACACACAGAGACAGTGTGAGGCTACAACGTGCTCTGACACATACTGACCGCACTGTCGTCTAAGCACGTCTTACTGTCTTTAACAATAGCTTTTATAATTACTCAAATTACTGTCCGGGCTGTAAGACTGTGGTCATCGATTTTCTTCTTCGTTACGAAAGATGTTGACTCGTAGAGCAGCAGGAGGTGTTGCCACAGTACTATGGTGTACTGATGGACACCTTGTCAGTGCTTTAAGTCTTTTGACACTGAAGACGGCCTCCAGTAATAAAGCCGAAAAGTATGTAAGAGTCAACATCTTCCGTAACGAAGAAGAAAATGGAAGACTACGGTATTAGAGTCTGTACATTAGTGTTAGTGGTCCGAGGTCAGTTGCGACCCAGCCATATAAAATCCGGTCAGTTGCGACAGATGTACAAATTTGAACCCGGTCAATTTTGATCAATTGCATTTTCATGTTATTATTATAATAATATAAAAATTGCCGCTACAATTCTGTTCATTTCTAGTCTAATCTAACCAAACATAACCTAATCTAACCTAACCTAACCTATTCTTCGTATTGTTTAAATTAGCAGCCATCCTTACTATTTCTTTTATGAATTTGCTAACTGCTATAATTTTTTTATTGTTCCACTAAGCTTTTCATCATTACTGACATCTTCAGGTCTTAAACAACGGTTGTTTAAACAATCTTCAGGTTGTTTAAGACCTGAAGATGTCAGTAATGACGAAAAGCTTAGTGGAACAATAAAAAAATTATAGCACTTAGCAAATTCATAAAAGAAATAGTAACCTAACCTAGCCTCACCTAAACTAACCTAACCTAACGTAAGAAAAATATTGGAAGAAAGTGGTTACTCGAACAAATGAAAAGTTGCAGAATTGAAAGTTCATCGAAATTCAGAACAGCAAAGTTTCTAAATTTCAGATTCGGTCAGTAAGTGAAATTGCGGGACGCAATCGACCATGTAAGAATAAATAAAAATGTTGTTTCGTCGCAACTGGCCGAGACCGGTTTTAGTAATTATGAAGCCGGCCTTGAAACCTTTACAAACAGCTGACTATTTGGAAGGCAGAGACAAATCTACGCATTTGGCTACATTACAGTATTACGTAACAATACAAACAAAACAATAGAAATATTTTCTACATTGGAGACAAATCGAAATATTGCTATCTGTTTGTTGTACGAAGATTTGATCATACGAAACAAAATGTGTAATCTGAGTTTAAATATTCTGTTTTTATTTACCAAATAATAAATGCTGTTATTCGCAAAATACAAAATGATAAAAATTCTGTAGTTAATTCTGTGGCAGCTTAGTAGTGAACTGGACATTTTTCACTCCTACTGTCGCTGCCGTTAAAAGTTTTTGCCCAACAAATTAGAAATGCGACAAACCTTTGTCAGTCCATTTATTTTGATGTTAATTTTACTTTTATTTTACAATCTGCTGTATACTTTACAATCTGCTGTATACTTTACAATCTGCTGTATACTTTACAATCTGCTGTATACTTTTGTCATTACTTCCTTTTCTTGTATGAGCCACTGTGGACTACGTTTGGTTTAACTGGTTCCTCCCTTTTCCTCCTCTCTCTTCTTCCTCTCCCATAACTCCTTCATTCTTGATTGATGTCTCTCCCCCATCGTCGTCAGTCAACATGGCACCTGTCCTCTTCTTCGGTTTTCCTAAAAACCTTGGGCAATATTAATTTCTTTTTGAGTGGTAAGCATTCTTTAATGTCTTCTTGAGTAATCTGTAGTTCTTCTACGTTTTTTTCTGTTTCTTTGAACCACGTATTGGGCATTTCGAGGTTTATGAAATGGTTCAAAAGTTTCCTTGCTAGTCTGTATCTTAAGTCTAATAGTCCAGAGGGACTGGGTATCTGGGAGATAGTAATGAAAAATTAATGAGCGGCTGCAGCGTAGTACTGGCCACGTTTCCTTCCTGTTTGCCAAACGCCTCAATTAGGCAACGTACACCACCCACTTTTAAACATTTGGGCGGAAAAATAGTGTATAAGCTTATATCACATACGCTTTTACGACCTATATCTTTCTGGCCTTTGTAGACACTTTACGATTTTAACAGCAGTTATCTTTGATTCCTCATTCCTAGCTGAATTTTTTACGTACCTTAATGCTTGAAGATGGCTGCCACGAGAGGTGCCGAAACGTCGGTAAAGAATTATTTTAATCGTACAGCACGGCTATTAAGACCGAAAATTTGACATGTAACCAGAAAATGGGCAAAATTATGAATAAATAAACTATAGAACTTGTTTTGTTTTCTCACAAGAAACATATATTTAAATAGTCAAAAGATTGTTATTTATAAAAATTATTTTCATAAATATATTCATTGTTGTTGTTATTCTATCCTGAAATAATACGTCAAGTGGTTGTAGGATGGATATGAATGCCTGAACCAGAGATGGGTTTTTTAGTGCCTGAGAGCCCCACACTACATATGACACACACTTTCCTCTGACGGTGCATAAAGCATTTTTCTCCCTGTCAAAAAATATTATATTACTATCAGTTATATTATTATTATTATTATTTTTTTTTTTTTTAATTGGGAGCAAATCCGATGTTCCTCGGAGAAAGCCGGTAAGGTAGTTGCTGCGCTGAGCAGGCTAATAGCAAATGTCGGAGGCCCAACTGCGGGAAGACGGCGGCTGCTTATGTCGGTGACCAACTCGATTCTCCTCTACGGATGCGAGGTCTGGGCCGACTCACTGAAGCAAGAAAAATACCTCAAGCAGATGGCCGCGTTGCAACGAAGAGGAGCACTTCGAATTGCAAGCTCCTACAGAACGGTGTCGGAACCAGCAGTGTTGGTCGTCGCTGGAGTGATGCCAATAGATCTGACGGCCGAGGAGAGGAGGAGCGTCTACGAGACCGAGGAAGACTTGGGGATCGTAGAAGCAAGAACAGTGGCCAGGGCACTCTACATGCGGAGCTGGCAACCACGATGGGAGCAGGAGAGTCGAGCCAGGTGGACGGCGAGATTGATTGGGAACCTCCCTGAATGGGTGGACAGAACGCACGGCGAGGTAGATTATTACCTTACTCAATTCCTGACAGGGCATGGTTATTTCTGTGCATACCTGCCAAGGATGGGTAAGATGGAGGATCCGTCGTGCGTGTACGGCGACTCAGACTCTGATGACGCTCATCACACTTTCTTCGAATGTCAACGGTGGGTGCTGGAGAGGCGAGGATTGGAATCGGAGATTGGCCCCATGACGCCTGATAACATCATAGGCGCCATGCTCAGCAGAGAAGAGAACTGGGATATGGTTGTGTCCTTCGTGAGGATGGTCCTACGGCAGGAGAAGCCTGAACAGGACTCTCTCACAAGTCGATGATATAGACAAAGCTGTAGGAGCCTAGTCGGCGCAATACGAGGTGCCACCCTGAAGCCATACGAATAGTTGTTCCAGGGGTGGTTCCCTGCCTGTAAAGTGGAGGGTTTTTAGGTGGGTGTGAGTCCCACACACCGGGAGACCAGCCGGGTGTCTCCTGATGGTGCATAATGCATTTTTCTCCCCCGAAAAAAAAATTATTATTACTATTTAAAAACTTGTTTCGAGTGTCTGTACAGACCTGGAGCCGCGGATGATGTCAGCAATAACCTCTTCGTCTGCAGCAGACGGGGGCAACATAGGAAATCGTTGAAAGCGGGTATTATGGGGGGAGACATCACTGAATAACATAGTCAAGAGCATCTTGGGCTGTGCGGCACGTTTCGTAGACGAGATTCTTTAGGCAAAGTATACAGACTTGCATAAGATAATACAGAATAACAAGACCGACGTGAGCTCTAGGGCTGAAGAACAATAGACCTAGTCCGATGTAATGTGCCAAACAGTTCCAGGACACTGTCCTAAAAGAGGAAAGGTAGGTGGTTTTATAGTAGTTGGGGTATAATTCCCAAAGCCCTACCCCGAAGGTGTGAACCCTTCCGTACATTTGTAGAGCTAATTTTTCCACCTGCCCCCGTTAAAATAATAATTATTATTATTATTTTTATTATTTTTATTATTGTTGTTGTTGTTGTTATTATTATTATTATATTCTCTGCAAATACAAGGATCAAAGCCTATTACGTCGCCCATTGTTACAACTGATATGTCCATCTTTTCATCGGTCGTCCCGGACTTCTTCTACTTTAAGGCGTATATTTTGCACTCACATGTGTCGTATTCGTGATGGGTCCATACATTCAGCGTGATCAAACCATTTCTGTCTATATGACCTCACCGTGTCATTCACTGGTCGGACAGCTAACTCGTGACAGATGTCATAACCCCTATTCCTATCTATCTATCTTGGTATACCCAGCTACTGATCTAAGGAACCTCATTCCTGCACTTTACACTCAACGTTCGTGTGCATTCACTGCCATACAGACAGCTTGGAATGGACATCACCGTGTAAATGTTAATAACCTGTTTTGCCTACTTTATTCCTTAAGGTACGCTCGACAGTGGCATTCATCTTATTCAAGAGTTTATCTTATTCCATACATCAACCTTCCACAAGATATGATATATTGCATCCTAAGAAATTAAACGATGAAACTTGTTCATTACTTCTATTTTCAATCATTGTTATTCTGTCTTTTAGGAAATGCTCCGTAAAACAATCCGTCGTTTTAGATTTTTCAGCAAATAAACATTTTATGTGTCTTGATTATTTTATGAAGTATTATTATTACTACTAGGTACTTCAAAACTTATTTTCGTTGCAAATTGTATTATTAAATTGTTCACACATAAAAATAATTGATACTGTTGATACAATTGATATTATAATTTTTATTATTGGGTCGGTCAGTCTTTCGACTGGATTACCCGCCCGGCATATACCCGTGGTGCGTGTGTTACAGAGTCTTTCACAGGTATATGAGACCTACATTTTAATGCCGGATCCGGACGGCACAGTTGGGGAGGGTTTATACTAGGCAGGATACTTCTCGCTGGTTTGCCATCGCCTTTCGAGAGGGAACGGTCGTATCTAAATCAGATGGTCCCGACGGGAATCGAACCGGAGCCGACAGCGTAGGAGCGCCACACGATATTATAATAAGAACTTTATTTACTTAAATTTTACAACTTTTGTTTATGACTTTTCTATTATACAGTATGATGTAATATGATATTTACAACAACCTCTTGCTAGTTAGTTGTCGGGTTTACGTGGTGGCTAAGTTATTCCGTATTCTGCACGCCAAGCATAACCACAGGTGCAACTGTCATTGGGCCGACGCCCCGTTAGAGTACAATTAATGGGACTTCTGACCTCTCTTACTGTGCACACCACAAAGTGTTGTATTTAACAATGAGATAACATATAAATCCCTATGTAAGACTATTTACAAGCGGGTCCTGATTAAATTAGTAAAGCGTGAAAATGTTTTCATAATTACAGTAATCCCCCGTTATAACGGACACCGCTTATGAAGAAATCCGCTCATAACAGACAGCTCTATAAAAAAAACTGAAATGTTGAAAAATCAAAGACAATCAGGCTCAAAAATTTACAGTGAGCGAAATAAAAAAATCTACTTTAACTTTGACACCGAATGTGACAAACAAGGAACCAATCAAAAATATCGGTATGGAGAACCATACGTGACTTCCATGCTCTAATATTTATATTTAAAAATCGTTTACTTGAATTCGGTTCGTTAGGTGTGTTCCTTGTAAATCTAGTTTTATTTTTGATTTTTGACAAATTAAAATGAAATATCCCATAGAAACTACTTCATTGTTGCCCATAACGTACTATACATATACAAAATTATTCCCTCCCTCTTCAACTATCATTTTTGTTTCTAGAAAATTACCCCCTTATCCTTCAAATACCCTTTATATTTATAGATATTTCATCTAAATTTCTGCAGTGGATATTATGACCCCCTTTTCAGGATAATTTATTTATCAAAATTAAGTACTTTACTCTTGTTAAAACATAAAACATTACTAGTAAATTATCCCTTCGCCTTAACCGATTTTCAACAAAATCAATAGGCCTTGAGTCCTCTACAACTCTGGCACATATGCAAAAAAATATTTGATTCTATTTGAATTTGCGGCAGTTATCGTTCGCCATAGGAAAAACTCTACACAAAGACACTTTCGGAAAATCAATTTTCTTGATGTTTTGAGGGTAGTAAATTCAGAATCAGCTCTTATCTCGAACACGATATTTTTCGCCATCACCATACTTCCATTTCCTTACGGAACATGGAAGTAAAAACAACTGAGTTTATAATATAAAATAAAAATAATTTTGTTAATATGTCTATTTTTTAATTTAAAAAATATAATTTTTTGTTGAGTTTTGAAAAATTTCACTGTCTATGTCTGTATCTACTATGAAGTAGATTTTACATAGCTCTATTTAACACCAGCTCCTGTTCTAACATTTCGTCATTCTATGGTATATCCTAAAAAGAAACTTGGAAGAACTGTGTACCTCAATAAACATTTTGACCATCATAGTGAATTAACCATTTTGACCATAGTTAATTTCACAATAATAAACAGTCCAACCACATTTGGTAAGCATTCAAGGCTTTCTACTATCTACACTCTCCCTATATATTTTCAGCATGAGCTTGCATAAAATAACATACACATTTAACAACTGGGACTTTGCGGCAGTTATCGTTCGCCACAGAAAAAATTCTACACACAGACATTTTTCGGAAATGACTTTCCTTTACGTTTTGAGCGTAGAATCAGAATCAGCCCTTATCTCAAACACGATTTTTTGCGATCACCATACTTCCATTTCCTTACGAAACATGTCGCCTTAAAATGAAAACATATCGCCCTATTATGATCACTTGCGACACCTTTGTGATTAAAGAATTTAACTCAATAAATCTCAAACAAAAATCAGTAATTTTTTAAAGCTAGTAAATATGGAAATTGATTCTGGCACATAGCCACCTTGTTTTTGAAGAAGACAGACAACGGACACAAGTTTTGTGTAAAGTACAACTGATTAAGATTTTATTACAGTTATATAGCCCTAAAAAGTATTTTATAAAAGATATAACTGTTTTTATTGCTCTACTGTTGTATTGTTATCTATTTTATATAAATACAGTAAAATAAATAGTTTATATTTTTACCCACCTACTTTACATGAGTCACATCCATATTATAAGGCCTATTTGTTGTATATAGTTACAACGGACTTTCAAAATAACGAACGCTTCAGAGCCCCTATTCGTGCGTTATAAGAGGAGATTACTGTATTTAAAATCACAAATAAAATTATTTATATTTTTCAAGGTGAAGGGGTCAGGATCGGTCAAAAAATATAACACAAATTTTGTTATTTGTGTCGACGTTTCGACAATATTTAGTATCATCATCAGGACAATTGTGAAACGTAGACACAAATAATTTAAAATTTGTGTTATATTTGATGACTGATCCTCACAAACTCTTCACCAAAAAAAATTATTTATTGAAGGTCACTACGAATTTGAGCATATATTATTTAAATTAAACTTTCATTACATTATTGAAAAGTAGAGAATTAATATACATGTGTGCGCGCGCGCGAGTGTGTGTGTGTGTGTGTGTGTGTGTGTGTGTGTTTCAAATAAATACAATGCAAGTGGTTTAATTTTTACCTGACGCACGTTTCACAGAAATTATTCTGTGTTTTCAGAGGTTTGTTTGAACTGTAATTGAATATAACGCTTACAATATAGTTAACGGATAATCCATTTTACTTTGATTCTATTTTCGATTGCTTTAATGTTTATGTAGTTAGCCATTTATTATATATTTAATGTTTTTTATTCTAACAAATGTATGATTTTAAATAAATCGTCTTCTTTTCTTTTTATTTGAATTTATTCTTTAATTAGTAGATTATCATTCTTGTGTTTGTAAATATTAAGCTTTTTCCACATACTTGCAGTCTAGTTATTTAAACATATTACATGGGAGACCTGCAGGAATCTCAACGGTTACTTACAAAGGGATATACATATGTATATATATATACATATACATGTGTGTGTGTGTGTGTGCGTGTGGAGTTGGGGGGGTTCTTATCTGTTTGACCGCAATCTATACAAATTCTTGATTCCTTCTTAAACTAAAATTTGTACAGCTGTATGTTTATGTAACGAAGTTTACAAAAAACAGTTATTCTCCAAAATATTACTGCGAACACATAACATACATAGCAGTATGGCATACGGCACTGAAGGTAAACAAAACCCTTATTACTTTGGGCTCAGTGGGGACAGCTCGCCTGAGGTAATACTGAGAGAGCTGTGTGTGTGTGTGTGTGTGTGTGTGTGTGTGTGTGTGTCTATTGTAATGTAATCTAGCGGGAGAGGTGTCCAGTCCGTAATACTGTGAGGTGATGAAAATATAAGGGATTTTGTTAGATTCCAATGCATTGAAAGTAACAGATAAGGCTGGTTGCCAAGTAGCTTACACATAGTGAACCTTTACTAATACTTTCAACTTCATGTAGAAACAAATTGTTTAGTTATTGATATACTGCATTATTATTATATAATTTATTTAATATTTATAATTACTTTACCACAAGATGGTTTTCCTCAATTGGAACATGTTTCGGAAATCCTATATTTCCCATCCTCAGCCTTCCTAATTTTGATTCTTGTGGAATATTTGTGTTTTGGTTGGTTGTAGTTATGGTTTCCTGTTGGTTTTTGGAATTTTATACTGGTATTATTGTGTGTGACTGTGCTGTGTATTTTATATTTTTGAGTATTTTCGATGTTGAGTACTTTGAAAATTGTGTCGTGTTTTGTATTGATTTGTATTGGTTCAGCTATTAGTTTGCTTTTTGTGTTTTGTGTTTGTATATATTTTTAATATTTCCATATGTTTATTATGGTGCCTTTTTGTGGTAAGTTTTATTAGTGTCATGTGGGTTATGTCTGGGAATTCATGTCCTGTGTTTACTGCATGTAAACTCGATTTATGTATACTGTATTTCTGGTTTTTGTATGCGTTTAGATGTTCAAAATAACGTTTTTTTATATGTCCTTTTTGTTTGTCTTATGCAACATTTATTGAAACAACCATTAAATTTTGTATATACCATTGGTTGTTGTATTACCTTTGTTGCGTGGGTTATTTACTTTTTGTAAATCATATTTATTAGTTTTGTATGCTATTTTATACTGTTTTTAAATTTTATACTGTGTTTTTAAAATATAGTTAGAGGAATAGTTTTATACTGTGTTTTTAAATATTAATATTTAATATTTGGACAGAGGAGGACTAAGTTATTAAGTTATCACCAGAGAGATATTTGAATGTGCTGTTCTCTGCTGACAATTTGCTCGTACTTCAAAATACGGAATCTGATTTGTTAAAATTTGTTTTTAAGCTTCATCAGATTTTCAAGCACAATATAAAAACCTAACTATAAAGACAAAGGTAATGGCATTTCGAGGCAATGAACCAATAAAAACAACAATAATAATTGATGATCAAATTTTAGAACAGTTGAGCCATTTTAATTATTTGGGGAATGATATTGGCTATGATAGGATGTATGATATTGATGTTAAATTAGGTAAGTTCCAGACGATCTGTGAGACAATTAATTGTACTATTAAAAACAATGTACATCGAGATATAAAATTAATATTTTACATAGTAATGACGGTCCCAGTACTGTCTTAAGGGTGTGACTTATAGACACAAACGAAGAAACAAGACAGTAAAATACAGACCCCGGAAATGGCGTTCTTAGGACGAGTTAAAAGCTGTTCTACAGTTGACTGTATAAAGAACGGAGACATAAGAGAAGAGTGTTACAAGTTGGCCAAACAAGTCTCAAAATATAAAGCCACAAAACACAGGTTTTATAAAACAATGGCAGTACCTACACTACTGTATGGTTCTGAAACATTGGTCATAAAGAAAAAGACGAACAGAAGATACAAAGAGCAGCAATGAAATTTATGAGATCAGTTAAAATGTGTAATAGACGAGATCATATAAGAAATGAGGAGATAAGAAGTGATTTAACTATTTTTGCAGTTAATAAAAGGATTAAAGAATACAGAAGAAAATGGATTCAACACATAAATAGAATGGAAGAAAATAGAATACCGAAGTTGGCGAAAGATTACATCCGTAGAGGCAGAAGAAAAGTTGGTAGGACTAAGAAAAGGTGGACTGTGGAATAGGGACAGGCCGCTAAAGCCTAAAACCGTTAAGGAGATCATGATGGTGGACACCGGTGTGTGGGTAAACTCAGGAAGAGTTGGCTGGAGGATTTTTGAAGGTGGAAGAAACAGCACCTTGTGAAGACGATGATGTTGAATTTGGTAACTTATAAAATATTATATGAAATATTTTTTATAAATTATTAACAATTTTACAAGGAAGAGATATGCGACAGCATTTAATAGACGTTATTACAAGCATGTATGCCGACACGAATATACGCATTGCCAAGAACGAAATACAAAAGAACCAATAAGTATATGTTTACGATAAGAGTGTTTCCTATCGCCAATGCTTCTTAATACTTATATTGTAACGAGAACCGTATCGAACCGCCTAGATCAACCGAGAGCATCCTTACACTCGTCCCCCCCACTTTAGTAACACAGGTGTTGCCTCAGTCAAGGCCGCGTCCGAGTGTGTTCCAGATTCTTCAAGAGCACACTTGAAACACGCGTTAGCGTCAGCAATTAAGGTAAGGATGGAAAGGTTCTAGAACACGTGCGCTACGGAAGTAAAGCCATAGCAGCCGGCTTGTCAGTCAGTTTACGTCGGACGATTACTCAGTGCGTTTAAGTGGCGATTAATTCAAGTGAGTTTCGAAGTATTGTGGCGAAGTGTTATATTTTTATAGTGTTATTACATTATATAGTGTTATAATTGTGCAGGACTCTGTTAGTTGACATTATTATTCCTTGTGGACAAATTTTCCTCGGATTATAAGTTGTATTTGTCATTAATTAAAGCTGGTGATTAGTTACTTGATTGGTGTCTGTACTTTGTTTTACCCTGTACCATACGACGATCACTAAGACCGTCGTAACAATATAATTAATGTACTACGTCAGTAGATTAATAACGTAGAAAAATTACGCACAGGACTTAAATCGTAATGACTATACTTTTTGCAGACGACAAAGTTATAATTACAGACAGCGAATATACCCTTTGGAAAGCAGCACGTGAATTCTTTAAAATAGCTAAACATTACAATTTACAAATATCACCGTAAAAAACAAAAATATTGGTATCTAATGATAACAAATCTTTTAATAGCAAAATGATTATTAACAATATTATGATAAAGCGAGTAAATGAATTCAATTTCCTAAGTAACTATACATCGTATAAAGATAAAATTGATATAGGCAAAAAGATAAAACTTTTGAACTACATAAATGCTACAATATAGTAGCAAGAATCCTATCAAAGAGCCCAGAACATTCTCAACCCCCCCCCCCAAACCAGTGTGGCAGGTGTGAGGGAACCTCAGTCAAGGCCACCCACAAGTAGATTCTAGTGTGTTCAAGAACACTTGAGATAGGTATTAAGCAGGCGTGCAGTAAGGAGAGAAAATTCTACTGGACCTCCGCGCGTCCTACAAAAGCAAGAGCTTCAGTCAGTTACGTGAGTGATTTTCGTTTAGCGCGGATCGAATGTTTGTCGAAGTATTGTGTGAAGTGTTATTGTGCTATAAACTGTGTGGAACACTACCATTATTATTTCGTGTGGACCATTTTTACTTGAATTATTGTAAGAGAAATTATCTTGTTGATCACAAAAGATTAATTGTGATAATTAAATCTAGTTTTTAGTGACTTCTTTGGTGTCTTGTATTTTGTTTTACACTGCACCATACGACGATCAGTGACACCGTCCTAACAATATGGAAAAGAATAAAGTAAGAAAAGGTACATCAGTAAAATTTTATAAAAGTATGTCTATCCCAAGTTCATTGTATAGTAGTGAAACATGGGCGCTCACAGGTACAAATCAAAACATAATCCAAACAGCAGATATGTAAATCGTATAAGATGATCGCAGGTTGTACAAGGAGAGGTAAAACTAGGAATATAAAAATAAGATAAGTACAAGTTGCCAGCTGATGTGACCAAATCAGAGAGTAGATGAATAAATGGTAGCAACATTTACAAAGAACGAGCACTGAAAAGATGCCAAAGCAGGGACGGAGATCTCTCAGAAGACCAAAAAAGAGGTGGAGTGATCAATGGCAACAGGCTCTTAGCCTATTGCTTGGTTGGCAGAAAAAGAAGAAGCAGAATTAACGATATCTATCCTGCATATCGTTAATAATAATTTTAGCAACGCGAAATGCTACCAAGGTGATCGCTTTTCGTAGGACTGATTCCGTACGAGCAAAATTTGTTATAGACGGTACTGTCCTGGAACAAGTTAGCAATTTTGAATACCTGGGCTACAGTGTGTCTTATAATGCAAGCAATGACGTTGTGAATAAGTCGCGTAAGTTTAACCTTATGTGCGGGACTATTAGGCGAACCCTTAACTCAGTAAGTAAAGGAACACACCTACAATTCTATAAGGTAATGAGCCTTCCCACACTTCTTTATGGGTCTGACAATTGGACTTTAACGAAAGGACAGGTCAACGCATCCGAGCGGCAGAAATAAGATTTCTCAGCCACATGGCATGGTATACTCTCCATGATCATTGAAAAAAAACACAGATACACGGCAGGAACTGAATAGTATGAGTATACTCGACAGGATAGTCCAGTATTAGTTCAATTGATGAGAACATCTTTGCCGAATGGATGACTGCCGCATCCCCAAACAATTATGGAACTGTAAGCCCAGGGAACGGAGAGGTTTGGGACGTCCGAAGAAGCGCTGGAGTGACCAGCTCTATTATTGCGTGTTTGAAACCGGAACAAACCATCCTTGGTGTAATCCTTGAAGATGATGATGATGAAATGCTTTCAATAGCTATGAAAACTGCCATAGCTGCCAAATATTACATTAATTATTTTATATTATTAATAACGATTGTTATTAACTGTATCTTTGCTGTAATCATTGATGCGAATTAAAGTTAAAAAGGATTACTTCATTTGAGGTTAACTTTGAAATGTTGAGGATCTATTCTTTTTTGTATGTTCGTGTTTAGTGTAGTCTTTGTAAGGTTTCAGTGACTGCGTAATAAATGTGTGATAAACGTTTTGACGCTAGTTGGACTTTTTTTGTTGAATGATTTTTGTTGCTGAATTAAATATATAGCAGGATATTAACTTGTCACTGCTCACAGTATGTGGTGACCAGGTAATCCTTAGTGCTGTGACTGTAATGAACATTGTGAACTTTACTTCCGTGTTCCATAAGGAAATGGAAGTATGGTGATCGCGAAAAGAACCGTGTTAAAGATAACGGCTGATTCTGATTGTACTACCTTGAAAACATAAAGAAAAGTCATTTTCCGAAAAGTGTCTCTGTGTATGTCTGTGTGCCTGTTTATATTAAATGACGATGATGATGATGATGATTATTATTATTATTATTATTATTATTATTATTATTATTATTATTATTATTATTATTATTATTATTATTATTATTATTATACACCGAATATTCCCTCGCCGAGCGGTTTTATTAGAAATATACGTACTTGAATATTTCTAACGTGTTTGGTATGACGCATTAAAAGTAATTATAAAAATTAATTAAAAAAGATTTTAATACAAACCTTTCTTTACCTTTCAGCTTCCTTATTATCAACGTACACGTCTTTTTTAACTACTCTGAGTTAAGAAACATTTATGCACAATTGTTTTGAATACTTCTAAGGAAGGGTTTCTAAGCAGATTGAAGAAGCCACTTTTATAGGTCAACAAATGCAAAATTAATAACACCAGATAAGTAAAAAAAATTGTAATGTAATTAATGCAAGTAAAGGTACAGGTTTTAAATATATGTTCACTAATTATCGTTTATCAGATTTTCTGTTGCTAAATTTAAATGGTACCCGTCGAATTCACGTTTAGTGTCAACAATCCAGCGCAACAGTTCACAGTTTGTGACGTTGGTGAATAGTAGTCGTGTTTTGTTCTGCTTGTCATAAATAATATTGCTCACGACTCCCATCGCATACTGCAGGCCATTGTTGTCAAACGTCAAACCGACCCCGTCATAGCCAGTGTAGGCGTCATTACTATCTGAAACCATCATAGAGACAGAAAATTTGTTATGCGTTGCAACATTCAAATTACAACAATGGAACAACTAAGTTTACAAACTAAAATTAAGCTAAATATGACATTAAAGACTTAAATTTGTATTGACCGTCAGTCAATGAATTTTTCCGGTGAAGGGTTTTTGAGGATCGGTCAAAAAATATAACACAAATTTTAAATTATTTGGGTTAACGTTTCGACAGTATTTACTGTCATCATCAGGACCTGTGTATGAATACAAAAGGAATGTCAAACACAACAGAACAATTAGTTGAGTGAACGTGCTTGTGTATGTGTGCGCGCGCGCGTGTGCGTGCGCATGAGTGTATCCTTGTATATGTGAAGGAGTTGGGACACTTTCTTTTACATCATCAAATGTTTTCTTTAAAATACAGCGAGGAAATTATAATATCACAGACTTAATTTATACAATATTACAATTTAAATTACTCATAATGTAATGATATTTGTAATTAATTATAAAAGCAGTAAGCAACAATTAAATATTAGAATTTTTACAGAAAACCAGTCAACATATAGCGTAGTAAAACATATTATAGCTAAATACAGATTATAGGGATGTTCAATTATGTAAGTATTAAAAGTTATTTTTATCAAGTTTCACTCACTGCTGGTATTAAAAACACCGTCAGTAGGTGAAATCAGTAGTGAAAGTATATTAGTACCAATATATTAATACCCAGGTCCTTATGATGGCAATAATTACTGTCGAAACGTCGACACACATAATTTAAAGTTTGTGTTATATTTCTGTACCTGTTCTCACAAACCCTTCACCGGAAAAATAACATTACTATTTTCTATTTTGTGCTGTCTTTTACTGAAAAAATTACGCTGTTGCACACCACTATATAAAAAATTCACGATTAACACTTTCGAGTCTCTCAGCTCATTGTCACATCAGAAATATTCAATAATACAAGTACATAACAACAACAAAAATATGAATCAGTATTTGATAGGATGAGAAATAAAATTATAGAAAGGAAACGACGTTACAGAAGAGCACAGTTTATAAACTAAACTGCAAAGAATGTAATAAAGTGTACCTAGGAAAGACGGGACGGACATTAGAGTGCAGGTTGTCTGACCATAAACGAGGAGGTAGTAATAAAACAACAAATCCTTTATATGTAAATCATTTGATACAAGAGGATCATAAATTTCTTAATCCACTTGATTACGAAATTTTATCATGACCTCCGAAATATGACATTCACTAATTTTTATGCAGGGTTGCAACTTAGAAAAATTACAAATTATGAACTTAAATGTAAGACTAAAACATTATAAACAACAGTGGAAAGAACAAAAGAACACTTAGAAGGAATGTAAGATTCAAAACTGTGTGTTTGTGATTGTGTGTGTGTAGACCCAGGAAGTGATGGCTGGAGGATCGTTGGAGGTGGAACAGGCAACACCATGCCTATGGCGAGATGTGAAGATGATGATGATGTCTTTGTTTTCCTTCTGTCCAGAAATTGGCATGTGGTCCTTAGATGGCCGATACAAAAAAAAACTTAAATAAATAAAAAAATATCAAATAAAATAAATTAAATTAAATTAATTAAATATAAATTTAATTATATGTAAAATTAAGAACGTCATAATCATAAACCGAATCAATAAATTTATGATCCTCTTCAATACGATGTCTAGCGGAAAGGGATGATTAGATTTCTTTCTTTCAATTTTACTTCTCTCTTTCGTAATCCGCCGGTAGATTATTAATTTGTTAAGAAAACAAAACGTTTAGTGAACTCTTTTTTCTTTACTTGAACTTTTAGAGTTTGTACCTGAAGAGTGACTGACACAAACAACTCACCTCGTCTGTTCACAGCACAAAATGAGTCGGGGTGAACCCCCAACTGGTACCAAAAGCGTAGTTCAGACAAACACTGCTTATACTCAATGTACGTCAGTTGTTTGGACGAGAAGGTGACCGCTCTGTTCCACTGTGATCCGTCCCAAATGTTTCTGAAACCAGTTAGCTGTAACCACAGATTAATTGAATTGTTACATTTTTATACATCTATATAAATATAGAACTCAAAGTCTAAAGATTTATGGGTACTGAATACAAATCCACACCGTTACACCGATTGGCACCAAATTTTGCACAGGTAACCTTTGACACAAGGGAAAAAATACTGTCTAACTTGAAATTTGATATTTTGCCCCGTTTGCTCGATTTAGGCCCTTTTAATTATGTCTTTTTGTTGATGTATATAAAGATGTCAATATGCGATTGTTTTTAATATGCGATTGTATCGATATATTTTGTAATTTTGTATACAGATAAGTCTATATATTTTGTAATTGTCTTAAACGATTATAAAATTTATGTTTATACGTATTTCAAATGATGCAATGAATAAGTAATGAAGTATATTAAATACTACTACTAAAGATGTCAATAACACCATGGAGACCAGAATTAATTACCATAGTAACAAATAAATAAATAAAAGCTATTTAGCGGCATAGGAACTGAAGATTTTCCAGTCCTGCAGTATATTTTCGATGTTTTATATAATATGCAATTATATCGCTATATTACGATGTGGAAAAGAAGAAGTGTACTAATTGTAAATGTACAAACGTACTAATGTACAAATTGTTTGTTACTTAATGCAAAGCGAAAATACGTGCTGTTTTTTGTCTGAACCAGTCAGAGTATGCAGTGGAAACATACACAATCTCAGAAGGAATGTCAGTCCCAACCTTCGGTAGGAAAAGTAATGGTGACCATATTTTTTATTATTATCAAGGTGTCCTGCTCTTAAATTTAAAAAAAACTGGTCTCAACATCAACGCTGAGCGATATGAAGACAGCTTAGAACGCTTACGGGTCAGCATCACCCGCGAAGCTCAAAAATGGTGTCATTCTTCTGCGTGATAATGCTCGACCCCATGTAGTCAAGACGATTCAAAATCTGCTTGGTCGTTTGAAATGAGAAGTCTTACAACATTACAACACCCACCTTACAGTCCCGACTTGTCCCCATGCGATTATCATGTTTTTGACCCATTAAAGGAACCACTAAAAGGACGGCGGTTCAAATCTTACTCTGAGGTAGAGTTTGCTCTGATTGCTAACTTTCTTCAGAACAGAACCTTTCGCGTGAGAGTTGATAATACCCTTTCCTCGGAAAGAGCTATTACGGCTGGTGTACCTCAGGGAAGCGTCTTTTCTAGCTCCAGTACCAGCTTGACGAATACGTTGAGTGGGCAGAGAAATGGAAGGTTGTCATCAACGCGGCCAAGAGCACAGCCGTAGCCTTCTCCAGACGCTTCAGGCTCCCCGACAGACTGTACGTAGGCGACACAGTTGCCCTGGTCTCGAGAGGTCAAGTACCTCGGGCTCCACCTCGATCATCGTCTTACCTGGCTGACACACTCCCAACAAGTAGGCCCCAAGACCGTCCATCGACTACACATACTCCGTCCCCTGCTGTGCAGCAATTCTATGACCCGCCGCCTAGGGGAGCTTCTCGTCTCCACCTATGTGGTGCCGATGGCTACCTACGCGATCCCCGTACGGGGCTACTTGGCGAAGACCCACAAGCAAAAGCTTCAGTCTCTCCTTGACCGAGCATTGCGCTGGGCGTGCAAAGCCCACTATCTGGCATCGAATAAAATCATCCGTGAAGCCCTGCGTGTCCGTTCCCTGGACGCCACTATAGGGACGCTGTCCCGGAAATCTATCCCCGCACCGCCCGATTTCAGGACAACCATCTCATTAGCGCCCTAGATCGCTAACAATCAGTGCCAGATGAATCTTGCACCCGGCCTCGGCGAACTCTAACGCTAAATTAAATAATTAATTGAAACTCCGCGGCCGGTAGCAGGCCACATCCTAAACATCTAGTTCTATCTATTGTCCCTGTGGCAGGAGCTTTACTTGAAGCTCGGGACGCAGCATACGAGCGGGCGACGGGCATGTCCATCGTCCCACACAGCTCCCCAGGTCGTCGGTAGAGTTTGCTGTTAGCAAATGGTTCCGCAAACAGCCGTAAGAAATTTACCAGCAGGGAATCTACAGATTAGTGCAACAGTGGGACTCGTGGCTTTATGTTAATGGAAACTTCTTTCAAAATCGTTGAATGAAAAATGCTTTACAGCCTCTAAAAGTGTTTCTATTGAACAATCCTCGTAACTATTAGTGGACAGGACAAGTGATACCTTTCCTATATCTCCCGGAGTCGTTGTGACCTCATGATCCCAGTCGATACACGCCGGCGTGACGTTGACGCTCTTGTCGAGGTCGAGCAGTGCGAGAGAGTGCGCGTTCAGCGTGTAGATTCCTGCATAACGGGGCGGCACTGCAATTGCTCTCACCTGCAATTTTCAAGAAAAATAGTTTTAGAAATCAATATGAGTACTTACATTTACCAACGTCAATCGTTTCATGTATGTTTGTGCAATTTGGCAGTAAATACACTAAAAACTCGTTTATCCGAATTTGATGGGATCATGCCCGTTTCGGATAAACGAAATTTCGGATACTCCAAACTTCTACTTAAATAATAATACATATGTAAGTACAGTACAAATCGATAATTCGGAGTACTTCTTATCCCAATTAGTTCTGATTATTGACTTTCGACTTTATATCATATGGAATCGCTTGTCTACACTAATTATTATAGATTATAGCAACAGGAAAATGCTTTTGTGTATTTTTAAAATTTACTAAAAATTGTTTCGGATAAACAGGATTTTTTTATAAACTTGATTCGGATAAACGAGTTCTTAGTGTAATCTTAAAATATTTCAAAGTAATAATACATTGAATAGCACATTGAATATACACTTGAGCGCGTGCACACACACACAAGTTCTAGTAAACTTGGTTTCCCAGTAACCCATTCACCGTTAGGAAAACCAACCTACGATTGAAACAAATGTAATTATAACAACATTAATAAAATGATAATAATATTTTTTTAAGAGGGGAAAATTATTTATGCAACGTCAGAAGAAACCATGTTTTTCCTGGTGTGTGGGACTCTCACCCACCTCTTAGAGAAAATTTTTCAAAAACACTTTCATTATTCGTAAAAATTTAACGTATTAAATACAATTTATTAAAAAAATTTGTTGCTACAAAAATTTATAAAAATGAATTTACAAATATTTAATACAAAAATGTTCTCACACATGGAGTAACATTACATATTAACGTATCTGAGGGTCATCTCAAAATTAAGTTTTCGAATTTTGTTTTTCAAAGGAAAATTGCGGAAACAGGCTGACAAATGTTGTAGAACTTTATCTGTGTGTAGTGGCAGCAGTAAAAAAACCTCATCCGCTGCGTAGCAACGTAAAAAAAACGCGAAATTTAAAACCATGGACGTGCCATTTACAAGCGTGTCCGATTGCAATGTGCGTAGTGTGATTCGTTGTTTTTGCTCCAAAAAATGAATCATCGGCTAAAATTCATTGTCACTTAGTTTCTGTGTACGGACCTGACTGCAGAAAGTCTATATAGTTATGTGAGAGACATGGTACCGCTTAAATCGGAGCATTTCGTTTTAAGACTTGCTCCTTATCGCCGTATTCTGAATCCTATGGAATTAATATGCAGCCAGCTGAACGTATTTGTTGTCCGTCATGACACAACGTATATACGCTGTCTGATACAAAACAATTGATAGAGAAGGCGGTAAATGAAACAACGGCGGACAAGTAGCATCATTACGTCGAGCTTATAATCAAGAAAGACACAAGGCTATTGTAACTGGCCCACATTACCGACGTCGTTGTGGACAATCTTATCAATATTAACGCTAACTCAAGTTATGATATAAGTTCCGACACAGATATGGAAGGCATCGAATTACTTTCTGACAGCAACTGATAAATATCGGTATGGAGAACCATACATGACTTCCATGTTCTAAGATTTATATTTAAAATCATATTCGAAATGAAATATTTCCATAGAAACTACGTCTTTCTACTTATTGCTTCAGCATTAACCACAGTACTGTGGTCACTAACGTATACCACCTCACGATTTCGCACTCGATTTTCACCGATGATGGCAGTCGATGGCACTGCCGAAAAGTCTGGTTTTGCAGAAAACATTGAACTACAGCTAAAGAGCCCGGGAAGCAATTTTAACAAAAAACTACTTCTTTGTTGCCGATAACGTAGTACACATAAAAAATTCTGCCCTCCACCTTCAACTATAATTTTTAATAATAGAAAATTACCCCCACCCCGTTCACCTAACCTCTTCATTTATAGATATTTCACCAAAATCAATAGATCTTGAGCTCTCTGCAACTCAGGAAAGAGTGCAAAAAATTATTTGATTCTCATTGAATTTTCGGCAGTTATCGTTCGTCATAAAAAATTACACTTTTTAAAACATAAAACGTTGCTGATAATCTACCACTTCCCTTAACCGATCTTCAACAAAATCAACAGACCTTGAGTTCTCTTTAGTTCAAAAAGGTATGCAAAAACCTAGTTGATTCTGTTTGAATTTACGGCAGTTATCGTTCGTCATATAAAAAATAACCCTTGTTAAAACATAAAATGTTGCTGGTAAACTACCCCTTTCCCTTAACCGATCTTCACCAACACCAATAGGTATTGAGAACTCTACAATACAAAGCTGTATGCAAAACATCATTTGATTCTGTTTGAATTTGCGGCTGTTATCGTTTACTATGGAAAAAAATTACCCTTGAAAAAAACCGTTGCTGGTAAACTACCCCTTTCCCTTAACCGATCTTCACCAAAAACGACAGGTCTTGGGTACTCTACAATTCAAGCTTTTATGCAAACAATTATTTGATTCTGTTTGAATTTGCGGCTGTTATCGTTTGCCATAGAAAACACCCTTGATAAAACATAAAACGTTGCTGGTAAACTACCCTATTCCATTAACCGATCTTCACCAATAACAATAGGTCTAGAGAACTCTACAATTCAGGGCTGTAGGCAAAACATTAGTTGATTCTCTTTGAATTTACGGCAGTTATCGTTTGTCACAGAAAAAATACCCTTGTTAAAACATAAAACGTTGCTGGTAAACTACCCCTTTCCCTTAACCTATCTTCACCAAAAACAATAGGTCTTTAGTACTCATCAAAACAGGGCTGTATGCAAAAACGTATTTGATTCTGTTTGAATTTGCGGCTCTTATCGTTTGCCATAGAAAATACCCTTTTAAAAAATAAAACGTTGCCGGTAAACTACCCCTTTCCCTTAACCGATCTTCACCAACACCAATAGGTATTGAGAACTCTACAATACAGGGCTGTATGCAAAACATCATTTGATTCTGTTTGAATTTGCGGCTGTTATCGTTTACCATAGAAAAAGTAAATATCGGTATGAAGAACCATACATGACTTCCATATTCTAAGATTTATATTTAAAATCATTTTCGAAATGAAATATTACCGTAGAAACTACTTCTTTCTACTTACTGCTTCAGCCTTAACCACAGTACTGTGGTCACTAACATATACCACCTCACGTTATCACACTCGAATTTCACTGATGATGGAAGTCAATGGCATTGCCGAAACGTCTGGTTTTGTAGAAAACATTGGACTACGGCCAAATATCCCGGGAAGGAATTTTAACAAAAACTACTTCTTTGTTGCCGATAACGTTGTACACATATATATAAAAAATATGCATAAAATTAATGGCTTGTATAAGTTAATGATTGATCTCCATTAAGTAGTGCTCAAGTTTCCAAAGTTTTAATATTATGATGTCCGTAATTAAAACATCAGAGCAGGTTTAGTGTGTATGAGGGTTCACTGTGGACAAAAATTTTCAACATTTCCTATTGAGCGTTGCTTAGAATAAATCTGCGAATCTACAGTGTACGTTTCACAGAACAAACACGCGGAAAAGAAGGAGCGCTCCGAAGTCACTCATGGACCCTCAGCATCTTGCAGAGGGTTCATTCCCTAAAGACGAAAAGTCTGTCTATGAATCGTTCCTCTGTAAACACGTGCAGTTACACTGCCCAGCGATCCACAGGAAGCAAATCGCTATCCACGCTGGACACTTTTTCGGCTTGCATGCGTTATGTTGGTATGGGTTCGGCACTTACCATTTAAAAAGCGTGCAAATGTAAGAAAATAAACATGAATGAGGCCAGAAATAACGCGAATTGTGTGTGTGTGTGTGTGTGTGTGTGTGTGTGTGTGTGTGTGTGTGTGTGTGTGTGTGTGTGTGTGTGTGTGTGTGTGTGTGTGTGTGTGTGTGTGTGTGTGTGAGGGAGCGCGTGTGTGTGTGTGTGTCTTCCCTGCCTTTTTATTGCGGTAGTGATAATAATAAAATGGAAACGTAAACAGTACAAAACTGAGATATGCTTGCCTGCCACGCACGCTATATTTTCTCTTATACATGACTAGCAGAATACCCGTGCTTCGCTACGGAGTTTCACGTTGTACGTAATGAAAATGTTAGTTTAATTAATAAAGTTTAATTAAAGTAGGCTTTTTAAAAATAAATAGCTGTTGCCCACAATTTCGTTCGCGTGGTCTTCAATTTAATGCGATAAATATTTAGAACAGAATCTATTCTATTGGGTTGCCATAGTAACCAGATCTAATAGTTTTTTAAGACCGCAAAGGACCCCCCAGAGGATCGTATCGAAAAAAACACCTGTCCTATGTTGATTCTCCCGTTGCGTAAAATATTTGTGCCAAGTTTGGTTGAAATCGGTCCAGTGGTTTAGGAGGCGATGTGGAAGACCCCAAAGAACCCCCAAAAGGACCCCATCGAAAAAACACCTATCGTATGTTGGTTCTCCCGTTGCGTAAAATATTTTTGCCAAGTTTGGTTGAAATCGGTACAGTGGTTTAGGAGGAGATGTGGAAGAAACCTTCGCGGACGTGCGCACAACAACTCACCGAAGTTTCATCGCAATCGGATGAATGGTATAGGAACGCATACGGGACAAACAAAGAAACATTCATTTATATATATAAGATGTAAACTATACCACTTACTTGACATAAACCGTGATAGCTAAGCTAATGTACAACATATATGTATTAATTATACACATAAATGTTCCTCGATAGACACTCTATCTATTGGCGAAAACTTGAATAAAATCCGTTCAGTACTTCCTGAGATTAGCGATTTCAAACACAGAGAGAAAACGGACCGACTTTACTTTATACTATGCACAGATTTACATTAAAATGAAAAAATTATAATTTTATTGCCTGGCAACAAAATTATTTTATTTTTAACAATTACCATTGTTTGAAAAAGTTTAAATGAATTTTCAAGTACTTTACTCTTGTTAAAACGTAAAAGGTTGCAGGTAAACTACCCCTTCCCCTTAACCGATCTTCACCAAAATCAAAAGGCCTTGAGTCCTCTACAATTCAGTGACGTATACAAAAAATTATTTGATTCTGTTTGAATTTGCGGCAGTTATTGTTTGCCATAGAAAATACGCTTGATAAAAAACGTTGCTGGTAAACTACCCCTTCCCCTCAACCGATCTTCACCAAAAACAAAAGGTCTTGAGTACTCTACAAATCACGGCTGTATGCAAAAAATTATTTGATTCTGTTTGAATTTGCGGCTATTATCGTTTGCCATAGAAAATACCCTTGATAAAAAAACGCTGCAGGTAAACTACCCCTTTCCCTTAACCGATCTTCACCAAAAACAATAGATCTTGAGAACTCTACAATTCAGGGCTGTATGCGAAACATTATTTGATTCTGTTTGAATTTGCGGCTGTTATCGTTAGCCAAAAAAAAAATTTCCCTTAATAAAAAAAAACCGTTGCTGGTAAACTACCCCTTTCCCTCAACTGATCTTCACCAAAAACAATAGGTCGTGAGTACTCTACAAATCAGGGCTGTATGCAAAAAAAAAAATCTACAGACGGACACACAGACAGACACACAGACACACACACAGACACACACACAGACACACACACAAACACTTTTCGGAAAACGACTTTTTTTCATGTTTTGAGTGTAGTACAATGAGAATCTGAAATAATCTCGAACACGATTTTTTTTGCCATCACCATACTTCCATTTCCTTAAGGAATATGGAAGTAAAAATATGGAAGTAAAAATTACCCTTGATAAAAAACCGTTGCAGGTAAACTACCCCTATCCCTTATCCGATCTTCACCAAAAACGATAGGTCTTGAGAACTCTGCAAGTCAGGGCTGTATGCAAAATATTATATGATTTTGTTTGAATTTGCGGCTGTTATCGTTTGCCATACAAAATACTCTTGATAAAACAAAAAACGTGGCTGGTAAACTACCCCTTTCCCTTAACCGATCTTCACCAAAAACAATAGGTCTTTAGTACTCAAGAAATCAGGGCTGTATGCAAAAACGTATTTGATTATGTTTGAATTTGCGGCTGTTATCGTTTGCCATAGAAAATACCCTTGTTAAAACATAAAACGTTGCTGGTAAACTACCCCTTTCCCTTAACCGATCTTTACCAAAATCAACAGATCTTGCGAAGCCTACAATTCAGGGCTGTATGCGAAACATTATTTGATTCTGTTTGTATTTGCGGCTGTTATCGTTTGCCAAACAAACAAAATTACCCTTGATAAAAAAAAAACCGTTGCCGGTAAACTACCCCTTTCCCTCAACCGATCTTCACCAAAAACAATAGGTCGCGAGTACTCTACAATTCAGGACGGTATGCAAAAAATTATTTGATTCTGTTTGAATTTGCGGCTGTTATCGTTTGCCATAAAAAAAATCTACAGACACACAGACACACACACACACACACACACACACACTTTTCGAAAAATTATTTTTTTTCATGTTTTGAGTGTAGTACAATCATATTCTGCAATAATCTCGTACACGATTTTTTTTGCCATCACCTTACTTCCATTTCCTTAAGTAACATGGAAGTAATATACATTATACTGGTAAGTCAAACTTCGTCATCCTTATTTGCTAAACTGCTAAATGTCATGTTGTGGACGAGGCCTTTTACCATTTTAATGGTGTTTGAATCACGACTTGAAAATGGTGGAAACACTGAAGAGTCTAGTCCAGAACATGGCATTTAGCAGTTTAGCAAACACGCACGACGGAGTTGGAGTTACGGAGACTACTAATTCAAATAACAAGATTATTTACTGGTAAGTAATTCTCACGGATTTTTTTTCGTTTTAAATAAACTTTACTTTTTTGTTTTGTTGCGATTTTTAAACAGTTAACAAAACAGCCATTTGTATTGCATAGCAGTGATTAAAAAGTCCGTTAACTTGTGTTATAAAATAAATATTTCATTGTCGGTCTGACACAGTCACAAATTTTACTTTGGTTAGGACGAATTATGACAATGTGCATGCGTCTGATGTGCCACGCCTGTTTGTTTACATCAGGATTAAACTAAAAAGGGAAATAGTACAGCTATTTTAACATAGGAAAGACATGGCACTAAGAGTCTCCCATATGCATCCCATATTCGAAAGTTTACAATACCATTTCTTGTAAATTGTAACACTTTTCTGCCGCATCTTGGTCTGTTTGTTTTTAATTAAATTCAAATTTCTACTTATTTTCAGTAGACATTATACACATCAATTTTCTCATAATTAAATTCTTTACAAATTTAGTTTAAAATTTATATTTGTTTATTGGTAAAATAACGAAATTATTTTATGCCAAATCTGAAAATGTGTGTTTATTGACTCCAATTTTTCGTGTTTTGTAATACAGGTTTTCTTAGAAAGTAATTGAGGTAGAACCCTGAGACCTCTTCTAATCAATTTTTCAGATTAGAAACCATAAGAAACCACTAAATTTACCCTACATTTTATACCCGAAAAATTTCAGTATGGCGTCACTTTACCGTGGGAGCTCGTCAACTGGTTCGGGAGCAGTAACACGCTGACGAACCGTTTTCGGACCTATGATTATATGGACATTTTTTCTTATTTTAGCTATAAAATCACGTCCCGAGAGATTGCCGTGCAATTCTGAATCACCCTATATATGTTTTCAAAAAGCTGCAGTTTGTTCACTTCAGATATAAAATTTGTTCCTCTTGATAATACATTTAACAGCGTTACGTACTTTGACCTTCATAACGTGAGGCCCGTCGTCAGTCCAGTTGCGATTCTGCTTGCCGATTGCCACTGTCACCTGCGACGGAGTTGCCATCGCCAAAGTACTTTCGTTAACTACGCAGTGCGCAGCTGTAACACACACAACAATCAACAAACGATTAACATCACTAGTACGCTTCCTAAGCAGAAATCTAGAAAAAGAGGTCGGTGGTGAAGCTGCACATCGAGAGTCCCGAAGACAGATGCTGGAATGCTGGCAGAGAGTTTGGGAGCAAGAAGAGCGAGGTCGCTGGACAAGAAGCCTCATCAAGCAGGCGCAGCCGTGGGCGGAGAGCAAGCATGGCGAGATCGATTATTACCTCACCCAGTTTCTGAATGGACTCGGGTGTTTTCGATCTTTCCTGATACAGTTAGAAAGGCTAGGTCACCCAAGTGCCTGTACTACCCGGGAGCTGCGGACGATGCCAGCCATACATTTTTCGACTGCCACAGTTGGGAGCAATATAGAAGATCGTTGCAAGATGTTATTTGGCAGGAGATCTCTCTGGATAACACCGTTGAAGCGATGCTGCAAGAGGAGGACACTGGAACTGTGTGGCACGCTACGCAGAAGATATTCATCGGGTGAAGAAGACAGATTTGGATAATATAACATAGAAGGCTAACAAGTCAGATGTGAGCCCTAGGGTTGAAGAACAATAGGCCTAGCCCGGAGCAGTGTGTCAAACAATTCGAGGTTAGTGTCGTAGAAGAGGAAAGGGAGTGGTTTTTTAGTGGGTTGGATATGATACTCAAACCCACCGACCCCGGAAGTGGGACCCTTCCGGACATTTGTACAACAAATTTTTCCACATGCCCGCATTATAAAAAGCTGCAGAATTCGCTCATTGTTTTGAAGGAAGAAAGCGTACATTTATTATTGCATAAATTTCAATATTAGATCATCAATCTAGAAACACGCAAATTTTCGCAACGTTCTCGATTTACGAAGGGAAAGAAGAAGAAGAAGAAGAAGAAGGAGGAGGAGGAGGAGGAGGAGGACAAGGAAGCTAAGGAGTGGTGGAGGACGGTGAAGATTCAGAGATGGGGAGGGGAGGAGGAAAAGGATAAGGCGGCTGAGGAGAAATAGAATGGGGAGGGGCCTGGGAAGAAAAAGAAATAAGGAGAAAAGAATAAAGAAAGAGAAGAAGAAAAGGTGTAGTAGTAGTAGTAGTAGTAGAAGAAGAAGAAGGGGATAAAAGAACACAAACAAGAACATTTAAAAAAATAAAAAATGTTTACTTATTATCCATACTAATCTAATACGGTTCGAGAAACAGAGTTAAATTACATCTGTGCATAGCGATTGTCCACAGAAGTGATTTGTACATGCCCTACTTACATGTCAATACGATGTGTGGTGATATGAGCGTACCCAAACAGTCCTGCAGTCCTGTTGGGCTGTTCGTGTTCCGCATCAACACTACCCACGGAACTGCCCCTGTGTCTGTCAAACAAGGGTCTATTTTGCCGCAGATTTCTGTACAAATCAGTAACATTTATATTGTTAGCTTTTTATAATAAAAAATGTTCAGTTGTTTACAAAAAAATTATTCACTATTTCGATACAAGTAGATTTTTTTATTGTGTTATAAAACCATCCGTTTTGCAAATGACACTGCACTTTTAGGAAACAACCAGGAAAAGTACAGAATGCACTTTACCGAATGAACAAAATCTTGAAACGTAATTGTGACATGACGATAATTACAGAAAAAACAAAGGTCATGAAGTGTTCTGTAAGTCCAAATGAGAAGACTAAGGTATTCCTGAACGGTAGGAAGATAGTGCAAGCTAACTGCTTTAAAGGGCCAATTACATTAGTTTATATATTTTTAAGAGACCAGTGATAAAGGTTTCGAATTTGTAACAGGCCTCTATGTTTTAGTAATGTGCACATCACACTGTAATGTACTTATTGAATATTACATAATTGAATATTACATAATTAATTATAATGAATCCATTTGAGTGTTTGTGGTGTACTTTTTATAATTTTCCTAATGTCTAAAGCATTTGTGTCTATTTGCACAGTTATTTTCACGAATAAAGAATGAACATGATCATGGTCAAGTTAAATTCAAATTACATAATGTTCAATATTATATTAAAAACATATATATATATATTATAACAGTACAAATTACAAATTTAATGTCAATTAATTTGTGGAGTGCCAAAATTTATATAACATCACTGGTAAAGTGTACCAATTAATGGAGTTTGGGTGTAATCGTAATAAAAGTAGTCATTGATTGAATTGTAACGAATTTTCATAATTTTATTCATAAAGCTCAAGCGTGTTTAAAAATCTCATTTACTTCGCCATAAATATTCATTATTGTTCGCTTAAAAACTTTCAAATGTTGCAAGACATTTATCATTAAATAAATCTTATATTCTACATTAACAAGTTATATTCTAAATACTTATTTGTTAATATTAACATACGACTGCTCAGTCTGACAGTGTGTTTACTGCAGTTTCGTTTTTTTTCTTTATATAACTTTCAACTACGTTAATTTATGCATTGCATACATAGCAATCATTATTTCTCTACAAACTTCAAAATAAAATTGAGCTTGACTAAATTAATCGTTAAACATTAAAGAAAATATTTTATTAAATTTAAATCAGATTCTCTGAACATCTTTATCTACATTTTACATAAACTCGTATTCATGGTTTAAATTTCAAAATGTTTTTAAATGTCATTAGTCTCTTTTAAAGTTTATAAATGGATTCTGTCTCCTCGATTTTGTAGTTCATACTCATGTCCTCCGTTGATCCGTAAGTCCTCTTCTGATGGAGTTCCCTGCACGTCCCCAGGTTTTTGTTGTCGTCTTCCACCGGTTACTCGTCACTCATGGTCCCATCTGGTTGATGTAGTATAGTGTGAGAGGTTGCTCTGCACCTGCTGCTGTAGTTCTAGCAGACGCCTCTATTGTTCACCAGAGCGTTCCTCTCCATGAAGTAACATAGTAGCTCGTCTTGACTGACGGACGTTTGTGTGTATAGACATCGTAAAGTATGTTCTATATTCGCATTTGGAAACAGATTAAGAGTTACTGTTCAATTAACAAAATTTAAAAATTCGCGTCGTTAACGGACATAGCGTCCCGCCGCTACTAAAGACTGATTGAGAAAGAAGGCTGGCTTCTTGCATGCCCTATTTATAATCGAGCATCATACAGCTCCTGTTGGGACAGAACTCTGCCTGTTTGAAATTGTTCAGTGGCGTCAGTTCTCCCACTCTCGTCCAATTTCATATTTTCGCACATTTCTGCCAATGGCAAAGTCTAATGTGAACTACAGGGTGCTCTAACGATGGATGATTTAATTACCATCGCAATAGAATAATCCGTGTATTTACCACGCACTTAAAATCGCACTGAATTCGCACTGCGCGTCCTTTTCACGCCGTTTTCCCACTACACATGCGTATTAATTTTATACATTTTTAGGAGTCTTCGAATTTTTACTACCATTTATGGTTTCCTTACAATTAAATAAAAACTCTAATTTGACAATTATTTAGGGTAAAATTGCAAACTTTTATGCACGAACTGGCCTCACTCACACACATCACTTACTACTGTACACACTCGCAGCGACAGTCGTGTGAATGTTCAGGTCAGTTCCTGTCTGTCTATACTCCGTATTTTTAACATAAACTCAGCTTTCAATCTCAGATCTGCTTGTTTATTACATATTTATTAAATTTAATTTAAATATTTATTTTATCTATTAAATGCACAGTACAGCATATGATTGTACTGTCGCAATATATATATATATATATATATATTATAACAACTTTAATTCACTTTATTTAATTTGGGTGAATTATATAACATAACAATGTTGTTAGATGTAATCGTAATAACAAAAATGCGTAATATGTTTTTCAAATATTTACATTATTTATTTAACAACCTCTTTACTTATTTCGGAAATAACAAAAATATTCATTATTCATCACTTGTGCGATCTTATGCATTGGCTTCTGATGAACAATTTACATTTAAACAGGTTATACATAAATCTTATTATCTACTCTTAACTATTAATTATTTTTGCTTGCGGCTTGCTCATTCAATGTGGTCATTTTTGCAATTGCTTATTCATTTATTTCAACAATGATTTTATTTTATTTAAATTCCTTTAATCTTACCTGGCTTTAATACTTTTCTACTGCATATGCATTGTGCTTTTATCAAATAAAGACTTTATTAATTACTTTAATTTACTTCGATTTCAATCAGATATTGCTCTTATAGCATTTACGTTATCTTCAAATCCTAATTGCTATACATGAGATATTATTCTAATTTAACAATCTGCTTTACACCACTATGTACAATTTAATTATTTTTATCAACAGTTCGAATGTCTTTCATTCTAGTTTTAATTATTGTCTTTCAATTGTCGGTAATTATTATGGTTTTTTATCACCTCGTTTGATGTGGTAAATTATCGGTGTGTCCTCCGTGTCCTCTGTGTCCTCGGGTCCTCTTCCAGGATTCCACTGCATGTACTGCTTACTTGTTGTCTCTCCTCACATCATGGGCTGTAGGTGTGTCCATAGAACCTCTGCATATGTGCTCTGCTACTCTGCTTTGACTTCCAGTTCGTCCTGTGACTCTTACAGTAGATTCAAAACAGCGTTGTTGACTGACATATCCTCCAGCGGCAACGGTTGAATTAAGAAGAAGAAACTTTATTAGCGCTACCTGGTATTTATAGCCACATCGTGCAAAACTCCTGTCTGAACAATATCGGTCTTTTCAGAGTTTGTCGAAAGCGTCCTTTCTCCCACTCTCGTTCGATTCATTAATTTCGCTTATCTTCGCGAATTGCGAAGACTGTTTTACACTACACTCTGCTCAATCGATCGCTAATTTTCATATGTCTATTATATGTAACTTACACTTCTTTATTATAATTATTCATGGAGTTATTCACTTTTATATTCATTTTTTTATTTCACTTTACGTCACTTTTAAACGGGTTTTTAACCCTTTGCGCATCTTTATAAAATACATACTTTGGTGCATTTAGTTTTTTACATTATTGTACATAGTTTTCTTATAATTAAAATAATACTTAAAGTCTAACATCATTTGAATACGGGTGGTTACTGTCCAGGAACAGACAGGTTTCACACACACAAACAAAATACACATGTCCACACAGCTAGCGCCAGGTGGCCAGATATGCGTGTACATGCCTGAACGGTGCGTTCCCTATTTTTTAAACAATCCAGCTTGCAATCTGAATCGTGTCTATCAACTAGAGATTTAATTATTTTTATTAATTCTTTTAATTATTTTGGCAATGCACAGTACCATATATGGTTGTACTGTCGCAATATATACACGTTGATTGGTTTAGTGCCAGTTCCGCCTAGTGCAAATTCCTTAAAATTTGCTCTGAAATGGGACGAAGCACCAGTAATTTAAACAATACAAGTTTATGAGCCAGGCAAGCATTTTTTAAGAATAGGTTTCTTCTGCGTCCAGAAACGTGTAAGAAAGCCAGGAAGAAGTTGATGAGCAGATGCACATTGTAACTAGACCCTGTATGCGGTCTTTACAAAAAAAGATAATAGAGAAAAAATTTTATTTAAAAAAAAAATTTTTTCAATAAAAAAAAATTTTGTTTATGTTTTATTTAATGTCTGTAATTGTGAAATAATCCTGTTTTAATGTTCTGTTAAAAATTTTAATAATTAAGAAGGTATTTATTAATTATTGAGCACTTCTGGAAGATCTGAACCAAGTCTGGAGTTAATCAGATTAACTCCGGTCAGCAATCGATTTATGATGTTTAGTGCTAGTCCAATATCTCGCTGTTAATATTTTCTTCTTCTTGAAGTCTCTTTGCATTAATAAATAAACCTTAAATTAGCATGTGAAATAATAATAGATACAAACAATTGAAATAAATGGATTTATTAACAAATTTAATAAATAATCGATTTTTAATCGATTGGGAGCAATTATCGACTCCGTCTCAGGGAATAATCGATTCGTTCATACAGTGGAAAAAATTATTTCAAGTATTATATAAAAAAGGTTCTTGGAGCGATTATAATAGTCAGAGAAGGGTAACGAGAAAGTATAACATTAACAATTAAAGTAGTTTCCATAATTATCATCTAACAATATTTAAATAATTCTGATATAATGTTTAAAAAAGTTGAATCGTCAAACCATATGCAGCTCCTGACGTCACTCGATGAGGAAGGCACAGAATCGTATTTTTCAAAGATGGCCGCTCCTAGGTATGGCGAGGTTATTGGGAATGTCGTCGTGTTAAAATCTCACAGCAAAATTACCTTCATAAATGTTTGAAATGTCCCCGCACTGGTGTAATCTGTCTAATAGGTTGTTTGGTGTGTTCTGAAGAAGTGTTCCGTGTATACTTGTGTTAATTATGTTATTTGATATGTGTTCACTTCTGTGGGTTAACTGCTCAAAAAGTGGTTATGATTTGTAGCGTTAATTATCACAAATATATTGTTTTACTGTTTTAAATCACTAGTATAATGAAGTTTGGTGTTAGTTTTCACTATTGTCGCTAAAGTTTCTGTAGGTTTAGTTAGAAAAGTGTTTAATTCATTTAACTCTCGCTTCACTGATATTAGTAGGTAACCGTAGTACCATTTTCTACACGGTTTTAAGGAACGTAATATCACATGAACTGTTCACCTTGATATTCAACAAAAGACTATACTAACTTCCTTCATGTTAGTCAAAATCTGGCCCAGTTAATCTTTGAAAAAGTATTGTTAAAATATTTTGATTTCCCATACACATGATACAAAATTACATTATATATGGAATTTATTTATTTTATTCATCACCTTCATGAATTATGAACCTTATCATTGGTTTAATCATCTCATTCCTTTTAAATTGATAGATTATAGTCCATATCGGTTGACATTTTGTGGAAATTACCAAATTTCTCTCTTTATGGAAATCTAGGCTCAAAAATTGGTTTCCGCCTTCATATAATTTTTCTGCCATTTTAATTGTTATTAATACTATTATAATAAATTTTAATTAGTCATATTTCTCTTCCTTTCCTTAAATACATATAAATTGAACCTTTGAACTGGTTTTTTATGTTAATCTCTGAATTTGACATTGCTCTTTAAAATTAATTAATTTATAAATTTTGAAAATTTACAATATTTTAAGGTATATTTCCTTATTATCACTTTAACTCATAGGATCATTCACAGTAGTGGTTAACTGATTTACCTTACCTAAATCTTGCTAGTTTACAGGAATTATAAGTGAATTAAATGGTTTATATGGCTTCTGTGAATTCACCACATAGCCTAGAGTTTAGTATTTTACATTTCTGTCTTTCTCAAATAAATTTAATCCTACTCCTCCTCTGACTTTACATAGTTATTATTACATGAAAATAAAACGTTTTACAAACTCATTGTGAGGTGTAGTATCTGATTAATACTACTGTTATATAAAAAATAATAATGAACATCATTCAGCATTCTAAGATTGAACATATTGTTGACATGGTTTGAAAACATACATTTAACTCCTTTTTAATTAACACAGCATACCTACTGAAAGATTATTAATGGTATGTATGCTGTTACTTGGCAAACATAATTCATTTTAAACAAATATAAATCTTATTTACTAAAAATTCTTATAAACCTATTGAGTTCATGGCTGTGAACAAATAGCCATTTTAAACATTTTAAAACTATGAACATAAATTAATGCCAGTCCTTTCTGGTCTCAACCATTATTATCTATTATCCCCTTCATCAGTAAACATGTCCACCCATACTCTAGTTATTATCATTTTTACAAATGTCTTGTAATAACACAGTTACATTAAAATAATAAAATATTGGAAATCTTCCATTTTATTATTTTATGATGATGTGTATTATTGAATATAAAAGTTGTTATATAGCATATTGATAAGTCATAGTATCACTAACTTTAAGTTTATTGTATTTCCAAAAACACTTGCACAAGTTCACTTTCACTGGTGGTTCTGATATTTTGAGTCTTATTATCTCAGACCAGACCTTTAGTAATCATGGACTGTTAAGACTTGTTTATTTTCTTTATCACACAATAGCTTTAGTTGGTTCACTTCTTATTATACTAGACAACACTTTTGATTTCTTAATAATTATATTTTTATAGGATTTTGGGATGTTATACTTTCTTTTAATTGTCTCTATGGGTTTGGGGTTGATGGTATTTAATAATAGGTTTTATAACGGTGTTTCTTTCATACTATTTCTTCCTCTCTTCTTGTCTTCTTTATTGTCTTTCTTCTTATCTTCTTTCTTGTCTTTCTTCTTATCTTCTTTCTTGTCTTCTCTCTTGTCTTTCTTCTGGTCTTCCTTCTTCTTGTCTTCTTGTCTTCATTCTTCACTCTTGGGTAAACCAAGGTACTTCGTGTTATTTCGACTGATGTTTAGTTTGGAGCATCGAATTTATTTACTGATACTGACTTTGCTCTTCGCTAAAGGTTTCAGGGTATTGTTTACTTCCTGATCATAAATTTTATTCTTCCTTCTTCTTGTTTTTGGGGTATTTTGGTGTTTCGCCACTCTTAAACCGATTCTCTTTTCTTGATATTGTGTTATCTAATTTGTTTACTGCTCCTAGCTTCCTGGATAAATTCCTGATTTTAAATATGAGTTGCTTTCAATAATTTCTTTGATTTTTAACAGTGGTTTTTATATAATGTAATGAGAATTTTTATTTTATTGTTGTTTATTCCTTTGATTTCATTAAATCTCATTCAATATTATATTAACATATGTGGTGTAATTAATTTTTATTATTTTATATGAATTAATAAGTAGTGGATTTTCTGTCACGCTACAACATATGACTCGGAAGTCTAAAATTTGAGAACTTTGGAGACAAAAGATTGTTCAGTAATTGAAACGGTGTGTGATAAATTTTACTATAATTATTGTACAACATAACACTTCTGACAATTTTTTAAATTAATAATTAATTAATTAAATAAATAATAATTACTTAATAATTATTAATTACTTGCTGAATTATATACTTAATTACTTACTTTTAATAATATGGCTCCCATGTGTACCACCGAAGCAGCTTATTAATTACTCACTTAATTAATTAATAATAAATAAATAAGTAAATAATTAATCACATATGACAATGTTTACGTACTATCGAAATTTTGGTTTAAAAATTGGGAAAATAAATTTGTTGATAAGGAAAATTTTGTGAAAGAAGAAGCAATCTCCACGGGAGGGAAGAAAAGTCAGCCAAAAGCCTACCAAACTCTGACTTAAGGAGAATAAGAAGGAAAGGGAGATTTTTTGTTATGTACAAACATCAGGTACATACTAACTATTGAAGACCTACATAATCACACAACATTGCCAGTCAAACATAAACGTAAAGCGTCTAGTTCGTTTCAGACAATAAAATTATGAGTGCAACGATTTTCCTGTCACTACTGTCCTATCACAAGACAAATGACGCCAATCGTACACCCTATGATTTTTGTGGTCCTTAAAAGGACCGTGGGGCGAGGATACTTGTTGCTGCTGCGGCGGGGACTGCTCTCGTTCCTGTTGGTTCTGCACCGCACTCCTCTTTACCGGCAGCGGGATGAAGAGCCGAAATGTGTAATAAATCGTATAAGCCAAAGTTGGACACTCAAATAAAGAGAACTTTAACCAAAATTTTCAATATAACGTTCATTTTTGAAAATACTAAATTTTCGGACACCAGGGTTTAAAAGAAGGTCGGTGAAAATTTTGACAACCTCGAAAATATCCGTATGGTGTATCTAATCAAATAACATAATATAATTTTATAATAACCTGAATATAATTTTATATAATTCTGAATGCAGTATAAACTCCTGAACATTTTTAAATTTTGGGACTGATGGTCAAGAAAAAAATAAAACTATGAACAAATTTGTGAAAATCCAACACAAAGGAAAATCCGAATGTTTAGAATGTTTAGTGTTTATTGTATGAGGATGTGGTGTAAAATTGTTATGTTACTAAAGAACGAGTAGAGCAATTGAGATTCTTGTAATTTGTCTCATAATTGAAAAATTTCTAATACTGAAATTTATGTAGCGTGTTCTCTCTCTTAACCGACCATTCCATTAACCGACTGAAAGTTGGTGGACAAAATTAACTATACATAATACACTAATAATACTTAAATTATCATTTTTTGATAAAGATTATGTACAGTACATACATTATATTCTTTACATTAGTGAGACAATTACCAGGATGCGAAGCTGCTGAAGAACAAGAGGTAGTCGAATGGTTAAATGCAAGCAATGATGAATGATTGGCTTTTTTGACAGTGACATTCTGCACTCAGCATTGGAAGAGATCAGACGTCATCATTAGAACAACGCAGAAGAGGATCGCCTCGACCTCTACGCTACTGCCATAAAGACGCCTTCAGCACAAGCTACTGCGGCGGGCTAGAACAGTCTACCTAGAGCTGTTGCCAGGGTAGGCTGCGTCACTTTTTATGGCAATTTTGTTTGTGAATATCACCGTTATTTATACATCTATCAAAGTGATTTCTTCACCATATCATCATCTGTGTTCATCATCATCATTGTGCTATAAATTACCAGTGTATTGTGTCGTGCGCGTGTGTTTTTGTGACTCGTGTGCAGTGCGCGTCTGGTGTTCGTGTTCTTTGTCTGTCAGTGTAGTGATTCAGTGCTGGTGAAAGTCACTCTTTCCTAGCCCTTTTTGCGTCTTCGACGTTCATTTCGGTTCATCCCGAGATGGCGTCGAACGCAACTCCCGTTCCTTTGCCGGCACCGCTTGTGTTTTTGTGACTCGTGTGCAGTGCGCGTCTGGTGTTCGTGTTCTTTGTCTGTCAGTGTAGTGATTCAGTGCTGGTGAAAGTCACTCTTTCCTAGCCCTTTTTGCGTCTTCGACGTTCATTTCGGTTCATCCCGAGATGGCGTCGAACGCAACTCCCGTTCCTTTGCCGGCACCGCTGGTAACCTTAATGGAAACCTGCGGTACTGGTCCTCATTCTACCCCGCTGCCGTCCCATACAATTAGTGAAAGTGAATGTGAAAGTGATGATTGTGCGTCGATGTGTAGTGTGAGGACGGGGGACGGTGAATTTTCGCTTGTGGAGGGCAAGTCTGCCAAACGCAAGAGAAAATTAGTCGCCAGCCCGCCACCGGCCGCTCCTACGCATCGGGTATCTAGTCCCGGTAACAGCGCCAGCCAACCTACTCAGCAACACCACATCTGTCCCACGGGGAGCGACCGACGCCTCACGGCGTCTGCACGCGGGACTGGGAACGGGCGACATCTGTCACCTGAACCCGTCCTTGCGGCAGTGCCCACTGATTGCTGAAATTTTTAAAAATAAATAAAAATTGAAAATCTTTCTCCCCCGCCTTCTCAGTTAACTGGTTGGCGGTTGTCCATTCCTATTTTTTTAGGCACCAGTCGAATGAACCAGGACTAAGTATATCCACAGGCAGCCATTGGGCTCGACCCAGATGCTGCAGTCATGCACCGGGTGCAAAGACGCCCCGCTACCACAGAGCTACAAGCTACAAGCTCTGTCCCCAAGAATAGCGGAGCGGGTCTACCTAGAGCATTTGCCCGGGTAGGCTGTGTCTGTTTCTGCTCTGCAGAATTTTCTTAATTTCTGCGGAAATATTGTATTTACAAAATTCTCATCATCACCATTGTCTTCAGCATCATCACCTTCATCAGATTATCGCATCAACACTGCAAAACAGTTTTTATTTAGCTTGTGCGGGAGTGTTTTGTTTCCGAGTGCTGTGCGGTCTGTGTCGTGTTCAATTGTGCCTGTGGATAGTTTTCAGTGTCTGGTGATCCCTCAATCCTAGACCTGCGTAGACGTTCATTTCGGCTTGTCCAAAATGGCGTCGAATACGCCCCCGAATCCTCTGCCGGCGCCGCTTGTTTCCTTAATGGAAACTTGCTCAACCGGCTTCCGTTCTACCCCACTTCCTCACGACAGTGAAAGTGATTGTGAAAGTGATATAAGTGCGGTCGATATGTGCAGTGTTGGGTCGGGGGACGGACAGTTCTCGCTTGTGGAGGGCAAGTCTGCCAAACGCAAGCCCAAACTCCGCCGCCCGCCTCAGCTGCACATCAGTCGTCTAGTCACGGTAACAGCGGCACTCAGCGCGAGCGTGAGTATTCAACTGGTACCCAAACTGTCTTCCCCACGGAGTCTACCCTGAGCTGTTGCCAAGGTAGGCTGCGTCGTTCGTTTTTCTTGTTCTTGTGCGTGGAATTTTCCATTGCACAACACTGGCTCCAGCTTGTCTGGAGTGCTATATCTCATTTATTACTTCTTTAATCAAGCTGAAACTTTCACAAAGTGTTATAAATAATTAGTGCTCTGTGTTACATTTGTGCGGGCAGTGGTAAACTCGAGTTTCTGGTGTTAGTGGTGTTTTGGTGTTCTCCGCTGCTGACTGTTGCCTGGTAAGTGTTGTATCTTTTAAGTAGTATACCTCACTACCCAACTAGCGATCCGTAAAGTCTCTCCAGCCTAGGCGTAGGTTAACCTCGCCGATGGCCGCAACCAACCTTCCCGTCGGTCCTTCTCAGGGCCACGAAATCCCACCTGGCGCTTTGGCGCAACCATTACCTGCCGAAACCGAGACAGTGTCTGCTGGGACGAGTGCCATGGACACTGAGGAGTGGCAAACTGTGAGTAGCCGGAAACGGCGAAACAGTGGCGACTCCGCGGGGTCCGGGCGGTCTTCCCAGCTGGGTCCTGCCACGGATAGACCCGCTACGGCCACCTCACCACCTACCCCGACTCGGCGGTTGCCGCCTCTGATCTTTGACCGGCCTACTGACTGGGATAAGGTCATGCGGCGACTTCACCGGGCCGCTCCTGCGAATACCCTGACTGCAGTTTGTCAGGGTGGCCGCTCCGTCAGAATTGAGACCACGACCATCGACAGTTTCCGGCTCGCCCAGAAGCTGCTGACTGATCGTGGTATCCCTTACTACACCTACGCCCTGCCGGAGGAGAGGGAACTCAAGGTCGAGATCATCGGCATCCCCGCCGATGTTCCCGAGCCTACAATCTCGCACGCCCTTGAACTTTTGGGCTTTACTGTCAGCTCTGTGACTCCTCTCTTCTCCCCCGGCAGACGCATTCCCAGAAATGCCTTCCTTGTGAAAATCCTCAAGGTAGGGAATTTCCAAGCCATTTACCAAGTAGACTCTCTCTTTTACCTCCGGGTAAAAGTTTCAGCTTTCGAGTCCCGACCCGGACCCAAGCAGTGCTACAACTGCCAGAGGTACGGACACAGCAGTATCTATTGCCATTACCCGACACGCTGCATTCGTTGTGGTGAAGGTCATCACAAGGGCGATTGTCCTCGTGAACGCACCGCCACTGCCACGTGTGCAAACTGTCGTGAACCACACCCGGCAAGCTCTCGCCAGTGCAAGCACTATCATGACGCCCTAAAGCGCATCACCAAGGCCCAAAAGCCTATCCCACCTGCCCCCAAGAAACCCTCAGCCCCTGCATCTGCCGCCCCGGCGGCCCCAGTTCCGGCTACCTCGTCTGCGCCTGCAGCCGCTGTAGTCCCCCCGACCTGCCCAGCGCCTGCCGGAGCGCTCAGTTACGCGGCAGCCGCCGCCTCCGATGCATCTTTCCCTCCTTTGGCCTCGTCGCGAAAGCAACCCGCGCCAAAGAAGAAAAAGTCATCGACCACCATCCTCACGCAGCACAAGCCCGCTGCAACTAAGTCAGCATCTGCCCCAGCTCCCCAAGAGCCTCGGCAGCCTACAACTACACCTCGGCCCGATAATGGTATCATGTATCGAGTGCCCCCGCCCACGCCGCAGGCGCCATCGACGGAGGAAGGGTCCTCGGATCCGACCTTTGCCGATCGTTTGCGTGTCTGGGTTGAGACCCTCATCCCTCAAATCTTGGCTGCCAAGGACGTCCAGTCTCTGCTAGTCACCATTCTTACCTCCCTCATGACTCTCCTGCCTCTCAATGTCTAGGCCTCTTCGGCTGGTGGCATGGAACGCGTGTGGTGTTCCGTCTCGCCGAGCCGAATTGGCTAACTTTGCCACTGAATATGACCTCGATGTCATCCTCCTCTCCGAAACTTTCCTTACCCCTGCTGCTTCCTTTCAGCTTCCGGCGTACACTACATATCGCACGGATAGGCCCCGGCTACAACCCCCCGCTCGTCCCAGCGGGGGTACTGCTATTCTCGTCCACAGGCGCATTGCCCATCGTCTCTTACCCCCTCCAGATACTAGGTATATGGAGACGACGTCGGTGGCCCTCTGGATCGGGGATCGGGAGGTTCGCCTAATTTCGGCGTACCTTCCTCCCGGGCCCGGAGGGCCTCCGCCGCCTGAGGAGTGGGACGCCCTCCTCGACCACGAACTACCTACTATAGCTGCCGGAGACTTCAACTCCAAGCATCCCTCTTGGAACTGCCGTGTCACGAACCCGCGTGGCCGCTCGCTCTACAGCTACGTTCAGCGTCATCTGCAGGTCTCAGTTATTGGTCCTGACTCACCGACCCACGTGCCCACTAGGGGCCTTCCGGATGTCCTTGACATTGTCATTGTCAAGGACCTGGCCATTCCTATCACTGTCAGTGCTGTATCGGACCTCTCGTCCGACCACGACCCGGTACTTATCACTGTTCGTCCCCTGTTGGACACACCTCTCCAACCCCCCTCTCGTCCACGGAGAGTCAACTGGCGCTCCTATCATGACGAACTCCAACGAACAGTGCCATCTGACCCCCCGGCCCCCATCGCCTCTACGGCTGATGCGGACCGTATGGCCGACTATCTTCAAGAAGTCGTTACGTCCGCTATGGACACACACACCTATCTTGTCCCAGAGACAAATCGCCGGTCTCAATTACCTGAAGAGGTGCTCCTCGCCATCCAAACTCGGCGCCAACTCCGCCGGAGATGGCAACAAACCCGGGATCCTGCTATCAAACGCAGGCTCAACGCCCAATCTGACCTTGTCAAGCAGCTTCTGCTTGATGCCACTGCACATCGTTGGGACTCGTATCTCGAGTCTCTTGAAGTCCGGCCCGAGTCTGTCTGGCAGGCTGCGAGTCGACTTAATGGCGACAAAAGGACCCGCCATCCCCTCAGATCACCGGACGGCATTGTGTACTCCACGGCCGGCAAAGCTGAAGTCTTTGCCGCAACCATGGAGGAGCAATTCACCGTCCACGGAGGCGTCTGCGACCCCGTCCACTCGGCCGAGGTCGCAGACTTCCTATCTGGATATTTTTCCCGCCCTCCAGCTGACATCCCTGACCCGTTCGACCGGGCCGATGTTGTCTCGGCTATTGGTCGACTTCGCCCTAAGAGGGCGCCCGGCGACGATCGTATCGGAGCGGCGGCGCTACAACACGCTCCCCCTAGCCTCATCAACTTGGTCCACGAGCTGTTCAATGAATGTCTCCGGCTTCATTACTTCCCCAGCCTGTGGAAGCGTGCGAAAATCATCATGATCCCCAAGCCTCGCAAGCTGCGTATTGACCCCTCAAACCATCGACCCATCTCACTGTTGCCAGTCATATCGAAGGTAATCGAGCGCCTCCTGCACGGTCGGTACGCGCCTCTGCTGGATGGTTTCATTCGGCAGGAGCAGTTCGGCTTTCGCAGAGAGCACTCGACGACCCTTCAACTCGTCCGGGTTGTTACCCATTTGACGGACGCCTACAACAAGCATCTGTCCTCCGTCGCTGTATTGCTCGACGTGAGTAAGGCCTTCGATCGAGTCTGGCACGAAGGCCTTCTCTACAAACTGGCCCACTCCCCACTCCCTGCCTCATTCGTTCATTTTCTCCGATCGTACTTGTGCGATCGTATCTTTAGGGTATGCGTCGAAGGGTCGTACTCATCCGTCCGACCAGTCGCCGCAGGCGTACCTCAGGGATCTGTCCTTGGCCCCGTTCTGTACCTCGTGTACACGAACGACCTGCCTGTTCAGCCTGGAGTCACTCTCTCGCTCTATGCGGATGACGCTATGTACCACGCCAGCTCAGCGAGTCTTGATTTCGCAGCTGGCCTGGTGCAACGTCAGCTCGCCGTACTTCCGGCCTGGCTAAGGAAGTGGAGGATGGCGGTCAATGCGGAGAAATCCGAGGCGATCGCCTTTTCTCGTAAATTAACTTCCCGCTGCCAGTCCCTCTCCCTTGAAGGGAGCCCAATCGAGTGGAAACGGACTGTAAAGTACTTGGGCGTCACTCTTGACCGACGCCTAAGCTTTGCACCTCATGTCTCTCTGAGTCTCCAGCGCGCCAGAGGCGTCAGAGCCAAACTATTTCCCTTTCTCTCTCATCGGGGTTCAGTGCCTGTGCGCACTAAACTCACCATCTACTTGCTCTTTCTTAGGGCAATCCTGACTTACGCAGCCCCCGCCTTTTGGGTACTACTCAGCCCATCCGTTGTCGCCCGTTTGGAAGCTTTCCAATCCCGAACCCTCCGCTACATCTCCAACTCTCCCTGGTTTGTCAGAAATGATGCCATCAGGCGAGGGTTGAAGGTTCCTTCACTTACCGAATTCGTTCGGTCCCTAGCCCTCAAACTATTCTCCCGAGCCTATGTCTCGACCCATCCTCACATCCGTCGACTAAGCACAGATGTCGGCCCACCACCTAGACGACAAAAACGCCCCCGAGCGTTGCTCGACGACCGCCCATAAGCACTTACAGAACATCTGCCCCATCCCCCCGACCTTGAGTATTTTCACGCTCCTCCTCCTTCCTTCTTTCTCTTGTCCGTGCTGGCGCTCGGCGACAGACTAGAGGGGGGTCTGCGCTCGCCCTAGGTGTGCCTAGTGCCACCTCTGGTGGACGCTGCCTCCTCCTACGCTCTCTCCCGTGCGCCGACATTGCCGCCTGGCAGCCCTCGGCGACTTTTCCTGAGCGGCTAGGGGCGCCCTACCCGTTGTGGGAGGGTCATTCCTGCTTCTCACGCGAAAGGTCTTCGAGGTCTCCCCCATTCTGCCGTCACGGGTCTCTTCGAGGTCCCAGGGTCCAAGTAAAATCACAACATCCTGTCCCTCCAAAAAAAAAAAAAAAAAAAATTGATGGAGGTCCCATTCCTTTCAAAGCGCGAGATCGCTAGTCAAGGTAACAGCAAGGCAACATGCAGTCATCGGGTATCACCCGGACACTGCGACCACCGGAGCACGACTAGCTGCTGCTCCGTTCAACTCTGGACTCTGGACTCTGGACTCTTCCCCACGAATTCTACCTATTGTAATTCCTGACAATAGGAATTACACACAATTGCTTCGTTCCTTATCCTTAGCTCTCCCTTCGGTCAAGTTCGAGGCGAGGTGCCAAGGCGCCTCGCTAAAGCTGGCGACCGCTACGATCTCAGACTTCCGCTCTGTTCAGTCATTCCTGACAGAGCGTAAGATTTCATTTCATACTTTTGCCCTCCCGTCAGAGCGAGAAATCAAGGTCGTTCTGTCGGGAATTCCTTCCTTCACAGAAACTGATGCCATCAGGCAGGAACTTGTTGCACTCGGCTATGCGCTGACCGCGGTAAGCGTCCTGCATGTTGGCAAAGGTGATGACCGCCGACCTGTTAACAGCTTTCTGGTCAAACTTCTAAAAGTAGGCCCTTTCGAGGAGATTTATAGTCTCCAGAACCTTCTGCACCTACGGGTGCAAGTCCGAACATTTGACCCGCGGCCCGGCCCCTCGCAGTGTTTCAACTGCCAGAGGTTCGGCCACAGCAGTCTTTTCTGTCATCAGCCCCCGCGTTGCGTGCGTTGTGCTGAACCTCATCGTGGCTGTGATAAGCCTACGACGGGGTACACAGCTAAATGCTGCAACTGCAAAGGAGCCCATCCGGCTAATTACCGAGGCTGCCCTAACTTTATCGCCGCCATGAAACCGCAGCGACCTCCTGTGCGCCCTGGCGCGCAGGCAGGCCGTGTAGCTGGTCCTGGCCCTAACCGGCGAGCGGCTTTCCCGCCTCTCACTGGTTCATCTGCCAAGGTCCCGGCACCAACTCCGGTTGCTTCCGGTGCCGCTGTCTCGCCTGCAGTCGTCGCTTCGGCGCCGCCTGCAGCGGCCTCAATCCCGGCACCTACCGGAGCGCCCGCACCTTCCTACGCGGCCATGGCCGCTAAATCAGCCCCGCCTCCAGCCCGATCGGGCAAATCCAAGCGCTCTCGTCGTCGCCGGAACTCCGCCGGCCGACCTACATCGTCACAGGTTCCACCTGTACCCTCTCCGCGGGCTCGACCCGCTCCCAGTCATCGTCCTCAACCTTCCAGCGAGCAGTCTACTACTCAGTCCACCAGCCCAGCGCCATCTGCTACCCCTGTCGAGGCCAGTCAGGCTTGTCCTCCTGAATCCCGGGAATCTTCTCGGGCTTCGGCGGATCCCCTGACTGCCTGGGCAGATAATCTTGTTGCGTCTATCAGGACTGCTCGCGACACTACCACAGTGCTTGCCCTGGTGTTCCAATCATTAGCTGCCCTCTTTCCTCTACTTCCCCTAAATGGCTAATAGCCTGAGGATCGTTGCGTGGAACGCCTTCGGGCTACTCCCCAGACGATCTGAACTGATGACTTTCGTGACGGAGTATGATGTTGATATCATACTTCTTTCCGAGACTCATCTGGCTCATTACCACTCGTTTTCCCTTCCTGCCTATGCCTGTTATCGTCAGGATCGTCCCCTACGGCCTCGCTGTCCCCCTCGGGGGGCACAGTTGTTTTAGTCCACAGGCGGATATCCCACAGGCATTTGCCTCCTCTAGATACATCTATTATTGAAGGCTGCGCGGTGGCGGTGGACGCCGGCGGATCGGAGCTGCGCGTTGTTTCTGCGTACCTCCAGCCTGGCCGACGAACTCCGCCACCGCCCGAGGAGTGGGACGCCCTCCTCGACCACCCCCTCTCAACCATTGTAGCCGGCGACTTAAACGCCAAACACCCTTCATGGAACAGCCGCGTTGTCAACGCCTATGGAAATTCTCTGTTCCGGTTCGTCTCTGGCGACCCGGCACTTAATGTCATCGGCCCTGAAGACCCTACCTACTTCCCCTTTCACGGCCATCGGCCGGACGTTCTTGACATAGTAGTTGTCAAGAACGTTGCCCGCAACATCGAGGTCTCGTCTGTGTCGGACCTTTCGTCCGATCACAATCCCCTTGTTATAACTGTTCGAGAGCTGTCGGCGTCACCCCGACTTCCCGCTCAGATTGTTAGGAGAGTCAACTGGCGATCCTATCATGACGAGCTCTCTCGAAGGTTACCATCTATCCCGGCGGACCCAATCGTCACTCGTGACGATCTGGACCTCCGCGCCACAAATCTCCAGGAATTGGTCCAAGGTGTCATGGATCGACACACCTACGCACTCGAGGTGAATCATCGCAAATCGGCCTTACCTGCAGAAGTACTCCACGCCATCTGTCTACGGCGCCAGCTCCGCCGCAGATGGCAAAGAACCCGTGACCCAGTCGTTAAGCGACGATTTCAACAACAGTCCCTTTACGTTCAGCAGCTACTGCGGGACGTAAACTCTGATCGATGGGACTCATACCTTGAGTCTCTTGAAGTCGACCACGCCTCCGTCTGGAGAGCGGTGAGTAGACTGACCCGCGAGAAGAGAACTCGCAACCCACTGGAAACCCCGAACGGGGTTGTGTCTTCATCAGAAGGCAAGGCTGAGGTCTTCGCCGACTGCATGGAGTCGCAATTTACCGTTCATCGAGGCGTTTCGGACCCTGCCCACTCGGCAAAAGTCCGGGACTTCCTATCTGGTTATTTTTCTCGCCCTCCCGCTGGCCCAGACCTCCCGTTCGTCAGAGACGAACTCGTTTCGTCTGTCTGTCGACTAAACAGCCGTCGCGCCCCCGGTCCTGACCGGATCGGGGCCGCTGCATTACAATATCTCCCGGCCTCAGGCGTTGACCTCGTTCTCGAGCTGTTCAACTCTTGTCTCCGGCTACAGTACTTTCCCCGCCTGTGGAAAAATGCCAACATCGTTATGGTTCCTAAACCCCGCAAGCCGCGCATGCTTCCTGAAAGCTATCGGCCAATATCTCTCTTGCCAGTTATCTCGAAGGTGTTCGAGCGGCTCCTGCTGGCCCGCATCTCGCCGTTGTTGGATAATTTTATCCGCAACGAACAGTTCGGGTTTCGCAGAGAGCACTCGACCACGCTTCAACTAGTCCGCGTGGTAACGCAACTCTCTGACGCCACCAACAGGCGAGCGGCTACGGCCGCCGCACTGCTGGACGTGAGCAAGGCCTTCGACAAAGTCTGGCACGAAGGTCTTCTCTTCAAACTAGCTAACTCCCCATTACCATCGTCCATAGTGTTTTTCCTCCGGTCGTATCTCAGCGACCGAACCTTCAGGGTGAGCGTCGACGGAACCTGCTCTGCAGTTCGTCCTGTCGCCGCTGGCGTACCCCAGGGATCTGTCCTCGGCCCCGTTCTGTACCTCGTGTACACGAACGACCTGCCTGTTTTGCCCGGAGTCACGTTGTCTTTGTTCGCTGACGATGCAATGTATCATTACAGCTCTGTGTCCCCGCGTTTTGCGAGTACACAGTTGCAGCGTCAGTTGGACCAGCTTCCGGACTGGCTACGGAAATGGCGGGTGACGATCAACACGGAGAAATCCGAGGCGATCTGTTTCACTCGTAAGTCCATCTCCCGATGCCAGCCCCTCTCCCTTGAAGGGAGGCCTATCGCCTATAAAGAGTCGGTGAAGTATCTAGGCGTTCGGCTAGATCGTCGCCTTTGCTTCAACGACCACGTGACGGAAACCCTTGCCAAGGCTCGCGGCGTTCGAGCCAAACTTTATCCATACCTCGCGTGTCGCAGCCCCCTGGCGCTGCGCACGAAAGTTACCCTCTATCTGTTGTTTCTCCGGTCTGTCTTGACCTATGCGGCACCTGTTTGGTGGTCACTTGCCTCCGCCACCAACAGGCGTAGGCTGGAAAGTTTCCAATCCAGAACCCTCCGTTCCTTGTCGGGATCTCCTTGGTTTGTTAGAAATAGTGTCATTCGAGGAGGTCTACGAGTTCCTGCTCTCTCAGCCTTTGTCTGGTCATTAGCTGCGACTCTCTTTGCCGCAGCTGAGACCTCTTCCTTCCCTTACCTCAGGACCATCAACACCACGCAACCACCTCCACCTGTCCGGGTCATACGCCCTCGGGCAATTCTCGATGACCCGCCATAAGTTTAAGTAAACTTAAACCTCAACTAATTTGCATATTCTGCCCATGCCCCAGAATTTACCTGCAAAGCTGTTTCCTTCCTCCCTTCCTAGTATGCCGACCGCGCTGAATGCCGCTGCTACGCGCTATCACTGGCACGGAGGCTCTCTGCCTCGCGGGGAGCGACCGACGCCTCACGGCGTCTGCACGCGGGACTGGGAACGGGCGACATCTGTCACCTGAACCCGTCCTTGCGGCAGTGTCCACTGATTGCAGAAATTTTAAAATAAATAAAAATTGAAAACCTTTCTCCCCCGCCTTCTCAGTTAACTGGTTGGCGGTTGTCCATTCCTGTTTTTAGGCACCAGTCGAATGAACCAGGACTAAGTGTATCCACAGGCAGCCATTGGGCTCGACCCAGATGCTGCAGTCATGCACCGGGTGCAAAGACGCCCCGCTACTATGATGCTACATGCTACATGCTACATGCTACTCTGTCCCCAAACTAAAATTCCGCCGATTGTTATTCCAGACAATCGTAACTACAGGGAAATTCTCCGTTCCCTGCAGAATCTGCTTCCTTCGGCCAAACTCGAGGCCAGGTGCCAAGGCTCCTCGCTTCGAATTGCGGCCACAACAGTCCCGGACTTCCGATCGGTCCAACAGTTTCCTACCGATCGGAAGATCTCCTTCCATACTTTCGCGCTTACTTCAGAGCGCGAAATTAAAGTTGTTCTTTCTGGACTTCCTTCCTGGACCGCCCCCGATACCATCAGGCAGGAGCTTGTCGCTTTAGGCTATTCGCCGACGGCGGTAAGTGTACTGCATGCTGGCAAGGGGGAAGATCGCCGTCCTGTGAATAGTTTTCTAGTGAAACTACTCAAAGTAGGCCAGTTCGATGAGGTCTATGGCCTCCAAAACTTCCTGCACCTTCGGGTGCAAGTTCGTACTTTTGACCCGCGGCCAGGCCCCTCGCAGTGTTTTAACTGTCAGAGGTTTGGCCACTCCAGCTTATTCTGTAATCACCCTCCGCGTTGCGTGCGATGTACTGAGCCTCACCGTGGGTGTGATAAGCCCAAGACGGGGTTCACGGCCATTTGCTGCAACTGCGGCGGGGACCATCCAGCTAGCTATACAGGATGTATGGACTTTATATCTGCCATGAAGCTGCAGCGGACTCCTGCTCGCCCTGGCGAGCAGGCAGGCCGTGTTGCAGGTCCCCTCCCTAACCGCAGAGAGGCCTTCCCACCTCTCTCCGGAGCATCATCTCCGGCCCCGGCAGCAGTTCCGGCTGCTCCCAGGGCCCCAGTTCCGCCTGCAGTCCCCTCTGTCCCGGCGCCTGCCGGAGCGCCCGGCCCTTCACATGCGGCTGTGGCCGCTACATCAGTCCCGCCTTCCGCTCCTCGGAGCTCCAAACCGAAGCGCACTCGTCGCCGTCAGCGACAAGTTCCACAGGCCTTGCCTGTAAAACCTCGGCGGGCCCCGCCCGCCCCCAGCCATCAACCTAAGCTCCCAACTGGGCAGACCTCACGTCCGTCCCCGAGCCCTGCGCCATCTGCACCACCGGCCGAGGCCAGCCAGGTCTGTCTTCCGGAATCTCGGGAATCTTCCCGGGCCCCGGTGGACCCCCTGACTGCCTGGGCTGAAACCTTGGTAAACAACATCAGGTCTGCTCCAGATACAACCACGGTTCTCGCCCTGGTGGTGGGGACACACCCTCTTTCCTCTTCTTCCTTTGAATGGCTAGGACTCTTAGGATCGCTGCGTGGAATGCCCATGGGGTAGTCCCCCGACGATCTGAACTGATGACTTTCGTCACGGAGTACGACGCTGATGTCGTCCTCCTTTGCGAGACTCATCTGGCTCGCTACCATACCTTCAACCTACCATCTTACATCTGTTTTCGTCGGCGGATATCCCACAGGCCACTACCCCCTTTAGATACATCTCTTGTTGAAGGTTGTGCGGTGGCGATAGACGCTGGCGGATCGGAGTTGCGCGTTGTTGCGGCATATCTCCGGCCCGGCCTGCGGCTACCTCCACCGCCCGAGTAGTGGGACGCTCTCCTCGATCATCCCCTACCAACCATTGTAGCCGGCGACTTAAATGCCAAACATCCCTCCTGGAAAAGCAGAGTAGCCAACGCCTACGGAAAATCTCTGTATCGGTTCGTCTCTGACGACCCGGTACTTCAAGTCATCGGCCCAGAAGACCCTACTCACTTCCCCTTTTCCGGTCATCGACCGGACGTCCTTGACATTGTTATAGCCAAGGACGTGACCCATCACATCCAGGTCTCGTCAGTGTCGGATCTCTCATCCGATCACAATCCCCTTTTCATAACTGCTCGTGAGCTGTCGGCCTCACCCCGACCTCCCGCTCAGATTGTTAGGACAGTCAACTGGCGCTCCTACCATGATGAGCTCTCACGGCGGTTACCATCACTCCCCGCAGACCCGATCGTCACTTGTGACGATTTGGATCTCCGAGCCACTCATCTTCAGGTGTTGGTCCAAGGTGTCATGGATCGACACACATATGCTCTCGAGGTGAATCATCGTAAATCGGCCTTACCTGCGGAATAGTACTCCACGCCATCTGGCTACGGCGCAATCTCCGCCGCAGATGGCAAAGAACCCGTGATCCCGGCGTCAAAAGGCGCTTTCAGGCCCAGTCTCTTTACGTCCAGCAGCTACTGCGGGACGTAAACTCTGATCGATGTGACTCATACCTTGAGTCTCTTGAAGTCGACCACGCCTCCGTCTGGAGAGCGGCGAGTAGACTGACCCGCGAGAAGAGAACTCGCAACCCGCTTGAAACTCCGAACGGGGTTGTATCTTCGTCGGAAGGCAAGGCTGAGGTCTTCGCCGACTGCATGGAGGTGCAATTTACTGTTCACCAAGGCGTCTCGGACCCTGCCCACTCGGCAGAAGTCCGTGACTTCCTATCTGGACATTTTTCACGCCCTCCCTAAGTCCCAACCCTCCCGTTCGACAGGGATGAACTAGTTTCATCTATCTGCCGACTAAATCGCCGTCGCGCCCCCGGTCCTGACCGGATCGGAGCCGCTGCTCTACAAAATCTCCCGGCCTCAGGCGTTGACCTCGTTCTTGAGCTGTTCAACTCCTGTCTCCGGCTACAGTACTTTCCCCGCCTGTGGATATCAGCCAACATCATAATGATACCGAAGCCTCGCAAACCGCGCATGCTTCCTGAAAGCTATCGACCAATCTCTCTCTTGCCAGTCATCTCGAAGGTGTTCGAGCGTCTCCTGCTGGCTCGCATCTCGCCGCTGCTTGATGGTTTCATTCGCAGCGAATAGTTCGGGTTTCGCAGAGAGCACTCGACCACGCTTCAATTTGTCCGCGTTGTTACGCACTTGTCAGACGCCACCAATAGGCGAGCGGCTACGGCCGCCGTACTGTTGGACGTGAGCAAGGCCTTCGATAAAGTCTGGCACGAAGGTCTTCTCTTCAAACTTGCCAATTCCCCTCTACCATCGACCATAGTGTTTTTCCGCCGGTCGTATCTCAGCGACCGAACCTTCAGGGTGAGCGTCGACGGGTCCTGTTCTACAGTTCGACCCGTCGCCGCCGGCGTACCTCAGGGATCTGTCCTCGGCCCCGTTCTGTATCTTGTGTACACGAACGACCTGCCTGTCTTGCCCGGAGTCACGTTGTCTTTGTTCGCTGACGATGCTATGTATCACTTCAGCTCCCTGTCCCCGCGATTTGCGAGTACAAAGCTGCAGCGTCAGTTGAACCAGCTTCCGGACTGGCTACGGAAATGGCGGGTGACGATCAACACGGAGAAATCCGAGGCGATCTACTTCACCCGTAAGTCCATCTCCCGATGCCAGCCCCTCTCTCTAGCAGGGAGGCCCATCACCTACAAAGAATCGGTGAAGTATTCGTAGTCGTCATGCCAAGAACACGGGCCAGCCAATACCTGCCACTGGACCCAAGCCTGCCCGCCAAAAGCCAGAGCGACCACCCGCTCCAGAAACTGCCCCCAAGGCTTCCACCGCCTCGCCCCGCCTTATCTATGCTGCTGCCGCCAACCGTTCTCCCCAATTATCTACCAATGATCTCGCCGTTGTCTCCGACTTTCTGGCAAGTTACGACTTGCAGAAAGTAGCCCAAATTTTCAGAAAAATCAATGAACGCTTGGCAACAGCCTCGCCCCAAGACAAATTCCTCCTCGTAGTGGAAGCCTGCCGTACTGTTGGTCTGTTATGAACGGACAACCACGGCAATCCCTCAAGGGAGACCTCGAGTTCGTGGCGTGGAACGCCAACGGTCTCGTTTCCCGGCACTTACAGTTCGTTGCCCGTCACAAGCCCGATGTGCTTCTTCTTGGTGAGACGCACCTGACACCGCATCGTCGATTCCGACTACCCAACTACGTGTGCTACCGGGACGACCGGTCGGATCGCGCAGGAGGGGGCACCGCCATCGCGGAGAAGGCGAGTCTTCGCCATTGCCGCGTTGTTCTGCCTCAGTGGCGGAACCTCGAGTGCCCCGCGGTTGAGCTCCATGGTGCTCTCAGCGGTCTACTCGTGGTTTCGGCAGACAAGCCTCCATAAACGGAGCTCCTAACGAACGATCTGGAGGCCTTCTTTGGCGCACAAAGAAGGGTAGTCCTGGCAGGCGACCTGAACTGTAAGCACCCTGATTGTGGGAGCCGCTTGGTGAAACCAAACGAGGCCCGCTTACGCAGGTATGCTGATGCGCCTCGGGTCACAGTCATGGGTACTACCGGGCCTACATACTATCCCTCGAGGGCTAACACCCGCCCTGATATAATGGACATTCCCGCGGTCAGGGACGTTTATTGCCCGGTCCACGTCTCCGTAATTTCGGAACTGTCCTCGGACCATTGCCCCATCAGTGTGCATATAGCTACCCAGCACTCTACCGTCCGCGACGAGCGGCGGGTAATCGAGTGGGAACGCTTTGGCCCGGCGTGCAGTCGCCGCCTACCTGAGCAAATACCACTCGACACTACCCAGAATGTCGACGAGGCAGTTGCCTTATTCGACACAGCCGTAGTCTCGGCGGCAGACGTTGCCTCCCGGATGAAGCCGGGGCTCACGTCCGACTATCAGCGCATCACCGAAGAGGTGTCTCAGCTCGCTTGCGAGAGGAATCACCTGCGGAGACGCTGGCAGTGGACTCGTGACCCGGCTGACAAGGCTGCGTTTAACAGAGCGTCCGGCAAGTTGCGTCATGACATGCTGGCGTTCCGTAGACGTAACAGGGAGCTAGCTGTAACACAGATGGATGACCCTGCCGAGAACCGTGATGTCTGGCGGATTCCCAGTGCCCTAACGGGAAAGCGTAAACATGCGCGTCTCCCCGCATCGGTCGGACCCGGCGGTCAAACCCTTGGACGCCCCCTCGAGAAGGCAGAGTTCTTGGCTGACAGTTTAGAGAGACAGTTCGCTTCTAACCCATCCAAGTACCCGGCCTTCACTGAGCAAATCTGCCGCGAGGTAGAGCACTTTCTATCTGCCGGTATCACATTCCAGCCGGAGCCCATCTCCCAGGGGGAGGTCTCTGAGAGGATTGTACAGCTCAAGCCCCGGAAGGCGCCTGGCCCAGACGGAGTCATGAATTCCGCACTCCATCGCCTTCCGGAGCAAGGAATAGAGTTCCTCTCTGATCTGTTCCATATATTGTCTCAGACTGGCCTACTTTCCGGTGAAATGGAAGACGGCTACAGTAACAGTGATACCCAAGCCGGGAAAGAATTCTTCTCGCGTGGAAAACATCAGACCCATCAGCGTCTTGTCCGCGACGTCCAAGGTTTTCGAGCGATTGATCCAGCGTAGGATCCGCGACTACGTACAAAGACTGGACGTGCTGATCCCCGAACAGTTAGGCTTTCGTGAGCTGCACTCCTCGACTCATCAGCTGATGAGCGTCGTGGAATGCATTCGCGAGTCTGGCTGCCAGGGCAAACAGACGACTGCGATCTTCCTAGACGTAGAGAAAGCCTTTGACCGCGTGTGGCACAAGGGTGTCCTTTACAAGCTAACGGAAGTCCTTCTCCCAGATTGCTACTTTCACTTGATCCTCAGCTTTCTGCGAGACCGTAGCTTCCGAGTGAGAGTAGACCACGCTCTCTCTTCGGAGAGGCGTATTACCGCCGGTGTCCCTCAGTGAAGTGTACTTGGGCCTCTCCAGTTCTCGCTGTTTGTCAACGACACGCACCGAGTTACTGGAGTTAAGTTGTCGCTGTTCGCGGACGACACTGCGGCTTTTGCTTCAGAGCCGAACGCGAGTTATTCGGCAATCAAGCTCCAGCGCCAACTCGACGCGTATGTCGGGTGGACCGATGACTGGAGAGTTGCCGTTAACGCTTCCAAGAGCGCCGCGGTAATATTCTCGCGTAAACGAAAGCGGCCTCGGCCGCTTAAATTAGGCCCCGTCGAGGTACCCTGGACCAACAGCGTCAAGTAGCTCGGGCTCCACGTGGACTCCCGACTCACCTGGCGAACCCATACACAATATATCCATCAACGCACTTCGGCGCAACTCAGTAGACTCTGGCCCGTGCTATCTAATCCGGCAATGACCCCCCGGCTAGGTAAGCTCATAGTCAACTCGTACGTGTTGCCCGTGATTACCTACGCCTGTCCTGTTTGGGGATACCTGGCTCGTGGTCATAGAACAGCGCTGCAGCGCGTAATCGACCGGGGACTGAAGCTTGCGTGTAAAGTCTCCCGGAGGTACTCTTCACGTCTTTTGAGGAGAGGACTCGGTGTCCGCTCTTTTGATGGCACCGTGAGAAGCCTGGCGCGTAGATTCTATGTTCGTTCCAACAGAGTGACCCACAATTCCCTCATTGCCGGACTTGGTAAATACACCCCGCAACCAGGTGAGTCCTGGAAGCGACCTCGTTTGTTAGTCCCGGTGGTATAATCCACCAATCTTAGGTCGCTTCAGACCCCCCATAAATAGAAAAATAACATAAAAAGAACTCAAATAGACCCAGTGGCAGGAGTCCTTTCTGAGACTCGGGACACTGCACTACTCGCGACCCCCAGTCGTGTTATGGTTAAATGAAAATGAAAATGTGGAGAAAGAAATGGACGATAATGAAATTATTGAAGCAGTATTAAATAATAATGAGGATCATGGAATGAATCCGAGGAGGATCAAGAAAGAAAATTTTCTCACACCCCTGGGAAAGACGCTCTAGACATAGCACTTCGATGTACTAAATCTGAAACAGTGGAGAGATTATGCAACTAACAGACGTCAGAGTAACATAAAACAAAAAAGAAAATAACCGACTTTTTCTCGGTAATCCTAGGGTTTTAAACTATTTAAGTGTACAGTGTGCGTTAAAGTGTTTGGTTTACGTACGTTAACACGTTTCGTGTTACAACTTTAATTCTCTGCCTTCATCGTTTACTTAACACCGAACATATACGTTTCTTTATAAATTAGGACCGACACTAACCAAAAGAAAACAAATCGTAATTTCTTTCTTGTTTTCATAATTAACGTAAGTCATTCATGTACACTACTATATGTACATTGTTCACTGTTCTATTTACTGTGCTCACAGATAATTAAAGCACTTATAATTAAACCATTTATCTAATTTTATCGTACGCATTTCATTTATAGATACAGCACAAAGTGGGTTGTTTGTACATGTACTTCAAATATAAGCTATTCAATTCTTTGTTGTCGACGGTCATAAATGAGCTACCGTTCTGTTAACCGACGTTTCCATTATCCGACCGTTACCCGGTCCCACCCAAGCCGGACAAGAGAGAGGCCACTCTAATATAAAATATACTTCGTCCAAAGTAGTGAACGTGCTCCGCAGCTCAGGGAGCACATTCATACACATACCTCGACACTTTGGTACTCGCGGCTTCCAGTTTCCATTGACACAGTAAATGTGGGCGCTCTCGTTCCCGTCGTCCAGCTGGTACCCTCTGTAACACGTGTACAGCAGCACCCAGTTCTCTGGAACCTCAGCGCCTGGCAGCGCCGCACAGTGGGTACTGCAAGCCGGTGGCGGGTTACTGCCGTCCTGAGGAGGTTCACAGCTGTCGTTGTACCGACAAATCGGCGGGTAGTAACTGCCGTACTGAGGATACTGAGGAAGCACACACCTACTCGACGTAACGAAATAAACATTCGGTATTAATACGAATCTTTACACAAGAAGTCGATTGCAGGCTGTTGTTATTGTAATTACTAATATTACATACTATACTATTGCCAACATTAACAATTGTTTCCGAAACAAAAATAAACACAACTTTCGGACTTCCAAAAGTCTGAAGGCAAATTAAAACTCTAAGAGCGATAAAGTTGTTCGGGCTATTACGCCGTGTCCTAATGTTTCCATTACCAAAAACATTAGATGTTTCAGCCGCACTCACGGCGCGACCTAACCTGTTAATCATAACACTCAAGACAAAGAGTTTAATAAACCATTCCCAATGCAAAATTCTTATTCTACACAAGGTCCAGTTATTCTGAAAGTTTATGTTCTATCAAACTATTCTTATTCTAACAAAGTATATTAGTGCTTATGTAAATTGGTTCCGAAATGTTGAAACACTACGCTAAAAATAATATGCGACGTTACTTACGATTTTTTAGCTGTCAATCCTGTCGAGGTATTCCTGTAGAGGGGTGGTTCCGCTGGAGGCGCTGCAGGACGTGAGGGTTTCGTCCTGTTCACCGACGATCCCGTTTGAAACCACATAATAACAGGTGGAGGAGTATAACTGGGGTCTACTTCTTGGAAGTATGTTGGTACCGTTGTGGTCCTGTTCCTATCAGACACTGCAGTTGAAATGGGGTCTACTCCGTAATATGACGGGACCGTTGTGGTTCTTTTGCTAGCAGACGGTACAGCGGAAACGGGGTCTACTTGGTAGTATGACGGTTCCTTTGTGGTCCTTTTGCTAGCAGACACTGCAGTTGAAATGGGGTCTACTCCGTAATATGACGGGACCGTTGTGGTTCTTTTGCTAGCAGACGGTACAGCGGAAACGGGGTCTACTTGGTAGTATGACGGTTCCTTTGTGGTCCTTTTGCTAGCAGACACTGCAGTTGAAATGGGGTCTACTCCGTAATATGACGGGACCGTTGTGGTTCTTTTGCTAGCAGATGCTACACTTGAAATGGGGTCTACTCGGTAGTATTCTGGTTCCGTTGTGGTCCTGTTGTTAGCAGACACTGCAGTGAAAATGGGGTCTACTTGGTAGTATGATGGTTCCGTTGTGGTTTTTTTGCTAACAGACTCTACAGTTGAAATGGGGTCTACTCGGTAATATGACGGTTCCGTTGTGGTCTTGTTGCTAGCAGACACTGCAGTGGAAGTGGGGTCAGTTCGATAGTATGGTGGTTCTGTTGTGGTTCTGTTGCTATCAGACACAGCAGTGGTAATAGGATCCTCCCGATAGTACGTTGGTTCCACTGTGGTACTGTTGCTAGTAGATACTGCATTACTCCTGGGATCCGCCCTGTAGTAGGATTGTTCCGATAGAACTGCATTGCTGTAAACATTAGCACAAAGTACATTTCAGACTGTAATATTACATTTTAATCTAAGGGGTGTCCAGAGACAACTGATACAGTGTGTGGGGGGTAGGTGAGTGGAAAAGAGCTTCGTTTGCGTGATGTACCGTATGTTCGGGTCAAGGTCGAATCAATGTAACCCTGTCTGCCCATTGGTGGGCCAAAGCAATAATATGGCTGAGGCAAGCGGACCTCAGTCAGTAACTACGCCACATCTACAAGTAAACACGCGTAACAACCGTCCTCCTCGTCCTGCACGTGGTTACTTCTGACTGTGTGTGGTGTGAACTGTGTCAGAGTCAAAGGTTATACTCGAACATACTATGGTTCCAAAGTTTGAGGGAAAATACTGGTGATATAATACATCTTGACAACTTTCTATTTCTCAATTATATTCATTAAATTTGTTACAGACATTAAAACAATTTTTTTTTTATAGTATTGTTACTCTAAGGGAATAGATAAAATCGCGTCGTCGAGTGTTTACGTGACTCTTTCCACATATATTTATGCGGCAGGAGTACGTCTTGATCTAGGTTAGTGGTTACCAAAGTGGGATCCGCCATAATGTTTCAGGTGGTCTCCAAACACTTTTAAGAAAAAAACGAATATACCGTATTTTTCTCTGATTTTTATGCTCTGAAAGCTAAATCTTAATTTTACAATCTTTAAACAATTTTTATAAGGATCCTTTATTTTTTTTTGGTTCAGACTAATTGTAATTGTGAAAGTAATTTCAAACTAATGGCTTTACTAATGCCGTGTTGCAGATCTGTTTGTCAGCCGAACTGACTAGACCTCTCTCTTACAGTGCAAGAAGAAGATTCATTGGCAGAACTTTCAACTGACAGTTCATTGAAATTACAGCTTTCGCAATTACAGCTAGCTAACCATATAACCATATTCTGGTTTTATGTAATGACTGACTATACTTAACTCGGAAAAAGAGCTTTGAAGTGTTTAAATTTATTTTCCTCTACTTATTTGTGTGAAAAAGCATCCTCCCTGCTCACGTACTTAAAGTCAAAGTTAAGAAATAAACTTTATGTCGGAGTTACTGAATACTCAAATTATCAGACATTCAGCCCAATATTACAGAGCTATTTGTGCAAAATCAGCTTCATTTTCCACATTAAACTATGTTTGAAATCATTAACATTATAATTTTGCAAATTTAGAAAATTTTGATTTTAATACATTTTAAATAATATATAATAGTTTCTATCATATTTAGTGTTTGCTTTAGTTTCATAACTCAGACGGGGGTGGTTAATTTTTAAATTATTTGGTGGGTGGGGTCAGCGGAGTGAAAAGTTGGGGAACCACTGCTCTAAGTCATTCGAGACGTTACTCAACCGGCATCCAGGCCCGCTATGTCACTACAGTCCAGGGCGGCCGTCGTATAAATACTGGTTTACGAGGCGGCGCAGTTCAGTTACACCTGGCGGTATTACAACTGTGGATCGAATTGATTGATGAGGTTTAGTGGAAAGTGATTATTATTTTTATTATTTCAAAGCTGTAACAAGTTGACGTTTACTGTCGTGTGTTGGGCAATTATTGCTTTGAATTATTTTATTACAGTGCCTTTGTACTAACTGTTATTTGTGCCTAATTAAAGTTTGTAGAGTCAGACGATGTAAATTAAACTCTTGTGTCTCGATGCGCAGTAGACGAACACTTTGTTGCGAGGCTAACAAAATTTTCAGTCATTTCGCACATGCGCACAACAGTGTGGTACAGTGTTTCATAGTGCGAACATCGGCTGCAACAAGACTGATGAGAACAATGGAACCATGTGTGTGACAGAGACAGAGGTAGTACATGACTGAGACGGTGTACTGTTATCGCGTTGTCTCCCCTGTCCCCTCCCCAGACAAGTTAGCTATACTTGTTAGTGGGGGTAATTCATGCATTGGGTCGCCGCAGATGTCTGTTCAAGAAACACTGTCGGGCCTATAATTAGTTATTTCAAATTGGTGTCAGTTATTCTCTTTCCACTGAACTACACAACTATCCGTGACATCGTCATGACAGTATTTATACGTACGCGCTAAAACGAGAATCATAAATATGTCACCTCAAACAAGCACACTTTTGTTGAATGAATTTAGGCCTATGGTGTAATTTTCCTATGGTTCCCGATTTCAGGATATTCTATTCTACATGTTACAGTTATTTTTATGGCTAATGATAGATTAACTGTAGTTTCAGTACGTTTATGTATATATATATTGCAAGGTAACAGGTTATAGCCCAGACCAGACTTGCAGAAAAGAATGCACAATTAGTGAAATTTTGTACATTTATTGTCTTTTCTTTTACAAACTTTTATATTAAAATGTTCTTTCGTTATTTGACACACAATTAATTTATTTTAGTTCAAAATCTGCTTTGAAAATATCTTTAAATAAATGTTCTCTTTATTTAAACAGTGCTGTAAATTTTTAACTGTTGTAGCATGACAGATAAGCCCATAAAAATGAATGGTAAAATGATCATAGAAATAAAATAATAACATTGTTAAATCCGAAGAAAGCAAATTAATATAAAGAATTAATTAAAAACCACCGTGGAATACAATAATTGATTAAAATAAAAGTTCATGTAAAATAAATGTTACAAGGAGTGATGAATCATCAAAACCAATTTAAAAACTAAATATGAGAAAACAGGTAATACCCAGGTAGGATAGGAGTAGGTAAGGAAGAAACCCAGAAAATGACTAAACCCACAACAAGAAAAGAAAATATGTTATAAGAAACAAGAAGAACAGAAGGGACCAATGAAGAAACATCCACAAGAAGATGAAGGAAATAATTTTATAAGAAACCAGAAGAAGAGGAGGAATCAATGTAGAAACAAGAACAAGACAGCACCCACAAGAAGAAGGAGTGCTCTTATAAAAAAAAAACCCAAACCCCAAAATAAATATAATAATAACAAATAAAAGTATAACAAGATATCAAAGGTAAAAACCACGTGTACAATAGATGTAAACCAAAAAGTGTATAGAGTAAGAATTGAAAGTCAACCAATGTGAGATATTAATATAACACCAAAAAACAAATCTTCATTATAATCTATAAATATATTTCTTGATTCTAGTAAAACTATATAACTATTTAGAATTAAAATCAAGGAATAAATAGAGAATCAGTGCAAGTTTTAGTGTTATGGAAAATAAACCTTATGTTTCAATGTTGATGTTCACAAACTGAGTAGACGATGAAATACTACAACTTTAAAGTGATTTAATTTGTGTTCATGAATAATGTAAATAGAATATTATCATGACCTATAATACATGTGTTTTTTGTAGATAACTGCCACTCTTGTTAAAATAACATATAAATGTAATAAAAAGAGAATTTTTATAAAAAGAATATCTTATGAATAAGATAAAAAAGAGCATGCCAATATAAAAGTGAAGTGACAAGGTATCATTACCCCAAAACACCAAAAAACAGATAAAAACTGATATCCAAACCTAGTTTAAGAAATATAATATAAGATTATAATAATTATGTTTGTTTGTATAGAATAAGATGTTAGAAATAATTAAGTATAAAATTCAGAATCTAACCTTCATTATTTATAATATTTCTAATGTATTTTTTATTAATCAGTAAGTATAAAATGTCTGAGTTGAAAAGACAAATGTTAATTTGACTTATATGTTATGTATTAATGGTATGAACCATATACTAATTGTTATTTTTGTTTACAATAAGGAATTGTTAATTTGATTTATATGTTATGTAGTAATGGTATGAACCATATACTAATTGTTATTTTTGTTTACAATAAGGAAATGTTAATTTGATTTATATGTTATGTATTAATGGTATGAAGCATATACTAATTGTTATTTTTGTTTACAATAAGGATATGTTAATTTGATTTATATGTTATGTAGTAATGGTATGAACCATATACTAATTGTTATTTTTGTTTACAATAAGAAAATGTTAATTTGATTTATATGTTATGCATTAATAGTATGAACAATATACTAATTGTTAACTTGTTTAAATAAGAAAATATCAATTTATGTCACAATAGCAATGAAAGTCAGAGAGGGTATAAATCAATATGTATTGTATAAAAAACTTTGTATGTAAAAACTATTAGAAATCTAGGCCAAATGTTAAAAACTAAAAACAGCATCAAATTTGATTATATAGGTATAGGAATACAATTAAACTGAAGGAATTTACATAAGGTATATCAGTAATAAAGTCATGTAATTAGAAATATGAGTAAGGAAGATTTTGTAAAATTATATCCAGAATTATTGTTAAAAATGGAAATGTAAAAACTCAAAATTCAGAGAGGGGAGTCATATATTACTGTATAATATTTTAAAACATAACCGATTAATCTAATTGCAAGAAATTAAGGGAAGGTAAACCTTTTATTACAATCAGAAATTTAATATAATCATTAATATAACTTATAATATGGCTTCATTTGAAAGACAAAGACAGGAAGTGTTCTTTAAAAACTTACCATTACAAAATGAAGTAAGAAATACCATTTTAGATCAAAAACTTAATAAAACTACATTATTTGATATCAAATTACGCAGAATGAACTGACGAAGAAGATTAAGTAGTTACTAGCTAATAAATTTGAATAATAACAAAAATATAATCAGTTATGTAATGTAACTTTCTCACATGCACAGGATGCAAATAAAATTGGAACAATGCATTGAATAATATTGGTTTGGCTAAGACTTTGGCCAAAGACTGATGAAGGAAATTAGTTGATTATTGAACGTTGAATGATACACTTGATACGTGTATTTGCAAACTTTAACCTAGTTGCTGCTACCGTAATGGCGAACGTTTTCGAAGCCTAAAGTGACAAACGAGAGTTTCGACAAAAAACATTTTTTAAACGGAGACCGAGTGAAATAAATACCTACAGACATTCAACTAACACTACACAGAACAGAACACCAGTGAATACAACATTTGAAACCATTAAAACAGTAATAACACTTAACCATAAAAGTGCGAATATCCGCCTAACCGACAAAAGTGAATTTGACTTAATACTACACTATTTTTCCAAGTACAACACCAAAACTGAACCAGAGACACTCCACCAACACAATAAGGAAGAATTGCAGCCACAAGGACGAAAATTCAGAGGGAAAGCACCTTTATTTGAACTTTAAATCAGCGAGGTGAGACCGTCTTCCAACTATACACGAAAAGCAGCCATCATTGATTACCCACAATACAACTCAACACTGCCTTTACAACGGAATGGTTTGAAAACTGCTCCCTTACCATTATATATTAAATATTATATCTGTATTTTTAATCTTTAAGGTGATATATTTGTAATGTTATACTTGATAAACTTAACCCTTATTTCTCTGACGTTGCCTAAAATAACTGGTAAAGAATCCTATTATAAAATTTATAGCAGTTATTATAATTATTATATCTTTTAGCAGTTATTATTCTTTTAGCAGTTTAATAATTGTACGATTTAACGACACCCTGAGAATCGATTGCCATATCGATAAGGAGTCAAAAGATATTGAATTGTTAATAAAATTTCTTATATATTTCATAATTACACAGTTTTTTATTCCTAAAATATAAATAACATAATTAAATTTAATAGAAGTAACTACCAGAATCTCACCACGAAAAAGGAAGATAACCTCCAAATAAGAAAAATAAACAAATCGATTGTTCTTGGAGACAATTCTATCAAGTGGCGAGAGAATTTAAAAATACCGAAAGGTCATTGAAACAAGAAATAATCGATTCAGAACACAACAGAACATAATTAATTAATTGATTTTAATTAATTATATAATAAAAAAAAAAATTTTATCAACAACAAAATTTTTTAACACAAACCAAAATTAACTACTTTATATATCTGTAATTATTATTTTGTAACACACAGGTTCGTTACAAATTGGCGCACAACTGAGGGGCTTAAATTAGCGATTGACAGGCCACTACAATTTGCCCAATCCCTAATTGGAGCTTGGCAGCAGCTATAAGGTTAGAGAAAAGGGAAAATGCAACGACGAGCAACGTCAAAGAAACGGGCGGCGGAGGCCGAATTTGGAATTGATATGGAAAACAAAGAGGCGACGCCAGTGGAAGATGTGGAAAGGCTATTACCACCAGTATTATCTAAACAACCCGCACAACCAGGAGAACAACCTGAGATGCCCACACAAACAGGGGAAGTCAATGTCCGGAAGGAACCATTAGAAAAGTCAACACGAACGGAGGATGGGAACATACAAGAGATGCTCAGGATGATGATGGAAGAAATCAAATCCAGTAAGAAGCAGATGGAGAAGAACATAGAATCGAAAATGGAAGATTTGAAGGGAGACATTGGAAATATCAACAAAAACATAGAATCCACAAAAGAAGATTTGAAGAAAGATAACCAATCCACACAAAAAAAGAACTGGGTAATAAAATCGAAGAAAACAGTAAGAAGACGGAAGAAGAAATGGGAAAAATGTTAGAAAATTTTAAGGAGGACAACCAGTCTTTTAAGGAAGAATTTAAATCGACTAAGGAAGAATTGATTAACAAAATTGAGAATACCAATATGAGAATTGAAGAAAATAGTAAAAAGATGGAAAGTGACAACTGACAGTTAAAGGAAGAGTTGAAGGAAATAACAGGAAAATGGAAGAGAAGATGGGGGAGAAGTTGGAAGAATTGAGAGAGGATAACCAATTATTAAGAGAAGAATTAAGGGAGGTTAACCAAGAAAACCTGGACAAGTTAGACGAAAGGATGTTGTTGTTAAGAGAAGAAATGAACAAGGAAATCAACAATAATAAGAAATCTCTAAATACAAAATTGGAAGAAGGGACCATTTTAATAAACCAACAAATCAGGGAAATTGACAGAAAATGTAACCAAACCGAAAGGGAAGTACAAGAATTCAAGGAAGTGGTAAACATCAAGTTTACGAATATTGAAGGGCATAGTCGCAGGAAAATGGAAGAACAGCGGAAGGAAAATCAGGAAGAACTCGGGAGAGTATAGAGCCAAGTCGCGGAACGGTGTGACGGGATGGAAGAGGCTATGACCAATATCACTGGTCAGGTACGGCAGAGCCAAGAAGAAATGGAAGTCCTGAGAAGCCGACCCACTAATTTTACCGGGACACCCATCAATGAAAACCGGGAATGGCTGAATTTCCGGCAATACAAGAGGAAACCCATGGAGTTCCTGGCCAGGATAGAAGAATACTTTGCCAAGCATAGAGGGAGTCGATGGAATAATAACCGGGAGATACTGGACGAGTCATTCAGGGAGATGAGAGATAACTGGTGGATGGCGAACCGTAGCGAGATTGAGGACTACCAACAGTTCAGGAAACTGTTTAAGGCTAAATACTGGTCAGAGACAACTCAGAACCTGATAACAGATAATATTTGCCATGGACGGTACAGGGCCCAAATAGGCGGCACCATGACAGCCTATTTCCTAGGGAAAGTGTGCCTGGCAAAACACCTAGAGCCGGCAATACCCGAAGAATGTCTAATGAACAAGCTGTCTTATCACTATGACGAGGATATTATCAGAGCGAGGAGAGGTAGCCAGATTAAAACGGTGCAGGCCATGACTGAGTTATTGGAAAGCTACGAAAACGAAGAATACTACCGTCAGAATAGGAGGAGGAATGATAGACCAGAGGTGAGAACTAACCAGTACCCCAGTAACGGTAATAACTATTCAGGAAACCGCAACCAGCAAAATAATTACAACGGCAACGATAACCCGCCGAACAATAATAATAACTTTAACGGCAACCAGAACGGTAATAGAAATAACAACCAATACCCTAATAACCGTAATAATTTTTATCAACCCCCTAACAACCCATATAGTCAGAGAAACCCCTACCCCGGTAATAATGAACGGTATTACCAGAATAATAGAAATTACAATAATAACTATAATAATAATAATAATAGAGTTTCCCGTCCTATAGTTAATTTTATAAGAGCCGAAGATCGAGGGCCGAGAAGATACCGTCAACGGAGGAAAGTTTCCTTGATGGAGATCGCCGACGAAGAAGCGAAGAACGGGACGGTCCAAGGTATGAACAAAGAAGAAGGAGTACCAACCTGGAGGATCCTGGCCGACAGCAAAACAGAGAAATAACCTTCGAACAGGATACAGAGCGGCAGGAACCGACGCAAGGTTTCCAAAACGACGCCTCGGTCAATCCAGGTGCCAATGATGACAACAATAATTTAAACGGGAGGAGGCAGTGATAAACCATCACGACCATTACTGCTCCTATCTCTTGGGTATAAAAACGAGTTGCAAGAGGCAACCGAAATAAAAAGCATCACCATCGTAAGTAACAACTACTTAAAAAACATAAGAACGGAACTATTGGAGGAAAACGAAACGAGCCTCGATAGTCAAAACAATGAGATATTGTATATAAAAGCGGAAGTGGAAGGAATCCCCGCGAAATCATGATTGATACCGGTGCGAATATTTCTATAATAAATATAAACGAACTGGAAAGAATCCAGAAAGAGTGTGGTAAAACTTTGCCTATGTTACCAGTAAATAATATTGTCTTAATAGGTGCAACTGGACGCCAGAACAAAACTATTCGCAAACAAGTTTCCGTAAATGTCGTTAGCCGTGGTATAGCTTTGGATATGGTATTTTTGATCGCCACCGGATTACCATTCAATATATTGGTAGGTTGCGATATTTTAAGAAGGTACTCCGCCATTATCGACCTTAACCAAGAAAAGGTATCACTATTTCCAGACGGAATAACGTGGACAGCAGATTTGGTAGGAGGCGCGAATATACTTCCCAATACAATACACCAACAACTTCGTAAGATAAATTTTGTAGAGAACAGCTCCCTTCATAAACCAATAATATATAATAATGGCGTAGAGGATTTATGGTCAGTGAAGATACAAGAAATACGAGACTTCCAGTGCGGAACCAACAACGAAAGAATACCCATACACCAAGCAAATCGTTTAATAAGAGTGTACGAAAGATACAAGTCCGTATTTTCAGATGAACCGGGTATTCAAGAACTACCAGTGTAAGCTTCAGTTTAAGGAAAACGTGGAATTTAACCGGAGGTCATACCCAATTGCGCATTCACTGAAGGAGGCCGTGAGAACGGAAATTAATAAGATGATCAGCAGTGACATAATTGAGATTAGTCAATCTCCATACACTAGTCCAATCATTGCTGTTCCCAAGAAAGACGGACAAGTCCGGCTTTGTTTGGATGCGCGCGAGCTAAATAAAACTATTGTTAATGACCGAACATCACCCGGTGAAATAGAGGAGATCCTAAAACGATTTCACGGCATCAAGTTTATCAGCACATGGGACACTGTATGTGGTTACTGGCAAGTGGAGTTGCATCCACAAAGTCGTCAGTACGTGGCGTTCATTTTCGAAGGGCGCAATTACCAGTTCAAGAGATTGTCCTTCGTACTTGTAAATTCTGTAGCCATCTTTGTGGCCTGTATGGACCAAATACTTGGACAAGAAGCACTCCAATTTACCACAGTCTATGTAGACGATCTGCTCATTACTTCGGAGACCTGGGAGGAACACTGTTACCGAGTAGAACATGTACTCGAAAAGTTAGCGCAGAATAATATAACTCTGAAATTGGAGAAATCCAAGTTCATTGCGCGAGAAGTACAGTTCTTAGGTTTCAACCTAGACGATAGAGGTATTACCCCATCAGCAGAAAAAGTGGAGGCAATTCAGAAGTTTCCTAAACCAAAGAACAGGAAACAGTTACAATCTTTCCTCGGACTCTGTAACTATTAAAGAAAGTTTCAGCACAAATATTCCGAGCTGACAGCCAAGTTTCAACCACAATTGTCTGCAAAAAACAAATGGACCTGGGGTGAAGAACAGGATATTACCTTACAACTGATAAAAGAAACGTTCTTAGAGAGTGTTATACTTCGTCACCCGGATTTTAAGAAACCTTTCTTTTTGAACTGTGATGCTAGCGACATCAGCTTAGGAACAACATTATATCAGGAAGATGAGGAGGGTCACCATCTGGTGAAAAGCTTGCTAGTCGTACCCTGAACCACTGCGAAAAGAATTATAATGTGTCCGAGAAAGAATTGCTTAGCGTAGTATTCGCATGTAGCAAATTCCGGACATATATTCTCGGGTATCCAGTTACCGTCCGCACTGATCATAAATCCATCTCATTTCTACGTAGGTGCAAGCTGAGTCACGGCCGATTCGCTAGATGGGTACTCGCCCTACAAGAATACAATTTACAATGGGAGTATATTCCGGGGAAAAAGAATGTGGTAGCCGATGTGTTGTCACGGATCAATTTGGAAGACCAGACCTTCGAGGGAGAGGAGAGCTTAGTCAAAATTTACAACTTAATGAAAACAAGATCTGACTTAGAAGCTGTATTGAGAAACATCCGTATCCACCAACAATCTGACCCTAAACTAAAAAACATTATTAATCGATTGGAAGCCGACGATGACACCGTTTCTAAATATTACCGCCTCAATAAAGGTATATTATTCGTTAAAACAGCCTTGAACGAAGAGACATGGAAGGTGATTATTCCGAACCAAATCGAGAAGGAAATTATAATCGATTACCATGTAAGGTATGGTTATATGGGAGCGCTGAAAGTGATACAGGCTTTAGATGAGAATTGTAAGATAAAAAACATCAATCGAAAGGTAAGAAATTACCTGAAGTCATGTAATATTTGCCAGTGCGTTAAAATTAACAACGAAAAGAAAGAAGATATAATGATACCGATAACTTCGAAAGCGAAACTAGAAAATGTGTTTTTAGATATCTGCGGGCCATTTCCCCGTAGTGGTGGTCGACACAGGTACAAATACCTAATCATAATAATGGACCATTATACAAAATACGTAAAGCTATAACCGGTTAATCGGGCAACCACAGTAAAAGTTCTTGCAGTCATAACAGAATTGTATGTGCCAGAAATAGGTAAACCATCTTCAATCATTACCGACCATGGTACTCAGTTTAAAGGGAGAAGATGGCGAGACACATTATTATCACTTGGGATTAAAACATATAAGACGTCAGTCTACCACCCAAGTAGTAATCCGGCAGAGAGGGTACTGAGAGAAGTGGGTAGAATCTTGCGAACGTACTGTCTCAACCAACAGAAAAGGTGGCAAGAGTACTTAGCAGCAACAGAGAAATTCCTAAATTTCGCCCACCATCCAGCTATAGGAATTACCCTTTACTCCGCCATGTATGAGAAACCAACCCCCCGAGAGATTGAAGAAATAATAGAGTTCCCAACGAACTATGGTCGTAAGTTTGACCAGGTGAAGTTCTATAACAAGGTGGCCGAAGACCAAGAGAAACGGCAAGCCAGATATCGAAAGGCAATAGGACGAATTATAACTTATAAAGAGGGTGAAAAGGTTCTGTTAAAAAACCGAGAACTACCCAGCACCCTAGAAGGGATAACAAAAAAGCTATTGTTACTATATACTGGACCATATGTCGTTGTCAAAAATAATATTAATAATACATACGAACTGAAAGAAATAGTTTCCGGAAGAATTAAAGGAGTGTACAACCAAGCCTCCATAAAAAAGTATTATGAAGATTGAATTTATAAAAAACTAATAAATTTAAAAATAAGTAATGCCAACTTACTACAACTAATTTTGAAAGAGAATATTTGGAATAATTATTAAGAAGAATTTTGGAATTTAGAACTAATACAAATAATTTGAAAGAAATAATTTGAGATTAAATAAAAAGAAGAGATTAAATTTAGAATTAACAATGAAAATTCTAAAAAATATAGGTAAGAACAGCTTACTACCAAATATTTATGAGAAAAAACTTTATGGTAATTAAAAGAAAATAGAATTTGAATTTAGAATTAACCGCTAAATTCTAAAAATAAGTAAGAACAACTTACACAACTAATTTGAAAGTAAACATTTGGAATAATTAAAAAATAGAATTTGAATTTAGAATTAAACAGTAAAATTCTAAAAATAAGTAAGAACAGCTTACGCAAAACAAAGAATTTGAAAGTAAACATTTGGAGTTAAAAAAAAGAAGAATCTTGTTAAAACTAATAAATTTAAAAATAAGTAAGGACAACTTACTACAACTAATTTGAAAGAGAACATTTGGAATAATTATTAAGAAGAATTTTGGAATTTACAACTTACTACAAATAAATTTGAAAGAAAACATTTGGTATAAATAAAAAGAAGAATTTTGAGAATAAAACCAAAAAATTCGAAAATATATGTAAGAACAGCTTACGCAAACAAATAATTTTGAAAGAAAGAAATTTGGAATAAATAAAAAGAGAAGAATTTGAATTTTGATAAAAAACATCAAAATTTAAAAACAAAATAAGATAACTTATTACAAATGATTTATGAAGAGTTGTGAGAAAAATAAAAAGAAGAATTTTTGATAAAAACACAAAATTCTAAAATAATAGTAAGAACAACTTACTACTACTATTTTTGAAACAAACAATTTGGAAGAAATAAAACGAAGAATTTGGAATTTAGAATTACCAGTAAAATTCTAAAAATAAGTAAGAACAGCTTACGCAAACAAATAATTTGAAAGTAAACATTTGGAATTAAAAAGAGAAGAATTTTTATAAACATCCAAATTCCAAAATATAAGTAAGAACAACTTACTACTACTATTTTTGGAAGAAACAATTTGGAATAATTAAAAAGAAGAGAATGAATTTAGAAAAAACCAACAAATAAATTCAAAAATACAAGTAAGAACAGCTTACTACCAAATACTTATGAGAAAAAACTTTATGGTAATTAAAAAAAAATAGAATTTGAATTTAGAATTAACCATAAAATTCTAAAAATAAGTAAGAACAACTTACTACTACTATTTTTGAAAGAAACAATTTGGAATAATTAAAAAGGAGAGAATGAATTTAGAATTAACCAGCAAAATTCTAAATATAAGTAAGAATCAACTTACTACAAACAATTTAGCAAGAAAAAATTTGGAAATAAATGAATTAAATAGAAAATGAATTTATAGATAAAACATCAAAATTTTAAAACCAAATAAGATCAACTTATTAACATAGATTTATGAAAAGTTATGGAAATAAATAAAAATAAGAATATGAATTTTGTATAAAGCTAACACAGTTCTAAAAATAGATAAGATCCACTTACAAATAAATTTAGAAGAAAACAATATAATTAATTAAGAAAAAAGAATTAAAAATTATCCAGAATAAATGTGAATATCTAACATTTGAAGGAGTAGAGAAGAAAAACAAAAAAGAGTGTGATATACAAGAGAAGGCAATAATTTGGAAACAATTAATCAAGAAAGATGATTATGATATTACTCAGTTCTGAAGAAACAAAGAAGAACAACTCATACCAAACATATGGAGAAGATGATTTTGAAAAATTAATAATAATAAGACATATATGAAACGCAAAGAGAAGAAGTACCACATGAAATATAATATAAATAAATTAATTTTAATGAATGCAAAAACGAATTAATAACTTTCTGAGAGAAAGTAAAAAAAGAAAAGAAATGTTTAAATAATATGATCTCAATAACAACTTGAATATCAATTACAAAGAAACAAATTGAAAAAATTAACTAACATAAAATAAGACCATTCAAATAATGAAAGAACCAAAGAGAAAATACATATAAAAAAATATGCTATCAATGTAAATAACCAGAAGAAAATGTAATGAGAATTCAGATGAAGAAGGAAAAAGTTACACTATAACTAGTAACAAAAATATTGACAAAAATTTCCAACCGTAATTAAAATGAATATATCAGACGAGCTAAAAGTTAGAAGAATATATATATATATATATATATATAATGAGAATAATAAGTAGTAAGAAGAATAATTGAGATAGAAAATGTGAGATAATCTGAGAAACAACGAAGTGAAGAATCCAAAGATATTTTTAAAAAATAGTCATAAAGTGGACTATTCTTAGATAATTTTTATTCGATGACTGTCTGTAGATAATTCCAGCAGCATTATGTTTTTGAGCAGAGAAGAATTTGCCTCTGGACTCAATTTGAAGTGATGTATGGCCAGCAGAGTATTGAAGCCTACAGTGCCCCTCTGAACTGCCCCAGCTCACACGTTAGGGAACGTTAGGGAATTAATATCCCAGCGATAAAACACGAAGTTTATAAGAAAAATAAATATATAATAATAATAATAATATATCTCAGAAGACACTAACTACCCAAGAAGGATCAAATGTCAGATAAGTGACTATATAGAATTTATTAAGCTCAAATATGAAAAAGTCGATATATAAACGGAGAGAAAAATGAAGAATAAAAAATAATAAAATTGTCATAAGCAATTATTTCATCCATAATCAAGTCTGAAATAATCACTTCTGGAGGAGAGCAATCTGTAGCATGACAGATAAGCCCATAAAAATGAGTGGTAAAATGATCATAGAAATAAAATAATAACATTGTTAAATCCGAAGAAAGCAAAATAATATAAAGAATTAATTAAGAACCACCGTGGAATACAATAATTGATTAAAATAAAAGTTCATGTAAAATAAATGTTACAAGGAGTGATGAATCATCAAAACCAATTTAAAAACTAAATATGAGAAAACAGGTAATACCCAGGTAGGATAGGAGTAGGTAAGGAAGAAACCCAGAAAATGACTAAACCCACAACAAGAAAAGAAAATATGTTATAACAAAAAAGAAGAACAGAAGGGACCAATGAAGAAACATCCACAAGAAGATGAAGGAAATAATTTTATAAGAAACCAGAAGAAGAGGAGGAATCAATGTAGAAACAAGAACAAGACAGCATCCACAAGAAGAAGGAGTGCTCTTATAAAAAAAAACCCAAACCCCAAAATAAAAATAATAATAATAAATAAAAGTATAACCAGATATCAAAGGTAAAAACCACATGAACGATAGATGTAAACCAAAAAGTGTATAGAGTAAGAATTGAAAGTGAACCAATGTCAGATAATAATATAACACCAAAAAACAAATCTTCATTATAATCTATAAATATATTTCTTGATTCTAGTAAAACTATATAACTATTTAGAATTAAAATCGAGGAATAAATAGAGAATCAGTGCAAGTTTTAGTGTTATAGAAAATAAACCTTATGTTTCAATATTGATGTTCACAAACTGAGTAGATGATGAAATACTACAACTTTAAAGTGATTTAATTTGTGTTCATGAATAATGTAAATAGAGTATTATCAAGACCTATAATACATGTGTTTTTTGTAGATAACTGCCACTCTTGTTAAAATAACATTCATTATAATGAATAAGATAAAAAAGAGCAGGCCATTATAAAAGTGAAGTGACAAGGTATCATTACCCCAAAACACCAAAAAACAGATGAAAACTGATATCCAAACCTAGTTTAAGAAATATAATATAAGATTATATTAATTATGTTTGTTTGTATAGAATAAGATGTTAGAAATAATTAAGTTTAAAATTCAGAATCTAATCTTCATTATTTATAATATTTCTAATGTATTTTTTATTAATCAGTAAGTATAAAATGTCTGAGTTGAAAAGACAAATGTTAATTTGACTTATATGTTATGTATTAATGGTATGAACCATATACTAATTGTTATTTTTGTTTACAATAAGGAAATGTTAATTTGATTTTTATGTTATGTATTAATGGTATGAAGCATATACTAATTGTTATTTTTGTTTACAATAAGGATATGTAAATTTGATTTATATGCTATGTAGTAATGTTATGAACCATATACTAATTGTTATTTTGTTTACAATAAGAAAATGTTATTTTGATTTATATGTTATGCATTAATAGTATGAACAATATACTAATTGTTAACTTGTTTAAATAAGAAAATATCAATTTATGTCACAATAGCAATGAAAGTCAGAGAGGGTATAAATCAATATGTATTATCTAAAAAACTTTCTATGTAAAAACTATTAGAAATCTAGGCCTAATGTTAAAAACTAAAAACAGCATCAAATTTGATTAACTAGGTATAGCAATACAATTAAACTGAAGGAATTTACAGAAGGTATATCAGTAATAAAGTCATGTAATTAGAAATATGAGTAAGGAAGATTTTGTAAAATTATATCCAGAATTATTGTTAAAAATGGAAATGTAAAAACTCAAAATTCAAAAATTCAGAGAGGGGAGTCATATATTACTGTATAATATTTTAAAACATAACCGATTAATCTAATTGCAAGAAATTAAGGGAAGATAAACCTTTTATTACAATCTGAAATTTATTATAATCATTAATATAACTTATAATATGGCTTAATTTGAAAGACAAGGACAGGAAGTGTTGTTTAAAAACTTACCATTACAAAATGATGTAAGAAATACCATTTTAGATCAAAAACTTAATAAAACTGCATTATTTGGTATCAAATTACGCAGAATGAACTGACGAAGAAGATTAAGTAGTTACTAGCTAATAAATTTGAAGAATAACAAAAATATAATCAGTTATATAATGTAACTTTCTCACATGCACAGGATGCAAATAAAATTGGAACAATGCATTGAATAATATTGGTTTGGCTAAGACTTCAGACGGATGAAGGAAATTAGTTGATTATTGAACGTTGAATGATACACTTGATACGTGTATTTGCAAACCTTAACCTAGTTGCTACTACCGTAATGGCCAACGTTTTCGAAGCCAAAAGTGACAAACGAGAGTTTCGACAAAAAACATTTTTTAAACGGAGACCGAGTGAAATAAATACCTACAGACATTCAACTAACACTACACAGAACAGAACACCAGTGAATACAACATTTGAAACCATTAAAACAGTAATAACACTTAACCATAAAAGTGCGAATATCCGCCTAACCGACAAAAGTGAATTTGACTTAATACTACACTATTTTTCCAAGTACAACACCAAAACTGAACCAGAGACACTCCACCAACACAATAAGGAAGAATTGCAGCCACAAGGACGAAAATTCAGAGGGAAAGCACCTTTATTTGAACTTTAAATCAGCGAGGTGAGACCGTCTTCCAACTATACACGAAAAGCAGCCATCATTGATTACCCACAATACAACTCAACACTGCCTTTACAACGGAATGGTTTGAAAACTGCTCCCTTACCATTATATATTAAATATTATATCTGTATTTTTAATCTTTAAGGTGATATATTTGTAATGTTATACTTGATAAACTTAACCCTTATTTCTCTGACTTTGCCTAAAATAACTGCAAAAAGAATCCTATTATAAATAATTGTACGATTTAACGACACCCTGAGAATCGATTGACATGTCGATAAAGAGTCAAAAGATATTGAATGGTTAATAAAATTTCTTATATATTTCATAATTACACAGTTTCTCATTCGTAAAATATAAATAACATAATAATTAATTTTAATAGAAGTAACTACCAGAATCTCACCACGAAAAAGGAAGATAACATCCAAATAAGAAAAATAAACAAATCGATTGTTCTTGGAGACAATTCTATCAAGTGGCAAGAGAATTTAAAAATACCGAAAAGTCATTAAAACAATTAAAACAAGAAATAAACGATTCAGAACACAGCAGAACATAATTAATTAATTGATTTTAATTAATTATATAATAAAAAAAAAATTTTTTTATCAACTATGACGTGTCGGCTACGTCATAATCCAGGGAACCTGTGATAATTGACGCTAGCCAATTATACAGGCTGCCTACGTTGTAACAAACTGAAACTCAAAACACAAGACTAACAAAATTACAATTATTCTAATTATAGGAAAAAAGGGGAGGGATTTAACTGATGTATGCACTCACTTTAGTATGTAACAAAGATAACATCCCTTTTATTCACATAGTATACGTAACACATTACAAATAAAGATATTATTTACTCTGAGATTGTAAGGGGGTTTTCTATCTAAAATAAAATGATCAATTAGGTAATGAGTTTACCTCGGATTCGAGTCTTTCTTTTTCTTGTTAAGAATTTTCAAATTTACCGTACTTGATTATATGAGTACATTATTCCTTAAGTACCATTTGATGAATGGTTTTATTTAGTTAGAAACTTTTGAAGTTACATAACGAAAGTTAAGTTACAACGTATGATTACAAGAATTGGTGGTTACACCAGTTTAAATCTTAGAGCTTATTGATTGTCTTTTGAAAGACTTTTTCATCTTTAATTACTTATATTTTAAAATATGTATAACTCACGAAAGACGAGCTCCCGCGTCACCTCTTATATTATGGTTAACTGTCCGTGTCTTGGCGAGTGATTATTCCGTACTCTTGTAGTCGAGGATTGTCCTAGCGGTAGTCTGTCCAGTAACGATGAAATGGATGTGATGGTGCCAGCTAACGTGAAGTCGTCAGGCTTCTCGGCGATAGAGTAAAGGCAGTATAGTTCGAAATCGTCACTTTTCACTGTTATTCACATCACCTGTTTAATTGCACCGTCGTGTTGGAGTTTACGTATTGTTTGTACATTATGTTGGAATTTCTTTTAACTCGAACAATACTTGACTGGTTATTTAAGTTACAGGAGATGTCAGCTCTTACACACGTTTTTTTTTTCTTACATGTTTGTTTCACAAAAATTTACTCACTACATTTTCGTTATTTATGTCTAGCTGTCCACACTTTTAGTGGAATATAACACTTAAATTAAAATACACACAAAATAACATTTTGTGAAGAGCCCCAGCGTGGAGCTGTTTACAGTTAGAAAGCTGCATCGTTAATCCCTAGTTGTTACAACAGGAAAGTTGCAAAGACGCGGAGCGAATAATCCGCCACAATATAGTTCCTTTTTTTATTTAATACTACAGTCTTATAGTTAGACAAAACAAACAATCAAGATTGTCCTCGTATACTGAAATTCTTACACCTTTTACTAGTGACTTTAAATTATTAATTCTTTATATTATGGTTTACACGTATTTCTTATTTAATGCCGGCTCGGTATACAAGTTGAATCCGGAATTCACAGGTCATAGCATGATAAGTTTAATAAAGGGTTAACAGTTTTATTCTTTAACTTTTGCTTCCACAACTTTAATTAATTAATACTAGTTAAATTTTTTCATTTAAGTCTCATCACTACCATGAGTTAATCCAGGGGTAATTGGTTTAATAGTGCGATTTAATGTTTTTTAACTAACTTCCCATTTTTTGATTTCTATTATTAAATATTTTATTTTTTTTTTACAATTTAAATCGTCACATACCCATAATTGGGGTCCGTTATCCGATACTAGATGTACAGGGGTACCGTAATCTTTAAATAATCTCTCCTGTAATATCTTTACAGTGGTCGTCGCTAACGCTCGCCGCATGGGATACATCCAAACAAATTTGGTGAACGAATCTACACATATGAGTAGCATCGTATTACCTGATTTAGGTCGAGGGTAGGGACCTGAAAAGTCTAAATAAAGCTTAGAGAATGGGGTAGTAGGGATTTCTGAAATTAATTGGCTTATTTGACTGTTTCTTGCAGGTTTGCTGAGCGCGCATAACTTACACTTTTGACGAAGCTAGCTATTTCGCTGTTCATATTGTTCCAATGATATTCCTTACGAATGGGATGTATTGTTTTATTTATTCCCATATGGGCTCCAATGGTAGATGAATGGAAGTATTCCATCAGCATGGGCTTAATTACATCAGGGGCGATTATCCTTAATTCCTTTCCATTCGCTATTCTGTGGCATAGTATTCTTTTACTTAATATGTATTTCTCTGAATTAATTCCTTGCTCAAGTTGTTCTATAATCGGTGTCAGAAGAGAGTCTTGTTGTTGATATTAAGCGATGTTGGTAAACGCAAGGGGGAATTCGGTAATTACTGTGTTAACAACGGGTGTTTCCAGGCTCTCCTTGCTTTCGAGAGTATTAGTGGGCGACTGGAACATACGGGACAGGGTATCAGCGACTACATTTTGTGTACCTTTAATATGTTGTACTTTGAATTTGTAACAGTTTAACCTCAATACCCATCTTCCAATACGTCCTAACTGTTTAGGGTGATTCAGTAACCAAGATAATGCTTGATTATCAGTTTCCAAAAGGAACTCTTTATGTTCTAGAAAGGGTTTAAACTTTTCAAAACCAAATACAATGGCTAAACATTCTAATTCATATGCGGAATATTTCTTTTCTTGGTCATTCAAGGTGCGTGAAGCATAACTAATCGGTAGCCTACGGTTTTCTATTTCTTGATAGATTACTGCGCCTAAAGCTACACTTGAACTGTCGGTCTGAACTACGAAAGGTTTCGTAAAATCTGCTAGTTGCAATACTGGGAGTGATATGATGCTTTCTTTTAGTTGTTTTGTTCGAACGCAGTTTGGTGTTGTGGAGTACATTCAAATTTCGCTCCCTTCTTTCTTAAGGCATTCAGAGGTGCGGCTATTTCGGCTAGATGGGGAATATACTTGTGGAAATAGTTTACCATTCCCAAAAATCGGGCTATTCCTTTTGCATCTCGCGGGGGCAAAAATTCTCTGATCGCACGGGTTCGTTCGGGGTCTATGCTAACCTTTCCGTTGGCCTTCACGATGTGACCTAAAAATGAAAATTGTGGGACTGCAAAATTTACCTTTTTGGGATTAACTGTTAATCCTGCTTTTTGTAATCGAGATAACACTTCACGTAGATGTTTAAGATGTTGTTCCATCGATTCGCTATAGATTACGATGTCGTCCAGGTAGTGATACACATATCTAAATTTACTATCATGAAATATTCTCTCTAATAGTCTACTACATACGGAACTTCCTTGTGATATTCCAAAGGGTACTCTAGTAAATTGGTACAGGTTGAAAGGAACAGCAAACGCGGTTAGACGTTTGGATTCCTCTGAAAGGGGTATTTGGTGAAATGCTTGATTTAGATCCATTATCGTAAAAACTTTCGCTCTTGTGAAGTAATGAAAAGCACTGTGGATGTCTGGAAGCGGGATAGATTCAAATTGTATTCGTTTATTTAATTGCCGGTAGTCCACAACTAGTCTATGTTTGTCATGACCTTTAGGTACTAAAAAAGAGGGTGATGAATACGGAGACGTAGAGGGTTCGATGACTCCTTGTTCTAAACAACTTGTTGATATGGTTCCTCATCACTTCTATTTTGGGCGGCGATAACTTGTACGGGGGTAGGCGTATTACTTTGTGATCGTTCAGATTGATCTTATATTCTATTAGGTTCGTAAGTCCTAGCTTAGGGGTAAGAACGGTGGAAAACTCTTTTATTAATTTCTGCATTCTCAGCCTATCTCTATTTTCTAGATGAGATAAATCAGACTCATGGTGTACTATGTGTGCAGTCGATGATCTAGTACTTTCTTGTTCGTCAGTTGTACAATCAAAATTATACTTCCGTGTACGGTCGAATCTAAAATAATATTTCATCGCGTGGATGTCAAGAATTATTCACGTTTTACTGATGAAGTCAGCTCCCAATATTAGGTCGGGTCCTATATCATCACATACTAACATTGTAAAAAACCACGTTAGATTCTTAATTTTTAATTCCATATTCCTTAAGGAATGGAAGTATGGTGATGGCAAAAAAAATCGTGTTCGAGATTATTGCAGATTCTGATTCTACTACACTCAAAACATGAAAAAAAGTCGTTTTCCGAAAAGTGCCTGTGTGTGTGTCTGTCTGTCTGTCTGTCTGTCTGTGTGTGTGTGTGTGTGTCTGTAGATTTTTTTTCTATGGCAAACGATAACTGCCGCAAATTCAAACAGAATCAAATAATTTTTTGCATGCAGTCCGGATTTGCAGATTTCTCGCGACCTATTGTTTTTGGTGAAGATCGGTTGAGGGAAAGGGGTAGTTTACCTGCAACGGTTTTTTTTTTAGCAAGGGTAATTTTGTTTGTTTGGCAAACGATAACAGCCGCAAATTCAAACAGAATCAAATAATGTTTCGCATACAGCCCTGAATTGTAGAGTTCTCAAGATCTGTTGATTTTGGTGAAGATCGGTTAAGGGAAGGGGGTAGTTTACCTGTAACGTTTTATGTTTTAACAAGGGTATTTCCTATGGCAAACGATAACAGCCGCAAATTCAAACAGAATCAAAAGATTATTTGCATACAGCCCTAAATTGTAGAGTTCTCAAGACCAATTGTTTTTGGTGAAGTTCGGTTGAGGGAAAGGGGTAGTTTACCAGCAACGTTTTTTTAACAAGGGTATTTTTTATGGCAAACGATAACAGCCGCAAATTCAAACAGAATCAAATAATGTTTTGCATACAGCCCTGATTTGTAGAGTACTCAAGACCTATTGTTTTTGGTGAAGATCGGTTAAGGGAAAGGGGGAGTTTACCTGTAACGTTTTATGTTTTAACAAGGGTATTTCCTATGGCAAACGATAACAGCCGCAAATTCAAACAGAATCAAAAGATTATTTGCATACAGCCTAAATTGTAGAGTTCTCAAGACCTATTGTTTTTGGTGAAGTTCGGTTGAGGGAAAGGGGTAGTTTACCTGCAACGTTTTTTTAACAAGGGTATTTTTTATGGCAAACGATAACAGCCGCAAATTCAAACAGAATCAAATAATGTTTTGCATACAGCCCTTATTTGTAGAGTAATCAAGACCTATTGTTTTTGGTGAAGATCGGTTAAGGGAAAGGGGTAGTTTACCTGTAACGTTTTATGTTTTAACAAGGGTATTCCCTATGGCAAACGATAACAGCCGCAAATTCAAACAGAATCAAAAGATTATTTGCATACAGCCCTAAATTGTAGAGTTCTCAAGACCTATTGTTTTTGGTGAAGATCGGTTGAGGGAAAGGGGTAGTTTACCTGCAACGTTTTTTTAACAAGGGTATTTTCTATGGCAAACGATAACAGCCGCAAATTCAAACAGAATCAAATAATGTTTTGCATACAGCCCTGATTTGTAGAGTACTCAAGACCTATTGTTTTTGGTGAAGATCGGTTAAGGCGAAGGGGTAGTTTACCAGCAACGTTTTTTTATCAAGCGTATTTTCTATGGCAAACGATAACAGCCGCAAATTCAAACAGAATCAAATAATTGTTTGCATACGTCCCTAAATTGTAGAGGTCTCAATGACTTTCGATTTTGGTGAAGATCGGTTAAGGGGAAGGGGTAGTTTACCTGCAACCTTTTACGTTTTAACAAGAGTAAAGTACTTGAAAATTTATTTAAACTTTTTGAAACAATGGTAATTGTTAAAAATAAAATAATTTTGTTGCCAGGCAATAAAATTATAATTTTTTCATTTTAATGTAATATAATATTTTTCATTTAATACAGCAATAAAAAGGCAGGTAAGACACAGCCTGGATGTTTGGCTGAAAATGATTTTAAATATAAATCTTAGAATATGGAAGTCATGTATGGTTCTCCATACCGATATTTACTTTAATGGTGATGCTGAGTTTTATCACTATATTTTGTTTATTAGCTGTAGCACATTTTATATTCACAGCTTGACTGCGTTTCACTAGGTTGTGTTCGAATAATTTATCCGCTAACTTTTGACTGATTAAGGTTCTAGTCGATCCAGAATCGATTAATCCGAGGGTGGATATAACACCTAGGTCAATTTGTATTAAGGGCAACAGACTTTTAGTCCAATCACATTTAGTTATCGCGTTACATTTCTCAATAAACCTTCTAACATAGGGATCTATTTCTCTAGTGTTTCTTTTTCTTTTTCTTTTATTATTGTCGTACATTTCTTTGGGTTTACCGGTTCTCAAGTTGCTGCGGAAGACACAGGATTTCGGGTCTCCCTGCCTTACATGTTTTTTGGATTAGGGTGTTTACGTTCGTATTGCTTGTTGTTACAGTTTCTACTTGTGTCCATACTTACCGCAGTTATAACACGTATTTTTATTACGAGGAGAGTACCTTGCTTCCGTTTTAGGTTGCGTGTCAGTTGATTTACCAGGGCTGTGCAAATTGCTCGGTCTATTAAATACTCGCTTTACATACTGGGTTGGCACATTGGGTACTAGGGCTCGCAATTCATTTCTATTCGCCTCGATTGATTTCACCTCATGTCTGTTCTGATCTGAGTACCATACTTTCGACGAGTGAATACTGCATTGTTCGAGATCCGCAAAGGTGTTGGGTCGATTTATTAACGCTAAACGAGATCTTTCTTCTGGAGACAATCCTACTAAAATGGTATCCACCATCTGTCTCTCATTCCAATCTACTTGCAGTAGTCGAGAAGACTCCCTGATTTCTGAGATGTAATGGGCCAATCTCTCATTATATCCTTGTACTCGTAGTACGGTCTTTCTCTTAAATTCCTCATAAATTCCGGTGGGAATAAAATATTTTATGATTGTAGTATGCAGTTCTTCTACTGGAAGGGTAGAGCTTAATGATTCTAGCACACGATTCTTTAACGGGGGTTTACATTTCGGTAGGAGGGCTTGCAAAATTTGCCAGTCATTTAGCTGCTGTAGATCTTTTATCTGCAGGAGATATTTGGTGAAATTCAGTAGTTTAGTAACATTCAAACCATCAGTGTATGCAATTTCAGCTAAGAGTTTTTCTACGGGGTGAGTGATTTTTCCGTAGAGGTCCGCGTTATGATTTACGTGTTGCATAGCTTTGGGAGGACCAGACAATGCATTAGGGGTAGTCAATTCATACATTCCGGTGCGAATTTGGAAACCACTGGGAGGAGGGGTTTCAGATATAGTCTGGGCATTTAAATTTCTATTTGGGTTTCACTCTCGAGTAGGTTGTATTTTAGATCCGGCGGGCGATTCCTGATCCGCGTTGGGGATCGTTCTGACGTACCCGATTGAACTGGGGAGATGTGTAGTTTCTTCAAGGATTTTTCAATTTCATCCATTCGGAACGAGTCGGATTTTCTTCGTAATTCGTTGATGATAGTAGGTAATTGGCGTAAAGCTTCATCCGCAAAACTTTGGACTTCGGGAGGAATTTCCGTACGGTTAGGCCAGTTCAACAAATTTTTCATTCGCCGGGTTAAGTGTTCTATCCTTTGAGTTGTCCGCAATATTACCGCAGGAGATTTCTCGTCTTGAAGGGTTTGGGACAATAAGGTCAACTCGCTATACTTGGCATTACAAGTTTCTCTCTCGTTCTCATAATCGAGTCCGCTCAGGTTGCTTAACTGCACGGGTGCATCGAATCCACTTTCGCGTATAGACTTGCGCAATTCCGCGACTGTTACATTCGCATGGGGTAGACCACGTAAAAGAGCTTCATAAGACAGTTCGTCCTTTAATAGTAAATATGGATTAAATAGGGCCATGTTTACCTTATATCTAACACACTAAAATTTACTTTACTACACTATACACTTATGACATATAAAATTTAATTCATGGTCAAAACATTTGTTTTGGTAGTAAGAGAGTTACTTCTCTTCTCAGAGAAAGAGAGAAATTTCACACAGACGTCATTTTATTGTCAACGATCAGCTGTTATGCTGGAATGTAGGTCAGACTAGTTTTCTTTGTAAACAATGGCATACTTGTTGTATGCGTGAGAAGGGGAGAAGTCCACTTGTGGTGAGGAACGTTATTGTTCTATACAACAATAGCTTACGGCTACCTTTATCGACTAGTCTCGGCTGGCTTCAACAAGGGGGTAAGTGCAATACGTACCGATATGCGTTTTAAACAAGCTACAGCCTGTTATCAAGCTGAGTTTAACTATTATTTGTTTTACGTTCAAATTTAACTATCTCTAATTATTTTTTTTTGCAGAATTAACTTACAAATTTATTTACACGTGATTAAACTGGTTTAACTTAGTCAATAGTTTATATGACTCACCATGACAACAGAAATATAAATTACACATTTATGCAGGCATATTCAGGAAACTACAGGTCTTGAATTGTCACAAAACAGACATGTTAAAGACTGAACAGTTTGACAAGCACTAAAATTTTTGTAGGTACGTGCATTGGTGTAATACAATAACAGTTTGAATTATTTTCGCGTATATTAAATAAATTATATACAAGTGCGTGCGTAATCTCACACACAATTCACAATGGCAAATTTATACTGTCGCTACTTTCTTTCATGCAACGTAGCCTTTTTGAGTTACATAAAATACCTTAACTGAGTGCATAGATCACCAAAGGGTCGTATTTTTTATATATGACACTACGTAAACAATTATTTTACAAGAAAGCAGAGTGGCGCATTTTATGACGTGTCGGCTACGTCATAATCCAGGGAACCTGTGATAATTGACGCTAGCCAATTATACAGGCTGCCTACGTTGTAACAAACTGAAACTCAAAACACAAGACTAACAAAATTACAATTATTCTAATTATAGGAAACAAGGGGAGGGATTTAACTGATTTATGCACTCACTTTAGTATGTTACAAAGATAACATCCCTTTTATTCACATACTATACGTAACACATTTCAAATAAAGATATTATTTACTCTGAGATTGTAAGGGGGTTTTCTATCTAAAATAAAATGATCATTTAGATAATGATTTTACCTCGGATCCGAGTCTTTCTTTTTCTTGTTAAGAATTTTCAAATATACCATACTTGATTATATGATTACATTATTTCTTAAGTACCATTTGATGAATGGTTTTATTTAGTTGAGCAACTTTTGAAGTTACATAACGAAAGTTAAGTTACAATGTATGATTACAAGAATTGGTGGTTACACCAGTTTAAATCTTAGAGCTTATTGATTGTCTTTTGAAAGTCTTTTTCATCTTTAATTACTTATATTTTAAAATATATATAACTCACGGAAGACGAGCTCCCGCGTCACCTCTTATATTATGGTATTTCAGCATCGACTTCCTGTTGGTACGCCTTAGGGATGGGGTAAGTACGGCGTATGAATTTAGATTTTTCCGTCACTTCAAACTTATGCGCATACACATCTGAGACTGGTGGTTGCTCGCAAAATACATGAGAATGTATTAAATTATTAAATTATATCATGAGAATGTTTCTTTATTAAATTATTTAATTCACTTATTTACTGCGGATATAAACGATTATTTATGTCCCTAGTGTGGTCAGTTTCAATCGTTATATCTGGCTGCCTTATCTCAATTGGACTATAAGTAGGTCGCCTACCTTAGTTTACTTCGTTTCGTTCAGGTACAGCTGATATTCACGACCGTCTATAATCCACTGCATACAACTCTTAGCCAAATCGATTTGAGCCTGACATTTCGTTAGAAAATCGACTCCAAGTACAACATTACGTACTAGTTTCTTTATTATTATTACCGGAATATTCACTTCTATTTAATCGTATTTTAATGTGATATATACTTGTCCAGTGGCTACCGTTTTATTTTTATCCGCAGTCTGAATCTGTAATTTATTCGTGGGTAATATTGCCGTGTTTTTAAAATATTTATTATTTTTCTTAGTAAAATTTTTACTGATAGCTGATACCTCTGCTCCGGTGTCAATTAAAATGTGTGTTTTAACGTTATTTATGTATGCATCGAGTGTAGGACATGCAGCTCTACGTTCTATGTTTTTAGAGTGATCTGTGTCGCTTTCTAATAACGCTTCCCGCAAATCACACGGGTAGATACCATTAATTTTGTAACAAGCATCCTCACAATCAACCATGTTATGACTACTTCTAGTTCTACGACTTAGAGTGATCTTACAGTCTTTATTCAAACCCGTGCTACTGCTATAGTGATGTTTATGGATTACTGCTTTTGGCTGCTCCTTTATGCACGCCGCTCCTACGTGACCTTTTACAAGTTTTTTGGATCAGCATCCACAGCTTCTGATACTGTATGTGAGTACTTATTATTATTCTCTATTTGTTTAACTGTATCAATTGATTGAATTTTCTTAGGATTTTCTGTGAATTTATTCTTATCACTCCCAGAGGCTTTATCTTTATTAAATGGTGTACCCTGTTTATATGATGGTTTATTTGTGTCGTATGTGTAGTGAGCTTTTGCTGCCGGCATTACACCCTCCCATTGTGACAACATGTTTAATAGTGCCTCTATTGTATTTACCCCACGTGTTAATATGGTTGTACGAATGCTAATATCAAAGTGGTAGCTTAATTTATGTACTAGTTCCGTCTCTGATAGCTCCCGTCTAAGGTGTTTAATTTTAGAGATTTCTTTTATTACGTGCTGCTAAACGTGTGAGTTTTCCGGGAGTAAATTTGCCAAACTCGAGCCTATCTCGTACTTTACGTTGCACGTGCTCATTCCAGTACCGAGTCGCGAAGCATTTGATGAACTCGTCGTATGTTTAAATATTGTCCCGGACTATGGAGTACCACAGTGCTGCCGAACCGCTCAGCTTACGTGTCACCCATTCAATTCTATCTGAGTCATTCAATTGATCACCCACTTAGTCCATACCACGTTCGCAATCCCGTATAAATTGAATTGGATTTCCGTCTCCCCAAAATTTCGGTTGGTTATTCGGATCTTCATTGTGTCTGTAGAAACATACGGTGGGGTTTACACGCCCTGCGACATCCCGTTTCACCTGATACATTTTTTCATCTATCTTACGTTCTAATTCTGACTTTTGTTGGTTTATTAACAGTGTATTAGCTTTTATACGGTCTTGACATTCTGTAATCGTGTTCTGTTGTGTTGTAAATCGTGTGTCTACATGTTCATGTAATTGCCCAATGTTCGATAGCATTCCCGTTCTTGCTTTTTCGATTTGAGCTTTACATAGCTCCATGTGCTCGGTAAGCGATTTATTGACCTTGGTATATTCTGTTTGTATTATAGCTTTAAGTTCATTATCACGTTTTCTATTTTCGCAGTCGCGTTTCTGCATTTCTGTTTTAATTTCTTTACTCGTTATAACTTGTTTATTATTATTTTCTTTATGTCATTAAGTTCAGCTTTAACTTCATTATTATCTTTTACTAATTCTTGTAACATACGCATCATTTCAACTTGTTCCGCCATCTTTTTTTCTTTACTTATAAGTTTGGTTATTACAGTTCTTATTTAGTCCGTGTATAATAATTATATTTATTTACCATTAGCAGTTCGAATAAATTAATTAATACTGATATTCACTGTCCTACACTAACACATATAACTTAACTAAAATGATAATAATCATCCTAACTACATACACACAAAAATTAACTAAAATGTTGTTACTTGTCCTTAATTAATACACATAAAAATACAGTTCCTATTCTAACATATAACTTTCAATAATTGTATCATTCACTAATCTTGCAATAAAATTTTATTTTACTTTATTGGGCTAACAATTCAATGCTTCAAAGTTGCAAGCACCATTTTCTGGCCATTCTTATTTTATTTGGCTTGAAATTTTAATGCCCCAAATTTGCGAGCGCCATTTTCTGCAAGGTAACAGGTTATAGCCCAGACCAGACTTGCAGAAAAGAATGCACAATTAGTGAAATTTTATACATTTATTGTCCTTTCTTTTACACACTTTTATATTAAAATGTTCTTTCGTTATTTGACACAACATTAATTTATTGTAGTTCAAAATCTGCTTTGAAAATATCTTTAAATAAATGTTCTCTTCATTTAAGCAGTGCTGTAAATTTTTAACTGTTCAAAGTCTCCTGTAAACAAAATTATATTTTAAATCAATGTTCTTTTACTTTATACTTTGATAACAAATTTATTTAAATTTGGCTTCCCTGTTCTGTTCTCTTCATTGTCCTCCCGGTCGACGATCTCGATCCGGCCTCCAGCGATCCGTCGTCTTGGTTCCACGTTCCAGCAACCGCCTCCAAGAACTGCCTTGCTCTAGGTCTCCGTATCCCAGCCGCCACGATCAGCAAAACGAAGCTCAGGAACGGTAGCCGACTATCTCGAACTCCGTGTTGGTCTCCTGCTGACACTCGCTCTTATCACGACTCTACGGGCCCAAGGACTGCCTGGAATTGATGTTGACTGGAATCGATGCCGACCACGACCGCTATCGCTGCGTACTGTATGACGACTTTCAGACAGCAAAAAGAAGACTGGCCACTGCTTTTATAATACAGCTTAATGTATGCCGCCGCGCTGCCGAATGACGTCACCGCCGATATGCGCGTAGGCGTATTTTCTATATACTCTATTATATTCTGGAGCGGCCACGTGCTCGCCGACTTCCATGTTCTTGAATCTTCTAGAACAATGCTTTATTACACGTGAATAAACTTCCATGAACTTCTATTTCCTACCCACATTACACAACACTTCACTCACATATTAAATTATATCTTCATAGGTTTACATTGTCTTATTACTAATTTATCCTATTAGTTTTAATTTTGTATTAATATTATTTTATTTCCAAGCATCCTTTTATCGTTCTGGACATTGATAACAGCTGATAATAATTATGCTCCACATTTACCTATAATGAGACAGCTTGTCACGTTGCAATATATATATTGCGACAATACAAGCATAGGCTGTAATGCGCATATATAATATAAAATAAATATTTAATTTAATTTTAATAATATATAATAAACGAGCAGGTGTGAAATTGGAAGCTGGCTTGCAAACAGGAGTCAACACGCAGGATCACGCGATTACCGCTGCATGCGTGTACACAAGTAAATAGTGTGTGTGTGCTTGAAGCCTGTTTAAGCCTGAAAGTTTGCAACCCCACCCCAAGTCGATGCTAAATTAAGAGTATATTTAATATTAAGCAAACCAGAAATGTTAGCGAGAAAGTAAAAGCTTCTAAAAATGTGTAAAAATCAGACACAAGTGCAGTGCGAATTTTACGTAATTCGGACGGTCAGTGCGAATTCTGTGAGATTTTTAAAGCATTATAATTACACTAGTGGTGCGAGCATCATGATATTTCACAGAACATAGGTCATTAAATTAGACAATATTTTATCGCCGTGAAATCTGCGTTAAACAGTGCGATTGGCGAAAAAGGGAAAAATGTGAAATAGGACGATGGTGGGGGCTATCACGCCATGGTTCAACTGTCGACAAGCTAATTCCTGAATCGACAGCTGCAGTTTTCTTGGTGAATATAAATACAAGCCCAGGAGAGCTAATCTCTCTCTTCTAACAGTCTTCATTCGTGGCGGAACGCTATGTCCGTCAGAGACGCGAAATTTTAATTATTTGGACAGAGTTAGACAATAATGTCTAACACCCATAAGTCTTTTTGCTAAGCATAACTTATAAAGTATTACGATAAATATTTCGATTTAAAATAGTAATGGAAAACAGTAATTAAAATTTACCGTAACAAAGAAATCGTCAGATGTCTACAAGTGATCTACATCTAAGAGCATTACTCCAGACCTAGGACGGGAGCGCTACATGGCATAAATTCCAGACGTAAAGGACGAGTCATCGGACTTCCGAGAGGACCCGGAGGAAGAGGAAAGGATCCAGGACTTCCGAGAGGACCCGGAGGAAAAGGAAAGGATTCAGGACTTCCGAGAGGACCCGGAGAACGAGGAAAGGATCCAGGACTTCATGGCTGCGCAGGATTCACAACATCAAGGACTCAGGACCAGGAGAGGGTATGCTGAGGAACCGCTACAATTAAGGTGAAATAAAGCCATGTATTCCTCATAACAAAAGACTTAATCCAAAATTGATAAACATTGTCAAAAGAAAGACAATAATTTCAAAAAAAAAGTGTAATTTATAACTTATAAATATAAATGTCTTGTATAAAAAATTATACCATAATTTTTGAATTAATAAGTTATTGAAAATATTTTAATTTAAATTGTAGAGTAATTATGAAAGCATAATTTTTGAATTCATAATTAATTGAAAATATTTTAATGTACATTTGAAAGAATCAATTAGACTTGTTCAAAGAATTAACAAATAGTTAACTAAGTTAAATATTTTTATATTGAAAGCACACATTCAGACTGAGTAGTCCAGACAGTATAAGATAATGAAGAAATTTTTTAAATTAAAATTAATAATATTATATCTATGATATAAGCTTCATGTTGGTGATGAGATTACAGCAAACAAAGAAACTTTGAAACCATGTATAATGAATATCGTATGACGAATTAATCATTCTTTGTATATTATTATTTCTTAATATGTTTGTTCAAATTAATAAATGGGAACATTTTGAATTTCCTAAAAAGGCTACCCTTATTATAATTACACCTGAACCCCCAATTACACGTACACGTTGTTAGAAATGTTATTTACTGTTGTATATTTTGTCGCTCATGAGCGTGCGCCCGACACACTTACATTTAATAACGTTGTATCGTTGTAAAACTTGGCGCCTAACGTGGGGCATTCGAGAACCGATACTGGAATTTACATACCCAAAGACAGGTACGGGATAAACTCGAGGATGGAAAGTTCAACGCACAAGGACAGCAGAGTATCGAACAGTACACAACTGCGTAAATAGAACGCGTGAAGCATTTTAAACCTAAATTCTCAGATTACGAAATTGTTTCAAAGTTATCTTACCATTTCCAGCGAGACATCCAGTTAGCAGTTTATACGCAGGGAATTGAAACGATAGAAGAATTTTTAATCCTTGTGACACAGTCGGAGAATATCAATAAAGGTAAGAACCCACAATACTTGGAACAAAAACACGCAAATCACCACTATAATTATCACAGGTATGTCAAGAAAGCAATACAAACACTACATCGCACCGTGATAATTACAAAGTAAATTATACGCCACCAATACACAACACTACGACGCGCCCCCGCACAGCTACAGAGACTGAACGAATAAATACAGCTAAACAACAAGGAGGCGTTGTGTGGTCGTCTAATCGTAAACATTTTTTCAAAACCAGCTGACAAACGCGTTGCCGCAGTACGGAAGGACGACGAGGGAACAGTAAAGAGAGATATGGAGAAAATGAATGAGATGGAGACAGCAATATTCCACAGTCGGCCGTCTACGTCAAAGGCGTCACAATGACTGAATAAACGGAAACAAACTTATACGATAAACAACATATACCCGTACTATATTAGAGAGGACTTATTAAACAATGAGCAGGATATAAAGCGCAACGAACAACAAATACAATGTCCTATTATAACCGTCGGAATTAACAGGTGTAAGATACGAATGTTAGTTGACACAGGCAGCCAGCTGTCAGTTCTTAACGCTGCTTGGGTTCAACGTAATAAGAAATATTTTGAAAATACTGCAATTTTGCCTGTAAATAATTTAAATATTACAACAGCTACCAATAAAAAGGTAAGGGTTAAACAACAAGCATATGTAACCCTAACATATAAAAAGCTGGAATTAGAATACCCCATGATAATTATGCATAAATTGATCTATGATGGAATTCTAGGTATTGATATACTAAATGCAATAAATGCTAAGATTAATGTTAATGATAATACAATTCTGTGTAATTATAAGCATGTTCAATATGAGTTAAGTATGAATAGCGATGAAGAAGATAGCAAAGTAAGTGAAATACCTATTACTTTGTCCAAGCCACAAATACAGTATGGTCCAACTAGACATGTGAATGCAGCGGAAGAAGGAATGATAACACAGGAAGAAGAAAAACTCCACGAATTAATAGAAGAGTACAGGGAAGTATTAACTCTTTACTGTTCCCTCGTCGTCCTTCCGTACTGCAACAACGCGTTTGTCAGCTGGTTTTGAAAAATGTTTACGATTAGACGACCACACAACGCCTCCTTGTTGTTTAGCTGTATTTATTCATTCAGTTTCTGTAGCTGTGCGCGTCGTAGTCTACTGCTTTTTGCTCCTAATCACACTGTAATTCCTACTATTGCGATATCACAAACTGTTAAGAACTACTCCCTCTTCAATTTCCACTAAATCACCAAACCATAACTCGTCAAAAAACCACCTTTCTCACCACTTATTTAAGAGCTCACTTGACATACGTCTATCACCTTCAAACAAGCTACAACAAGTAGTAGACAGACAGACAGACAGACAGACACAAGCACAGACAACAAGCTAGACAGACAGACACACATTTTTCGAAAAATGACTTTTTTTCATGTTTTGAGGGTAGTAAAATCAGAATTTGCAATTATTTCGAACACGATTTTTTTGCCATCACCATCCTTCCATTTCCTTATGGATAATGGAAGTAAAATTATCCCCTCCCCCTTCAACTATAATTTTTATTTATAGAAAATTACCCCCACCCCGTTCAACTAGCCTCTTCATTTATAGATATTTCATCTCCGTTTCTACAGTGGATTATTAAGATCTTCTTATCAGGATACTTTATTTATCAAAATTAAGTACTTTACACTTGTTACAACAAAAAATGTTACAGGTAAACTACCCTTTCCCCCTAACCCTTTCCTCCACCAAAATGAATAAGCCTTTAGTCCTCTACAAATCAGGCACATATGTAAAAAAGTATTTGATTCTGTTTGAATTTACGACAGTTATCGTTCGTCATGAAAAAATTTCTCTTGTTACAACATAAAATGTTGTAGGTAAACTACCCCTTTCCCTTAACCGATCTTCACCTAAATCAACAGACCTTGAACTCACTACAAAGTAGGGATCTATGCAAAACATTATTTGATTATGTTTGAATTTACGGGAGTTATCGTTCGTCATAGAAAAAATTACCCTTGATATCACATAAAATGTTGCAGGTAAACTACACCTTTCTCCTACCTGATGTTCACCAAAATCAATAGGACTTGAGTCCACTACAATTCAGGGATGCATGCAAAACATTATTTGATTCTGTTTGAATCAGCGGCAGTTATCGTTCGTCATAAAAACAATTACTCTTGTTAAAACATTAAAAGTGGCTGGTAAACTACCCCTTTCCCTTAACCGATCTTCACCAAAATTAGTAGACCTTGAGGCCTCTACAAATTAGGAACATATGTAAAAATTATTTTATTCTGTTTGAATTTACGGCAGTTATCGTTCGTCATGGAAAAATTTCTCTTGTTATAACATAAAATGTTGCCGGTAAACTACCCCTTCCCCTTAACCGATCTTCAAAAAAATCAACGGACGTTGAGCTATCTACAATTGAGGAAGGTATGCACAAAATTATTTCATTCGGTTTAAATGTGCGGCAGTTATCGTTCGTCATAGAAAAAATTACCCTTGATATCACATAAAATGTTGCAGGTAAACTACACCTTTCTCCTACCTGATGTTCACCAAAATCAATAGGACTTGAGTCCACTACAATTCAGGGATGCATGCAAAACATTATTTGATTCTGTTTGAATCAGCGGCAGTTATCGTTCGTCATAAAAACAATTACTCTTGTTAAAACATTAAAAGTGGCTGGTAAACTACCCCTTTCCCTTAACCGATCTTCACCAAAATTAGTAGACCTTGAGGCCTCTACAAATTAGGAACATATGTAAAAATTATTTTATTCTGTTTGAATTTACGGCAGTTATCGTTCGTCATGGAAAAATTTCTCTTGTTACAACATAAAATGTTCCCGCTAAACTACCCCTTCCCCTTAACCGATCTTCAAAAAAATCAACGGACGTTGAGCTATCTACAATTGAGGAAGGTATGCACAAAATTATTTCATTCGGTTTAAATGTGCGGCAGTTATCGTTCGTCATAGAAGCTATTACTCTTGTTAAAATATAAAATGTGGCAGGTAAACTACCCCTTTCCCTTAACTGATCTTCACCAAAATCAACAGCCATCGGTCTTTTACAATTGAGGAACATATGCAGACAAATATTTGATTCTGTTTGAATGTGCGGCAGTTATCGTTCGTCATAGAAAAAATTACCGTTGTTAAAACATAAAATGTTGCCGGTAAACTACCCCTTTCCCTTAACCGATCTTCACCAAAATCAAAAGACATTGAGTTCCCCATAGCTCAGAATGGTATGCAAAACATTATTTGATTCTGATTGAATTTACGGCAGTTATCATTCGTCATAGAAACAAATTACCCATGTTAAAACATAAAACGTTGCTGGTAAACTCCCCCTTTCCCTAAACCGATCTTGAACAAAAGCAATAGATCTTGAGAACTGTACAATTCAGGGCTGTATGCAAAACATTATTTGATTCTGTTTGAATTTGCGGCAGTTATCGTTTGCCATAGAAAATACCCTTGTTAAAACATAAAACGTTGCTTGTAAACTACCCCTTTCCCTCAACCGATCTTCACCAAAATCAATAGACCTTGAGTGCTCCCCAACTCAGGCACATATGAACAAAATTATTTGATTGTGTTTGAATTTACGGCAGTTATCGTTCTTCATGTAAAACGTTCTCTTGTTACAACATAAAATGTTCCCGCTAAACTACCCCTTTCCCTTAACCGATGTCCAACAAAATCAACAGACGTTGAGCTGTCGACATTTGAGGAAGGTATGCACAAAATTATTTGATTCTGTTTAAATGTGCGGCAGTTATCGTTCGTCATAGAAACAATTACTCTTGTTAAAACAAAATGTTGCCGGTAAAGTACCCCTTTCCCTTAACCGATCTTCACCAAAATCAACAGCCTTCGGTCTTTTACAATTGAGGAATGCATTCAAAAAAGTTTGATTCTGTTTGAATTTGCAGCTGTTATCCTTTGCCAAAAAGAAATTACCCTTGATAAAAAAAAGAAATGTTGTTGGTAAACTACCCCTTTCCCTTAACCGATCTTCACCAAAAACAATATATCTTGAGTACTCTACAATTCAAGGCTGAATGGAAATAATTATTTGATTCTGTTTGAATTGGCGGCTGTTATCGTTTGCCATAGAAAAAAAATCTATAAACAGACAGAATAGATACACAGGCCCTATTCGAAAAATGACTTTTTTTCAGGTTTGTAGGGTAGTACAATCAGAATCTGCAATAATCTCGACCACGATAGTTTTTGCAATCACCATACTTCTATTTCCTTATGGAACATGGAAGTAAAAATGAACAGCTTATTTCCGCCTGATTTGTACGCCGACATAACAGCACCGGATACAACTGCAAGACGTGTGAACGAATGTAATCACTGTCCAACTGTTACTGTATACATCAACCACTGTAAAGTACAGACATTGATCGAGACAAAAAGCGAAATATCTGTTGTTAGTAAGACATGGCTACACAGCAACAAACAATATTTTAAATCGACACCCACTCTACCTGTTAATAAATTTTACATAACCACTGCTAATCGTACCAGGGAACAAGTTAAGCAACAAATATTTGCGAATATAACGTGTGGGAATATACAATATGAATTACCTATGTTAGTAGTAAATAAACTAGTCCGTCACTGTATATTAGGAATAGATGCTTTAAATAAAATGAAGGCTGCAATAAATATAGCAGATCAAACTATGATGTGCACTCCGAATAATGTCACACAAATATTAAATTGAATGTAACCGAAGAAGATCAGTCGTCAAATATAAATGAACCGGTATCTATCTCCAGAACTTCAGTAACCTATGCGAATGTTAAACATCTTAGCGAAGAAAACAATGGTGAACACAAAAGGGTAGAACAAATGGACACCTCAATGAAAGAGTACAGAGACATAATTAGCGAACTGCTTACACAAACAAACGTATATAAACATCGCATCAAGGTCACAGATCCGTCAAAATTCGTGAGGAGGACGTATCCAATTCCAATGAAGTATGAGGAGCAAGTCGAGAAAGAAATCAAAAGAATGCCGGATAATGACTTCATAGAACGATCGAACAGTAACTTCTTAAACCCGTTGGTTGTGGTGAAGAAGAAGAATGACGAAATTCGACTATGTTTGGACATGAGGAATTTGAATATCGTCGTAGAAAAGGATTTTGACCGTGCGCCCAAGGCAGATGAGTTGTTCACAAAGTGCGAAGGAGCTAAGTATTTCACTAAACTCGATTTAACCACTAGTTTTTGGCAGATTCCCATTCGTGAAAGCGATAGAAAATATACTGCATTTCTGTATAAAAATAAATGCTACCAGCATAAGGTAGTACCTTTTGGCCTAAGCACAAGCCTAGCAGCCATTGTAAAATGTTTAGAAATTGCATTAGGTCCGGAAGTAGAACCTTACACCATGATTTTTGTTGATGACATATTGGTCATATCGAAAACATTAGAAGAAAATATAATTAATTTACGCACGATTTTTGAGAAGTTTCGACAAGTTTGCATCTCATTAAACTTTGATAAATTTGAATTTATGCGATCGTCTATAAAATTGTTGGGTCATATTGTATCTGAGGAAGGTATACGACCAGATCCATGCAAAATAAGCAGTATCACCGAGTTCCCAATACCGAGAAATGTGAAAGGGTTAAGAGCATTCGTAGGTTTAACGGGATAGTATAGACGATTTTTACCATTATATGCAGAAGAAATCAAACCACTATTGGAGCTTACAAAGAAGACAGTGAAGTGGAAGTGGGAACAACATCACACCGATGCATCCAACAAGGTCAAGGCACTGTTTCTGGAAAAATATTATGCTACACCGTCCAGAACGTGAAGGAAAGTACGCCATCATCTACTCGGACGCCAGCGACTATGCAATAGGGAGTGTATTCTAACAAGAAGATTCAAAAGGAGAACTTCGAGTGATTTCCTATGCAAGCAGAGTGTTCAAAGGTGCCGAGAAACATTACTGTACTTCGGAGATGGAAATATTGGCCATCGTATATGCATTGAAACAATTCCGATATTACATCTATGGAACGCACTTTGAAATTCACACTGATCACCAAGCTCTATCATTCTTACTGAGGTGCAGAATCACAAATGCAAGACTGATAAGATGGATTCTGCCCATAGAAGAATATTCTTTTACCATTAAATACTGCACAGGAACCGACAACAAGACAGCAGATACACTAAGTCGATATGGCACGGAGAAGAAGGAAAATACTCATTTCTCCAATGATAAATATTTGAAATTACTGCATATCCAGTATAAAGCAAGCGACGAAGTAAAACAGCTACTCCAGAACTTAGCAAGAGCAAGATAAAGATCCAAAGCTTCAGCAATTAAAACAACAACCATCTCACGATACGTATGCAGTTAAAAATAATATACTATTTAAATTAATGGACCAAGACTCAAAAGTAATGTTATCAAAATAAATGTTACAACAATTAATTACACCATGTCACGAAAGTCTAGCTCATGCGTCAGCATTAAATGTTACTGGACTTTGAGAGCAGATTTCACCATCAGTAATATTTATAGGAGGATTATCGCCGTCTTAAATACAAGTGAATACAGCTTGTGTGTGTAAACGCAAGCTACGACAGGAAAACGATGCGGTGATGCGTATGGCTGTAATCAGGTTTTAACTGGATAAAAGTAAACTAATTAATACGTTTTAAACCTGTGAACAAAGACTTACCCAAATTATAAAGACACCATTACAATAGTAATTATTATGTGTTATATGTGAGTGGCCAGGAAAAAATTACGCAAACAATGATATCGCTCATGCTACGAGTATGTGTACGAAATCGCTAAAATGAACCAAAAAGTGATCTGTAATTAAAAGGACGCTGTGCACTAAGTGACAATATCTAACCGGTCGAAAACAATCCTGGACCTGTCAGACTGCCGGCCAGTATAAATACCACCGGCAATTTGGGGCGGTCTCATACTCAAGAAATCTTCACACAACGTCACGCTGTCGGTCTGCCAATCGATCAGGACCACACACCCCAAGACGTATGGACGAACTCTGGACCATCACAAACAACAACCCGTAGAGACAGAGAACACAGCATCAGCATAATTATCATCATCATCCTCAAATTCTCAGGATTCAGGACACACACACACGCAACGGTAACGGCAGATGTACGCAGGTGATGAATAAAAAATTATATTTTTTTGTTGGTGAAAAGAACTTTCAAAAAAGAAACTTATACATGAACAATACAGACTTGAAGTTTTAAATTTAAATAGTAGTTAAAATAAATAATTTAATTGAATAAGGAAATTTAAAAAATACTAATCTTCTGCTGTATGTTAAAATCTGGGTGTGTCATAGAATTAAATAATAGGTTGAAAGTAAATGTGATTATTTTATTTTTGTTTATAGCAACAAGTAATTTTATTCTTGAGTTTAAAATAATTTTTTTTTGTATATGAGTTGCTATTATTATTTAAAATTGGATTAAAATTCAGACACACTGAAATAAAAAGACTCTAGATAATTTGTTTAACATGTCTGTTTAGCTAGTAAGATTATATGGTTATTTATTTTAATATGGCATGAATAGCAGAGAAGGTTATATGGTACTTTATGTAAACTTATAAAAAAGAATATTTTATTTATCAAAGATTTGAAATTTTAATATTTGAATGTTTTCAATTAACATTAATAAATCTTAGAATAATTATTTTGAAACTGTTTTAATTAATTGTTCATGTCAACAACAGCTCACTCCTCTTTGGAAATTATTTAATTGTTCAAGTACATATACTTGACGCAACGAGAATAAAAAAAATCCTGCGACCTGGCCGGTGTAATACACTTTATAGTTGCGCTGAGTACATAGTAATGTATTGGTGCGAATTTCTGAAATACTTGTAACGTTGCAATATATAGGTGTGTGTATATATACCTATATATAATATATATTATGTATATATATACATGGTCGATGTATTCAAATTTCCGGATACGTATACCAAATAGACAGGCAGAGAGGCGAGTGCCAAACTGAAACTCTGAGAACTGTCTTCGCTTGTTCAACGATTTATCTATTTCTCGGTATGTTAACGTCAAGATGTCGTTAATCGATAGTACTCACGTTGTTGTGGTGGTTGTATTGACAGAATACGTAGGAACTGCAGCAGGACTGATGCTCGTATCTCGGTACGATGCTGTGTCACTGCCACAGGGCTGCTGCCCGACCACTACTGTAACTAAACAACAAAACTGTAATCAGCTGAGAATTACACTTGGACTTACAACCTTATAGTTTACAAATCATTTTTCGGTGAAGTGTTTGTGAGGATCGGTCAAAAAATATAACACAAATTTTAAATTATTTTTGTCGACGTTTCGACAATATTTATTGCCATCATCAGGACCTGTGTATGAATAAAAAAGAAAATACAGTTTACAGAAATGTATTTATCTGTATTTAGCTATAATACGCTTTACTATCCTATATCTAATATAGATACATTGGTGTTTTCTGTACCAATTCTAATATATAATTGTTGATTACTGCTTTTATAATTAATTACAAAAACCATTACATTACGTGTAATTTAAATTGTAATATTGTAAAAATTATATTCTGGGGCATTATCATTTTTTCGTTGTATTTAAGGAAAACATTTGATGATATAAAACAAACTGTTTCAACTTCTTCACATATACAAGGATACACACATACGCACACGCACATACACAAACACGTTCACTTAAATAATTGATTTGTTGTGTTTAACAATTTCTTTTGTGTTCACACACAGGTCCTGATGATGACAATAAATATTGTCGGAACGTCGACACAAATAATTTTAAATTTCTATTATACTTTTTGATCGATCCTCCAAACCCTTCACCGAAACATTCATTGAATGACGGTCACTACGAATTTAAGTATTTCAAATTATTGTTATCAGAAAACTTATCAAAACTAAACGAGATCAATAACACACACGATAAAACTAAAATAGCTACTTCTGAACAAAAGTTACTTAGTGTTATACAATTCAGTGGTGGAAATGTGACAAATTTTATATAGAACAATTTCAATATAAAAAGCTACAGGCGAATAAACAAAAATTATCCCTTTACAAATAAAGATAATATAATTTCGGACAAACATGTCAAAAAGTTGGAAATGGACGTTTGGGAATGTTAAGCTAAACAAAACATCACATCAAATAAATACATTATAAGCATGAGATAAAGATTACACTTAAATAAACAACAACATTCAAGAATATTATTTTTCTAAAATATAATATTCAAAATAATATCCCGAAACCCCTCAGACAAATAACCCTTTAAGATAAGAAAACTCAAATTAGCGAAGGCCTTTACTCTAACCCGGGAAGAGTACGGAAAGAAAACCCTTTCCAGAAATGCGAAAGTCTGCAGTTGTGATCAGGCCGGTGATCATATATGGAGTGAAAACAACGTGCTTTCAAAATTTGAAGCCTCTTCTTAAAATTGAACGCAGAATTCTTCGGAAAATTTATGGCCCCAAAAAAACCGAAGATGGGTACAGGCATAGACTTAAAAGAGAGCTGTACAGGAATCTGGAAAATCTGGAAACGGCTTTTCGAAGGAAAAGCCTAAGATTCCTTAGACATATTGTTCGGATAGATCAGTCCAGATTAAATAAACAGATTTTCAACTATATTTGGCAACTTTCCAGTCTGAATGGATACACCAAACAACTGAAGGACGAAATGATGAAACTAAGTATCTCTGTGAACGACTGTGTGGACAGAAATACATACGGAAACAAAATTCAAAATCTTGAGGTTCTCTGCGCTGAGAAGAAGACGAGAAAGGGGTGGACAGTGGAAAGGAAGTCGGCGCATAATGTGCGAATGAGGGCCTTCTGGCAAGAGAAGATAAAAAATGATATTCGCGTGGCCCACAGCTGGCCTGTTCGTGTAAAAAAACAACAATAATAATTACATTTTTATACCTATAAAATAAAGGTTTGGAAACCTTGGAATTCAATACTAGGCGCGCAAGCAATTGACTTTGGTCACCATAAATGTTGTCAACATCCACTGAATTTTACAGGCACTAGTTACATCTTGTTCTAATGTAGCTACTTGAAGATTAAAGGTATTAGCATCTGTGTTGATATAAAAATAATTATTTTATTTGTCTGTGTTTTTACCTGTTATTACTTATGTTTTTCACTATTTAGTTTAAAATTGTTAATGTGAATAATTTAAAAAAATTTTTTACAATGTTACTTTATATTCTTTTAGGTCATTTTAATAATAAATATGAGACTTTATTACTCTTATATATATTAGGTAAATCTAATTTGTAATATATACTATTACAATTATTAAGTATATATATACATATTATTACTTTATATAGTAAAAATGTATTTTAGTATTAATATTATTGTTGCGTTGCAGTTCCAGTTACAGTAGATAATATTTGTTTGAACTATGTAAATGTAGGTTTTTAAATCATAATCACACACACGCACACATATACGTAGTAGTAAATATTAAATAATGTACATATAAAAAAATTATTCGCAAAAAGTGTTTTAATACATATGTGTGTATATGTGTGTCTTCGCGTATATAAAACTGTTATCTCTCGTCACACTATTCTTGTGTAATTATTTTCAATAATAAGTAAATAATATTAATAGAACAAGAAATAATTAAAAAACATTTGCTTTTCACTAGAATACATTTGTATATTTTGTATACATTTACACTATTTCAACAGTCCATCTGGCAGTTTCATAATGTACTGTATATATAAATTAATAAAGTTATAAACCAAATGTCATTAATAGCTGCGCTATAGGCTATAGACTATTTAATGTACGTTTTATATCTACTGTATAAAAATACGTTATATAAATGTATTATACGTTATAAATACGTATTATAAATATTAATTATTTTAAAAAATTCATAATTTTAATAAATTTATTTATAAAAAATATATAAATACATTTCTGTCAAAAAAGATATTATTCATTATATATTATCAAATTATAATGTAATGACACTGGATCTTATTATTGTATCTTAATGATACTAAGATACAGTAATTGTATCTTATTTCCTAACGCTTTAACTGGCCTGACGCACATTTCACTGAATGTATCAATAACTTAGAGGTTTCTAAATATGATTAGAAATTTTTATGAATTTTAAAAATTAAAAAAAATTGTCTATACACTGTTAGATAGAAACTCCCAGAAACAATTAAAATTTAATAATATATATATAATAATACTGCAAGAATTATAATTATAATTATTTATAAAACGATATTACGTTAAAATACTTGGTATATTTTGGATTTACATTATTATTAATAAAATTCATGTCTTGCAAGAGTGAAGTTTTTCTTAGAGGAAAATGAATGTGTTTTTATAAATATATTATATAATATAAAAATAAATCTGTAAGTATAAACACGCCTGTGTGTGTATGTGTGTGCGTATGTGTGTTAGTGTGCTCTATTCGTTATTCACCGCAAAGAAACGAAAACAAAGTACATCGAATTCAGTACATCATAATATGTGAGGTACCTTTCATTATAATGTAGTATTTAAGCAGTATAAAATTTCTAAATTCTGTATTCGTCGTATAAACTATAAACTGAAATACATTGAGTTTTGTTTTTGCTAATAGTAACGCTAATTAGTAATCATAATATATATACACACATATATATATGTGTGTGTGTGTGTGTGTGTGTGTGTGTGTGTGTGAGAGAGAGAGAGAGAGAGAGAGAGAGAGAGAGAGAGAGAGAGAGAGAGAGAGAGAGAGAGAGTTACGTAGCCAGACAGACGCACCTACACTCTATCACACTCACGCACACACGTATTTACCTGTGACGCAGATGACCGCCAATCCAAACACACATGACTTGTCCATGCGTAGATTCACCGTGCAACAAAACAAGATGAACTGAACGCCTTTATTTTGTTTGAGAGTACACTATATAAGCACGCCAGCCATACATGTTTGCCTTGAGCGAGATGATGCAGAAGTCACCAGGGCCGGATTAACTATTAGGCTGACAAGGCTATAGCCTAGGACGCGGTACTTTGGGGGGCGCAAAATTTTAGCTAAAAAATAATAAAATGTTACAGCTAAATGTAAAATTGATAATAAATTACAAGGATAAAAATTTGTGATATGCATGACGAGTTTGGGTTCTGATGGAAATTACCTGAACTTTCTTAACTAAATGATGACATACGTAATAAGACAAAATGCTAATCACCTTCTAGGAAATTATGCTGTTGACTTGGATCAGACATTTCCTGATGAGTGTGTGCATTTAGCTCAGTTTTTAAAAGACTATGAACGTATCAACCCAGAACAAGAAGAAGAAGAAAAGAAGAAAAAGCGATCTGAAGCAAAACCACTGTTGAATTTTTTGAAAACGCATAACTTAGAATCAATGTTTCCTAATGTTTATATAGCTTTGCGCATTTCCCTTACTATGCCCGTCACTAACTGCAGTGGCGAAAGATCTTTTTCAGCTTTAAAGAGGTTGAAGAAGTATTTACGCTCAAATTTGCGCCAGGATAAACTGACCAGTGTAGCCCTCTTGTTCATTGAAAGTGACTTTCTACAAGGACTTGATTTTAATGAGGTGATTAAAACATTTGCCGAATCTAAAGCGAGAAAGAAGAATCTAGCTTGAACTTTACATGAGTCTTAACAAATCCACAAGATATTTAACTGATTGTCTTTTTTGTGTAAATGATGATCGGTGTACCCTTAATAAAACTGTTATAATTCTGTAACTATTTAGTTAATTTTTTCTTATAAAAGTCATGCAAACTACAAATGGTTGCAGTGTAACTCTAAAACAATCTCTGAAAAATAGCCTCAGTTTTCAATTCTTGAGACTATTTCCAAAAACAGTAAGATATTTGAAATATCCCTAACTAAGAAATGTATTGTAGGGTGTTTAAAGCTTCATTCAGCTCCTTGGAAATAAACGTAAGAGTAGCCTATGGGAGGTGAGGGGGGTGCTAAAATTAATTAGCCTAGGGCGCCAAGATTCCTTAATCCGGCCCTGTCAGTCACAGAGGAAAGCTAGTTGAGGAAACGCCTGAGTCCATACTGTACAGTTGTTACGTGAATACCGTGTGATACTGAGGATGAATCGTTAACGGACACTCTCCGACCTTGGACGACAGTTTTGTTTGGCGTTTGAAAAATATTTGTTAAAGTTCAACACATAAATTATGAGTAGATTTGTTCGCTGTTTGTTAATAAGTGTAGCGTTGTACCTTATTTTTAAACCTCACAAAACCTCGTGTCGGTTTTTATAATTTGTAGGCTGTTACTTCAGCGAATTAACTAACCAATACGCAAACACACAAATACCCACGCGCGCGCGTCTTGCTATTTCCGCGTAATTTGGTTTCGGTCGTTAAATATATTGATGACGAAACGCTGACATAATTTCCTTGGCCCTTGAGACTGAAACCCGAAACCATCAAAAAACATGGTTTACAGTTAAGATATCACAACACAAGACTCATATAATCCTGAAATACCGTGGACGCAAGAACCGTAATGCTGACCACCTAAACTACTTCGATTTAACATAAGGAGCGACTATTTTGCATGCAAAATTTACAAGACTTTTTGTACAGTATGTAAGGATTGCAATAACGTAAATTCTCTTTCCAAACAGAAATGTCAACGTACGGCAGGAACTGAATATTATGAGCACACTGGACAGGTTTGCCAAATATCGGCTAAAAGTAGACAGACCAGAGCTGGTCACTCCGACGCTTCTTCGGACGCGCCACACCTCTCCATCTTTTCGTCTTATAATTCCACCGTTGTTTCGGGATGCGGCAGTCATCCATTAGGTTAAGGTGTTCCAACCATTTTAACCGATGTTGGACAATCCTATCAAGTATACACATAATATTCAGTTCCTACCGTAAATCGACATTTCTTTTGCGATCCTCAAGAGTATACGCTGCCACGTGCCCGAGAAATCTCATTTCGGCCGCTTCATTACGACTAGCCTGGGATTTCGTCCTGAGATGTCCAATTCTCAAGCGCAAAGGGAAGTGGTGAGTAGGGCCATCATCATCTTGTAGAAAGTTAGGCGTGTTTCATCACTTGTTGATTTTACAAGGCTTCTGAAGATCCCGCGCATATGGTTCAAATTGTTCAGTTTCTTCATCCAATCATTGTTGGTAATGTAAGACAGAAACTAAATAAATATTTTAAATAAATATTTTCGTAAATACTTTAAAAATTTGTGTGAATGTTTGTTTCATTGTAAATGTAGTGGTTTACGTTTACCATAACTGATATTAAATGACGAAAGATATAAAAAGGTAAAGGCCTTCTGAGATTTGGAGGTACTCGTTACGCCTCGTTTGCTGATAATGATTAACCGAATACGATAATATTGGGTCGTGTACGAATGTCGTAGCATGCGCATCCGCCAATGTGGCACCGGAATATACACAAATATATTTAAAGAAAAAAACGAAGAGTATGCAAGGCTCTTATATTTTAAGTCGTATGAAAATCTGTACTGTGCTTCCAGTGAATGCGGTTACGCAACTAACAGTATAGCATACGAGTTACCTGTACCAGTTGACCTTTAAAATGTATCAAACTGTGTGTGGCGCAGCGCATCTTTGCTCTCTCCCTCTCTCCACAACTCTCTCACCCGCACTCTCTCTCTCTCTCACCCACCGACTCTCTCACTCACTCCCACTCTATCTCTCTCCAACTCTATCTCCCTCGATCTGTCTGTCTCTGTGGCAGCCTACACGCGCGCTCACACACATTCTTCACTAACCTCGCAACATGTTTTTGTGTTGCATAACATACCGTGCCAACGAAATCTGATTTTTTAATTTTATTACGACACTCCAACAACAGGAGCACCAACTCCCGACCTTATCCAGAAACGCACAAATGCACTCGAAACGACACAACATAAATTAAACTTAAAACCACGGATACGGTGCTGGCTGTTGAATGACTGAAAACCAAAATTGGACGTATACAACAGACGACTTCCATACCAGTGGCGTATCTAGCATTTGTAGCGGTTGAGTCAGCTTCATAGAAAAGAAAAGAACAAGTTAAGTCTAAGAAAAAACACCGTCATCATTATCATCATATTCAATGATTAAACCAAGGATTGTTTGTTCCGGTCTCAAACAAGCAACGATTAGACCTGGTCACTCCAGTGCTTCCTCGGACGTCCCACACCTCTCCATCCCCTCGGCTTATAGTTCCATTGGTGTCTAGGGATGCGGCAGTCATCCATTCCGCAAATATGTTGCCACCAATTCAGCCGATACTGGGCGATCCTGTCGAGTATACTCATAATATTCAGTTCCTGCCGTATAATTCGTAGGCTATATATTAGACTGTGTCTGATAAATCCGTCTTGATACCTGCAAACGTGTGTTTTTGTTACAGTACATTGTAAGAAACGTTCTACAAAGGATTACAATTGCAAAACTTTAATCCTGTAAAAGTTTTTACCCACGTGTATTCCTACACCATAATACTTTCACAAAACTTGTGAAACAAATCTGAAGTATAATAAATTGTGGTTGTAACATCGAGTTACACTCTGTAGGAATGAGATATTCTTTACACTCAGATGGAATCTGTAAGTAGTTTATTTGGTTGAAGTGTGCAGTTTTAACATTGAAAATGTTTATAAGGACGTGTCGCACATTTGCGCGTGATCGCTGGTGCGTTATCGAAAATGGGAACCGGTGAGTTTCCATAGAAACTACTTCTTTGTTGTCAATAACGTAGTACACATATAAAACTTCGCTTATGATTGCGACTATATTTAACTTATAATCTGTACATTAGTAAATGAAGAATGAATTCATTGATTGATGAATGATGAACTAATTCATTAATTGGTGAATGAACATAAATATATATATTTTTTAGATTTATTGGAGCATTATCAATGCCCTTCTCTGTGCATTGCATTTGTACAATGCCTGTAAATTTTTAATAACTTTATCTTAGCTTGTTTCTAACGATCTCCCGGTTCAGCGACGTCTGTGTCCCACTACAGCGATCAGTATAAAGTTACACACAGAGACAGTGTGAGGCTACAACGTGCTCTGACACATACTGACCGCACTGTCGTCTAAGCACGTCTTACTGTCTTTAACAATAGCTTTTATAATTACTCAAATTACTGTCCGGGCTGTAAGACTGTGGTCATCGATTTTCTTCTTCGTTACGAAAGATGTTGACTCGTAGAGCAGCAGGAGGTGTTGCCACAGTACTATGGTGTACTGATGGACACCTTGTCAGTGCTTTAAGTCTTTTGACACTGAAGACGGCCTCCAGTAATAAAGCCGAAAAGTATGTAAGAGTCAACATCTTCCGTAACGAAGAAGAAAATGGAAGACTACGGTATTAGAGTCTGTACATTAGTGTTAGTGGTCCGAGGTCAGTTGCGACCAAGCCATATAAAATCCGGTCAGTTGCGACAGATGTACAAATTTGAACCCGGTCAATTTTGATCAATTGCATTTTCATGTTATTATTATAATAATATAAAAATTGCCGCTACAATTCTGTTCATTTCTAGTCTAATCTAACCAAACATAACCTAATCTAACCTAACCTAAACTATTCTTCGTATTGTTTAAATTAGCAGCCATCCTTACTATTTCTTTTATGAATTTGCTAACTGCTATAATTTTTTTATTGTTCCACTAAGCTTTTCATCATTACTGACATCTTCAGGTCTTAAACAACGGTTGTTTAAACAATCTTCAGGTTGTTTAAGACCTGAAGATGTCAGTAATGACGAAAAGCTTAGTGGAACAATAAAAAAATTATAGCAGTTAGCAAATTCATAAAAGAAATAGTAACCTAACCTAGCCTCACCTAAACTAACCTAACCTAACGTAAGAAAAATATTGGAAGAAAGTGGTTACTCGAACAAATGAAAAGTTGCAGAATTGAAAGTTCATCGAAATTCAGAACAGCAAAGTTTCTAAATTTCAGATTCGGTCAGTAAGTGAAATTGCGGGACGCAATCGACCATGTAAGAATAAATAAAAATGTTGTTTCGTCGCAACTGGCCGAGACCGGTTTTAGTAATTATGAAGCCGGCCTTGAAAGCTTTATAAACAGCTGACTATTTGGAAGGCAGAGACAAATCTACGCATTTGGCTACATACAGTATTACGTAACAATACAAACAAAACAATAGAAATATTTTCTACATTGGAGACAAATCGAAATATTGCTATCTGTTTGTTGTACGAAGATTTGATCATACGAAACAAAATGTGTAATCTGAGTTTAAATATTCTGTTTTTATTTACCAAATAATAAATGCTGTTATTCGCAAAATACAAAATGATAAAAATTCTGTAGTTAATTCTGTGGCAGCTTAGTAGTGAACTGGACATTTTTCACTCCTACTGTCGCTGCCGTTAAAAGTTTTTGCCCAACAAATTAGAAATGCGACAAACCTTTGTCAGTCCTTTTATTTTGATGTTAATTTTACTTTTATTTTACAATCTGCTGTATACTTTACAATCTGCTGTATACTTTTGTCATTACTTCCTTTTCTTGTATGAGCCACTGTGGACTACGTTTGGTTTAACTGGTTCCTCCCTTTTCCTCCTCTCTCTTCTTCCTCTCCCATAACTCCTTCATTCTTGATTGATGTCTCTCCCCCATCGTCGTCAGTCAACATGGCACCTGTCCTCTTCTTCGGTTTTCCTAAAAACCTTGGGCAATATTAATTTCTTTTTGAGTGGTAAGCATTCTTTAATGTCTTCTTGAGTAATCTGTAGTTCTTCTACGTTTTTTTCTGTTTCTTTGAACCACGTATTGGGCATTTCGAGGTTTATGAAATGGTTCAAAAGTTTCCTTGCTAGTCTGTATCTTAAGTCTAATAGTCCAGAGGGACTGGGTATCTGGGAGATAGTAATGAAAAATTAATGAGCGGCTGCAGCGTAGTACTGGCCACGTTTCCTTCCTGTTTGCCAAACGCCTCAATTAGGCAACGTACACCACCCACTTTTAAACATTTGGGCGGAAAAATAGTGTATAAGCTTATATCACATACGCTTTTACGACCTATATCTTTCTGGCCTTTGTAGACACTTTACGATTTTAACAGCAGTTATCTTTGATTCCTCATTCCTAGCTGAATTTTTTACGTACCTTAATGCTTGAAGATGGCTGCCACGAGAGGTGCCGAAACGTCGGTAAAGAATTATTTTAATCGTACAGCACGGCTATTAAGACCGAAAATTTTACATGTAACCAGAAAATGGGCAAAATTATGAATAAATAAACTATAGAACTTGTTTTGTTTTCTCACAAGAAACATATATTTAAATAGTCAAAAGATTGTTATTTATAAAAATTATTTTCATAAATATATTCATTGTTGTTGTTATTCTATCCTGAAATAATACGTCAAGTGGTTGTAGGATGGATATGAATGCCTGAACCAGAGATGGGTTTTTTAGTGCCTGAGAGCCCCACACTACATATGACACACACTTTCCTCTGACGGTGCATAAAGCATTTTTCTCCCTGTCAAAAAATATTATATTACTATCAGTTATATTATTATTATTATTTTTTTTTTAATTGGGAGCAAATCCGATGTTCCTCGGAGAAAGCCGGTAAGGTAGTTGCTGCGCTGAGCAGGCTAATAGCAAATGTCGGAGGCCCAACTGCGGGAAGACGGCGGCTGCTTATGTCGGTGACCAACTCGATTCTCCTCTACGGATGCGAGGTCTGGGCCGACTCACTGAAGCAAGAAAAATACCTCAAGCAGATGGCCGCGTTGCAACGAAGAGGAGCACTTCGAATTGCAAGCTCCTACAGAACGGTGTCGGAACCAGCAGTGTTGGTCGTCGCTGGAGTGATGCCAATAGATCTGACGGCCGAGGAGAGGAGGAGCGTCTACGAGACCGAGGAAGACTTGGGGATCGTAGAAGCAAGAACAGTGGCCAGGGCACTCTACATGCGGAGCTGGCAACCACGATGGGAGCAGGAGAGTCGAGCCAGGTGGACGGCGAGATTGATTGGGAACCTCCCTGAATGGGTGGACAGAACGCACGGCGAGGTAGATTATTACCTTACTCAATTCCTGACAGGGCATGGTTATTTCTGTGCATACCTGCCAAGGATGGGTAAGATGGAGGATCCGTCGTGCGTGTACGGCGACTCAGACTCTGATGACGCTCATCACACTTTCTTCGAATGTCAACGGTGGGTGCTGGAGAGGCGAGGATTGGAATCGGAGATTGGCCCCATGACGCCTGATAACATCATAGGCGCCATGCTCAGCAGAGAAGAGAACTGGGATATGGTTGTGTCCTTCGTGAGGATGGTCCTACGGCAGGAGAAGCCTGAACAGGACTCTCTCACAAGTCGATGATATAGACAAAGCTGTAGGAGCCTAGTCGGCGCAATACGAGGTGCCACCCTGAAGCCATACGAATAGTTGTTCCAGGGGTGGTTCCCTGCCTGTAAAGTGGAGGGTTTTTAGGTGGGTGTGAGTCCCACACACCGGGAGACCAGCCGGGTGTCTCCTGATGGTGCATAATGCATTTTTCTCCCCCGAAAAAAAAATTATTATTACTATTTAAAAACTTGTTTCGAGTGTCTGTACAGACCTGGAGCCGCGGATGATGTCAGCAATAACCTCTTCGTCTGCAGCAGACGGGGGCAACATAGGAAATCGTTGAAAGCGGGTATTATGGGGGGAGACATCACTGAATAACATAGTCAAGAGCATCTTGGGCTGTGCGGCACGTTTCGTAGACGAGATTCTTTAGGCAAAGTATACAGACTTGCATAAGATAATACAGAATAACAAGACCGACGTGAGCTCTAGGGCTGAAGAACAATAGACCTAGTCCGATGTAATGTGCCAAACAGTTCCAGGACACTGTCCTAAAAGAGGAAAGGTAGGTGGTTTTATAGTAGTTGGGGTATAATTCCCAAAGCCCTACCCCGAAGGTGTGAACCCTTCCGTACATTTGTAGAGCTAATTTTTCCACCTGCCCCCGTTAAAATAATAATTATTATTATTATTTTTATTATTTTTATTATTGTTGTTGTTGTTGTTATTATTATTATTATATTCTCTGCAAATACAAGGATCAAAGCCTATTACGTCGCCCATTGTTACAACTGATATGTCCATCTTTTCATCGGTCGTCCCGGACTTCTTCTACTTTAAGGCGTATATTTTGCACTCACATGTGTCGTATTCGTGATGGGTCCATACATTCAGCGTGATCAAACCATTTCTGTCTATATGACCTCACCGTGTCATTCACTGGTCGGACAGCTAACTCGTGACAGATGTCATAACCCCTATTCCTATCTATCTATCTTGGTATACCCAGCTACTGATCTAAGGAACCTCATTCCTGCACTTTACACTCAACGTTCGTGTGCATTCACTGCCATACAGACAGCTTGGAATGGACATCACCGTGTAAATGTTAATAACCTGTTTTGCCTACTTTATTCCTTAAGGTACGCTCGACAGTGGCATTCATCTTATTCAAGAGTTTATCTTATTCCATACATCAACCTTCCACAAGATATGATATATTGCATCCTAAGAAATTAAACGATGAAACTTGTTCATTACTTCTATTTTCAATCATTGTTATTCTGTCTTTTAGGAAATGCTCCGTAAAACAATCCGTCGTTTTAGATTTTTCAGCAAATAAACATTTTATGTGTCTTGATTATTTTATGAAGTATTATTATTACTACTAGGTACTTCAAAACTTATTTTCGTTGCAAATTGTATTATTAAATTGTTCACACATAAAAATAATTGATACTGTTGATACAATTGATATTATAATTTTTATTATTGGGTCGGTCAGTCTTTCGACTGGATTACCCGCCCGGCATATACCCGTGGTGCGTGTGTTACAGAGTCTTTCACAGGTATATGAGACCTACATTTTAATGCCGGATCCGGACGGCACAGTTGGGGAGGGTTTATACTAGGCAGGATACTTCTCGCTGGTTTGCCATCGCCTTTCGAGAGGGAACGGTCGTATCTAAATCAGATGGTCCCGACGGGAATCGAACCGGAGCCGACAGCGTAGGAGCGCCACACGATATTATAATAAGAACTTTATTTACTTAAATTTTACAACTTTTGTTTATGACTTTTCTATTATACAGTATGATGTAATATGATATTTACAACAACCTCTTGCTAGTTAGTTGTCGGGTTTACGTGGTGGCTAAGTTATTCCGTATTCTGCACGCCAAGCATAACCACAGGTGCAACTGTCATTGGGCCGACGCCCCGTTAGAGTACAATTAATGGGACTTCTGACCTCTCTTACTGTGCACACCACAAAGTGTTGTATTTAACAATGAGATAACATATAAATCCCTATGTAAGACTATTTACAAGCGGGTCCTGATTAAATTAGTAAAGCGTGAAAATGTTTTCATAATTACAGTAATCCCCCGTTATAACGGACACCGCTTATGAAGAAATCCGCTCATAACAGACAGCTCTATAAAAAAAACTGAAATGTTGAAAAATCAAAGACAATCAGGCTCAAAAATTTACAGTGAGCGAAATAAAAAAATCTACTTTAACTTTGACACCGAATGTGACAAACAAGGAACCAATCAAAAATATCGGTATGGAGAACCATACGTGACTTCCATGCTCTAATATTTATATTTAAAAATCGTTTACTTGAATTCGGTTCGTTAGGTGTGTTCCTTGTAAATCTAGTTTTATTTTTGATTTTTGACAAATTAAAATGAAATATCCCATAGAAACTACTTCATTGTTGCCCATAACGTACTATACATATACAAAATTATTCCCTCCCTCTTCAACTATCATTTTTGTTTCTAGAAAATTACCCCCTTATCCTTCAAATACCCTTTATATTTATAGATATTTCATCTAAATTTCTGCAGTGGATATTATGACCCCCTTTTCAGGATAATTTATTTATCAAAATTAAGTACTTTACTCTTGTTAAAACATAAAACATTACTAGTAAATTATCCCTTCGCCTTAACCGATTTTCAACAAAATCAATAGGCCTTGAGTCCTCTACAACTCTGGCACATATGCAAAAAAATATTTGATTCTATTTGAATTTGCGGCAGTTATCGTTCGCCATAGGAAAAACTCTACACAAAGACACTTTCGGAAAATCAATTTTCTTGATGTTTTGAGGGTAGTAAATTCAGAATCAGCTCTTATCTCGAACACGATATTTTTCGCCATCACCATACTTCCATTTCCTTACGGAACATGGAAGTAAAAACAACTGAGTTTATAATATAAAATAAAAATAATTTTGTTAATATGTCTATTTTTTAATTTAAAAAATATAATTTTTTGTTGAGTTTTGAAAAATTTCACTGTCTATGTCTGTATCTACTATGAAGTAGATTTTACATAGCTCTATTTAACACCAGCTCCTGTTCTAACATTTCGTCATTCTATGGTATATCCTAAAAAGAAACTTGGAAGAACTGTGTACCTCAATAAACATTTTGACCATCATAGTGAATTAACCATTTTGACCATAGTTAATTTCACAATAATAAACAGTCCAACCACATTTGGTAAGCATTCAAGGCTTTCTACTATCTACACTCTCCCTATATATTTTCAGCATGAGCTTGCATAAAATAACATACACATTTAACAACTGGGACTTTGCGGCAGTTATCGTTCGCCACAGAAAAAATTCTACACACAGACATTTTTCGGAAATGACTTTCCTTTACGTTTTGAGCGTAGAATCAGAATCAGCCCTTATCTCAAACACGATTTTTTGCGATCACCATACTTCCATTTCCTTACGAAACATGTCGCCTTAAAATGAAAACATATCGCCCTATTATGATCACTTGCGACACCTTTGTGATTAAAGAATTTAACTCAATAAATCTCAAACAAAAATCAGTAATTTTTTAAAGCTAGTAAATATGGAAATTGATTCTGGCACATAGCCACCTTGTTTTTGAAGAAGACAGACAACGGACACAAGTTTTGTGTAAAGTACAACTGATTAAGATTTTATTACAGTTATATAGCCCTAAAAAGTATTTTATAAAAGATATAACTGTTTTTATTGCTCTACTGTTGTATTGTTATCTATTTTATATAAATACAGTAAAATAAATAGTTTATATTTTTACCCACCTACTTTACATGAGTCACATCCATATTATAAGGCCTATTTGTTGTATATAGTTACAACGGACTTTCAAAATAACGAACGCTTCAGAGCCCCTATTCGTGCGTTATAAGAGGAGATTACTGTATTTAAAATCACAAATAAAATTATTTATATTTTTTAAGGTGAAGGGGTCAGGATCGGTCAAAAAATATAACACAAATTTTGTTATTTGTGTCGACGTTTCGACAATATTTAGTATCATCATCAGGACAATTGTGAAACGTAGACACAAATAATTTAAAATTTGTGTTATATTTGATGACTGATCCTCACAAACTCTTCACCAAAAAAAATTATTTATTGCAGGTCACTACGAATTTGAGCATATATTATTTAAATTAAACTTTCATTACATTATTGAAAAGTAGAGAATTAATATACATGTGTGCGCGCGCGCGAGTGTGTGTGTGTGTGTGTGTCTGTGTTTTCAAATAAATACAATGCAAGTGGTTTAATTTTTACCTAACGCACGTTTCACAGAAATTATTCTGTGTTTTCAGAGGTTTGTTTGAACTGTAATTGAATATAACGCTTACAATATAGTTAACGGATAATCCATTTTACTTTGATTCTATTTTCGATTGCTTTAATGTTTATGTAGTTAGCCATTTATTATATATTTAATGTTTTTTATTCTAACAAATGTATGATTTTAAATAAATCGTCTTCTTTTCTTTTTATTTGAATTTATTCTTTAATTAGTAGATTATCATTCTTGTGTTTGTAAATATTAAGCTTTTTCCACATACTTGCAGTCTAGTTATTTAAACATATTACATGGGAGACCTGCAGGAATCTCAACGGTTACTTACAAAGGGATATACATATGTATATATATATATACATATACATGTGTGTGTGTGTGTGTGTGTGTGTGTGTGTGTGTGTGTGTGTGTGTGTGTGTGTGTGTGTGTGTGTGTGTGTGTGTGTGTGTGTGTGTGTGTGTGTGTGTGTGTGTGTGTGTGTGTGTGTGTGCGTGCGTGTGGAGTTGGGGGGGTTCTTATCTGTTTGACCGCAATCTATACAAATTCTTGATTCCTTCTTAAACTAAAATTTGTACAGCTGTATGTTTATGTAACGAAGTTTACAAAAAACAGTTATTCTCCAAAATATTACTGCGAACACATAACATACATAGCAGTATGGCATACGGCACTGAAGGTAAACAAAACCCTTATTACTTTGGGCTCAGTGGGGACAGCTCGCCTGAGGTAATACTGAGAGAGCTGTGTGTGTGTGTGTGTGTGTGTGTGTGTGTGTGTGTGTGTGTGTGTGTGTGTGTGTGTGTGTGTGTGTGTGTGTGTGTGTGTGTGTGTGTGTGTGTGTGTGTGTGTGTGTGTGTGTCTATTGTAATGTAATCTAGCGGGAGAGGTGTCCAGTCCGTAATACTGTGAGGTGATGAAAATATAAGGGATTTTGTTAGATTCCAATGCATTGAAAGTAACAGATAAGGCTGGTTGCCAAGTAGCTTACACAAAGTGAACCTTTACTAATACTCTCAACTTCATGTAGAAACAAATTGTTTAGTTATTGATATACTGCATTATTATTATATAATTTATTTAATATTTATAATTACTTTACCACAAGATGGTTTTCCTCAATTGGAACATGTTTCGGAAATCCTATATTTCCCATCCTCAGCCTTCCTAATTTTGATTCTTGTGGAATATTTGTGTTTTGGTTGGTTGTAGTTATGGTTTCCTGTTGGTTTTTGGAATTTTATACTGGTATTATTGTGTGTGACTGTGCTGTGTATTTTATATTTTTGAGTATTTTCGATGTTGAGTACTTTGAAAATTGTGTCGTGTTTTGTATTGATTTGTATTGGTTCAGCTATTATTTTGCTTTTTGTGTTTTGTGTTTGTATATATTTTTAATATTTCCATATGTTTATTATGGTGCCTTTTTGTGGTAAGTTTTATTAGTGTCATGTGGGTTATGTCTGGGAATTCATGTCCTGTGTTTACTGCATGTAAACTCGATTTATGTATACTGTATTTCTGGTTTTTGTATGCGTTTAGATGTTCAAAATAACGTTTTTTTATATGTCCTTTTTGTTTGTCTTATGCAACATTTATTGAAACAACCATTAAATTTTGTATATACCATTGGTTGTTGTATTACCTTTGTTGTGTGGGTTATTTACTTTTTGTAAATCATATTTATTAGTTTTGTATGCTATTTTATACTGTTTTTAAATTTTATACTGTGTTTTTAAAATATAGTTAGAGGAATAGTTTTATACTGTGTTTTTAAATATTAATATTTAATATTTGGACAGAGGAGGACTAAGTTATTAAGTTATCACCAGAGAGATATTTGAATGTGCTGTTCTCTGCTGACAATTTGCTCGTACTTCAAAATACGGAATCTGATTTGTTAAAATTTGTTTTTAAGCTTCATCAGATTTTCAAGCACAATATAAAAACCTAACTATAAAGACAAAGGTAATGGCATTTCGAGGCAATGAACCAATAAAAACAACAATAATAATTGATGATCAAATTTTAGAACAGTTGAGCCATTTTAATTATTTGGGGAATGATATTGGCTATGATAGGATGTATGATATTGATGTTAAATTAGGTAAGTTCCAGACGATCTGTGAGACAATTAATTGTACTATTAAAAACAATGTACATCGAGATATAAAATTAATATTTTACATAGTAATGACGGTCCCAGTACTGTCTTAAGGGTGTGACTTATAGACACAAACGAAGAAACAAGACAGTAAAATACAGACCCCGGAAATGGCGTTCTTAGGACGAGTTAAAAGCTGTTCTACAGTTGACTGTATAAAGAACGGAGACATAAGAGAAGAGTGTTACAAGTTGGCCAAACAAGTCTCAAAATATAAAGCCACAAAACACAGGTTTTATAAAACAATGGCAGTACCTACACTACTGTATGGTTCTGAAACATTGGTCATAAAGAAAAAGACGAACAGAAGATACAAAGAGCAGCAATGAAATTTATGAGATCAGTTAAAATGTGTAATAGACGAGATCATATAAGAAATGAGGAGATAAGAAGTGATTTAACTATTTTTGCAGTTAATAAAAGGATTAAAGAATACAGAAGAAAATGGATTCAACACATAAATAGAATGGAAGAAAATAGAATACCGAAGTTGGCGAAAGATTACATCCGTAGAGGCAGAAGAAAAGTTGGTAGGACTAAGAAAAGGTGGACTGTGGAATAGGGACAGGCCGCTAAAGCCTAAAACCGTTAAGGAGATCATGATGGTGGACACCGGTGTGTGGGTAAACTCAGGAAGAGTTGGCTGGAGGATTTTTGAAGGTGGAAGAAACAGCACCTTGTGAAGACGATGATGTTGAATTTGGTAACTTATAAAATATTATATGAAATATTTTTTATAAATTATTAACAATTTTACAAGGAAGAGATATGCGACAGCATTTAATAGACGTTATTACAAGCATGTATGCCGACACGAATATACGCATTGCCAAGAACGAAATACAAAAGAACCAATAAGTATATGTTTACGATAAGAGTGTTTCCTATCGCCAATGCTTCTTAATACTTATATTGTAACGAGAACCGTATCGAACCGCCTAGATCAACCGAGAGCATCCTTACACTCGTCCCCCCCACTTTAGTAACACAGGTGTTGCCTCAGTCAAGGCCGCGTCCGAGTGTGTTCCAGATTCTTCAAGAGCACACTTGAAACACGCGTTAGCGTCAGCAATTAAGGTAAGGATGGAAAGGTTCTAGAACACGTGCGCTACGGAAGTAAAGCCATAGCAGCCGGCTTGTCAGTCAGTTTACGTCGGACGATTACTCAGTGCGTTTAAGTGGCGATTAATTCAAGTGAGTTTCGAAGTATTGTGGCGAAGTGTTATATTTTTATAGTGTTATTACATTATATAGTGTTATAATTGTGCAGGACTCTGTTAGTTGACATTATTATTCCTTGTGGACAAATTTTCCTCGGATTATAAGTTGTATTTGTCATTAATTAAAGCTGGTGATTAGTTACTTGATTGGTGTCTGTACTTTGTTTTACCCTGTACCATACGACGATCACTAAGACCGTCGTAACAATATAATTAATGTACTACGTCAGTAGATTAATAACGTAGAAAAATTACGCACAGGACTTAAATCGTAATGACTATACTTTTTGCAGACGACAAAGTTATAATTACAGACAGCGAATATACCCTTTGGAAAGCAGCACGTGAATTCTTTAAAATAGCTAAACATTACAATTTACAAATATCACCGTAAAAAACAAAAATATTGGTATCTAATGATAACAAATCTTTTAATAGCAAAATGATTATTAACAATATTATGATAAAGCGAGTAAATGAATTCAATTTCCTAAGTAACTATACATCGTATAAAGATAAAATTGATATAGGCAAAAAGATAAAACTTTTGAACTACATAAATGCTACAATATAGTAGCAAGAATCCTATCAAAGAGCCCAGAACATTCTCAACCCCCCCCCCCAAACCAGTGTGGCAGGTGTGAGGGAACCTCAGTCAAGGCCACCCACAAGTAGATTCTAGTGTGTTCAAGAACACTTGAGATAGGTATTAAGCAGGCGTGCAGTAAGGAGAGAAAATTCTACTGGACCTCCGCGCGTCCTACAAAAGCAAGAGCTTCAGTCAGTTACGTGAGTGATTTTCGTTTAGCGCGGATCGAATGTTTGTCGAAGTATTGTGTGAAGTGTTATTGTGCTATAAACTGTGTGGAACACTACCATTATTATTTCGTGTGGACCATTTTTACTTGAATTATTGTAAGAGAAATTATCTTGTTGATCACAAAAGATTAATTGTGATAATTAAAACTAGTTTTTAGTGACTTCTTTGGTGTCTTGTATTTTGTTTTACACTGCACCATACGACGATCAGTGACACCGTCCTAACAATATGGAAAAGAATAAAGTAAGAAAAGGTACATCAGTAAAATTTTATAAAAGTACGTCTATCCCAAGTTCATTGTATAGTAGTGAAACATGGGCGCTCACAGGTACAAATCAAAACATAATCCAAACAGCAGATATGTAAATCGTATAAGATGATCGCAGGTTGTACAAGGAGAGGTAAAACTAGGAATATAAAAATAAGATAAGTACAAGTTGCCAGCTGATGTGACCAAATCAGAGAGTAGATGAATAAATGGTAGCAACATTTACAAAGAACGAGCACTGAAAAGATGCCAAAGCAGGGACGGAGATCTCTCAGAAGACCAAAAAAGAGGTGGAGTGATCAATGGCAACAGGCTCTTAGCCTATTGCTTGGTTGGCAGAAAAAGAAGAAGAAGAATTAACGATATCTATCCTGCATATCGTTAATAATAATTTTAGCAACGCGAAATGCTACCAAGGTGATCGCTTTTCGTAGGACTGATTCCGTACGAGCAAAATTTGTTATAGACGGTACTGTCCTGGAACAAGTTAGCAATTTTGAATACCTGGGCTACAGTGTGTCTTATAATGCAAGCAATGACGTTGTGAATAAGTCGCGTAAGTTTAACCTTATGTGCGGGACTATTAGGCGAACCCTTAACTCAGTAAGTAAAGGAACACACCTACAATTCTATAAGGTAATGAGCCTTCCCACACTTCTTTATGGGTCTGACAATTGGACTTTAACGAAAGGACAGGTCAACGCATCCGAGCGGCAGAAATAAGATTTCTCAGCCACATGGCATGGTATACTCTCCATGATCATTGAAAAAAAACACAGATACACGGCAGGAACTGAATAGTATGAGTATACTCGACAGGATAGTCCAGTATTAGTTCAATTGATGAGAACATCTTTGCCGAATGGATGACTGCCGCATCCCCAAACAATTATGGAACTGTAAGCCCAGGGAACGGAGAGGTTTGGGACGTCCGAAGAAGCGCTGGAGTGACCAGCTCTATTATTGCGTGTTTGAAACCGGAACAAACCATCCTTGGTGTAATCCTTGAAGATGATGATGATGAAATGCTATCAATAGCTATGAAAACTGCCATAGCTGCCAAATATTACATTAATTATTTTATATTATTAATAACGATTGTTATTAACTGTATCTTTGCTGTAATCATTGATGCGAATTAAAGTTAAAAAGGATTACTTCATTTGAGGTTAACTTTGAAATGTTGAGGATCTATTCTTTTTTGTATGTTCGTGTTTAGTGTAGTCTTTGTAAGGTTTCAGTGACTGCGTAATAAATGTGTGATAAACGTTTTGACGCTAGTTGGACTTTTTTTGTTGAATGATTTTTGTTGCTGAATTAAATATATAGCAGGAATATTAACTTGTCACTGCTCACAGTATGTGGTGACCAGGTAATCCTTAGTGCTGTGACTGTAATGAACATTGTGAACTTTACTTCCGTGTTCCATAAGGAAATGGAAGTATGGTGATCGCGAAAAGAACCGTGTTAAAGATAACGGCTGATTCTGATTGTACTACCTTGAAAACATAAAGAAAAGCCATTTTCCGAAAAGTGTCTCTGTGTATGTCTGTGTGCCTGTTTATATTAAATGACGATGATGATGATGATGATGATGATTATTATTATTATTATTATTATTATTATTATTATTATTATTATTATTATTATTATTATTATACACCGAATATTCCCTCGCCGAGCGGTTTTATTAGAAATATACGTACTTGAATATTTCTAACGTGTTTGGTATGACGCATTAAAAGTAATTATAAAAATTAATTAAAAAAGATTTTAATACAAACCTTTCTTATACCTTTCAGCTTCCTTATTATCAACGTACACGTCTTTTTTAACTACTCTGAGTTAAGAAACATTTATGCACAATTGTTTTGAATACTTCTAAGGAAGGGTTTCTAAGCAGATTGAAGAAGCCACTTTTATAGGTCAACAAATGCAAAATTAATAACACCAGATAAGTAAAAAAAATTGTAATGTAATTAATGCAAGTAAAGGTACAGGTTTTAAATATATGTTCACTAATTATCGTTTATCAGATTTTCTGTTGCTAAATTTAAATGGTACCCGTCGAATTCACGTTTAGTGTCAACAATCCAGCGCAACAGTTCACAGTTTGTGACGTTGGTGAATAGTAGTCGTGTTTTGTTCTGCTTGTCGTAAGTAAAAGTGCTCACGACTCCCATCGCATACTGCAGGCCATTGTTGTCAAACGTCAAACCGACCCCGGTATAGCCAGTGTAGGCGTCATTACTATCTGAAACCATCATAGAGACAGAAAATTTGTTATGCGTTGCAACATTCAAATTACAACAATGGAACAACTAAGTTTACAAACTAAAATTAAGCTAAATATGACATTAAAGACTTAAATTTGTATTGACCGTCAGTCAATGAATTTTTCCGGTGAAGGGTTTTTGAGGATCGGTCAAAAAATATAACACAAATTTTAAATTATTTGGGTTAACGTTTCGACAGTATTTACTGTCATCATCAGGACCTGTGTATGAATACAAAAGGAATGTCAAACACAACAGAACAATTAGTTGAGTGAACGTGCTTGTGTATGTGTGCGCGCGCGCGTGTGCGTGCGCATGAGTGTATCCTTGTATATGTGAAGGAGTTGGGACACTTTCTTTTACATCATCAAATGTTTTCTTTAAAATACAGCGAGGAAATTATAATATCACAGACTTAATTTATACAATATTACAATTTAAATTACTCATAATGTAATGATATTTGTAATTAATTATAAAAGCAGTAAGCAACAATTAAATATTAGAATTTTTACAGAAAACCAGTCAACATATAGCGTAGTAAAACATATTATAGCTAAATACAGATTATAGGGATGTTCAATTATGTAAGTATTAAAAGTTATTTTTATCAAGTTTCACTCACTGCTGGTATTAAAAACACCGTCAGTAGGTGAAATCAGTAGTGAAAGTATATTAGTACCAATATATTAATACCCAGGTCCTTATGATGGCAATAATTACTGTCGAAACGTCGACACACATAATTTAAAGTTTGTGTTATATTTCTGTACCTGTTCTCACAAACCCTTCACCGGAAAAATAACATTACTATTTTCTATTTTGTGCTGTCTTTTACTGAAAAAATTACGCTGTTGCACACCACTATATAAAAAATTCACGATTAACACTTTCGAGTCTCTCAGCTCATTGTCACATCAGAAATATTCAATAATACAAGTACATAACAACAACAAAAATATGAATCAGTATTTGATAGGATGAGAAATAAAATTATAGAAAGGAAACGACGTTACAGAAGAGCACAGTTTATAAACTAAACTGCAAAGAATGTAATAAAGTGTACCTAGGAAAGACGGGACGGACATTAGAGTGCAGGTTGTCTGACCATAAACGAGGAGGTAGTAATAAAACAACAAATCCTTTATATGTAAATCATTTGATACAAGAGGATCATAAATTTCTTAATCCACTTGATTACGAAATTTTATCATGACCTCCGAAATATGACATTCACTAATTTTTATGCAGGGTTGCAACTTAGAAAAATTACAAATTATGAACTTAAATGTAAGACTAAAACATTATAAACAACAGTGGAAAGAACAAAAGAACACTTAGAAGGAATGTAATATTCAAAACTGTGTGTTTGTGATTGTGTGTGTGTAGACCCAGGAAGTGATGGCTGGAGGATCGTTGGAGGTGGAACAGGCAACACCATGCCTATGGCGAGATGTGAAGATGATGATGATGTCTTTGTTTTCCTTCTGTCCAGAAATTGGCATGTGGTCCTTAGATGGCCGATACAAAAAAAAACTTAAATAAATAAAAAAATATCAAATAAAATAAATTAAATTAAATTAATTAAATATAAATTTAATTATATGTAAAATTAAGAACGTCATAATCATAAACCGAATCAATAAATTTATGATCCTCTTCAATACGATGTCTAGCGGAAAGGGATGATTAGATTTCTTTCTTTCAATTTTACTTCTCTCTTTCGTAATCCGCCGGTAGATTATTAATTTGTTAAGAAAACAAAACGTTTAGTGAACTCTTTTTTCTTTACTTGAACTTTTAGAGTTTGTACCTGAAGAGTGACTGACACAAACAACTCACCTCGTCTGTTCACAGCACAAAATGAGTCGGGGTGAACCCACAACTGGGACCACAAGCGTAGTTCAGACAAACACTGCTTATACTCAATGTACGTCAGTTGTTTGGACGAGAAGGTGACCGCTCTGTTCCACTGTGATCCGTCCCAAATGTTTCTGAAACCAGTTAGCTGTAACCACAGATTAATTGAATTGTTACATTTTTATACATCTATATAAATATAGAACTCAAAGTCTAAAGATTTATGGGTACTGAATACAAATCCACACCGTTACACCGATTGGCACCAAATTTTGCACAGGTAACCTTTGACACAAGGGAAAAAATACTGTCTAACTTGAAATTTGATATTTTGCCCCGTTTGCTCGATTTAGGCCCTTTTAATTATGTCTTTTTGTTGATGTATATAAAGATGTCAATATGCGATTGTTTTTAATATGCGATTGTATCGATATATTTTGTAATTTTGTATACAGATAAGTCTATATATTTTGTAATTGTCTTAAACGATTATAAAATTTATGTTTATACGTATTTCAAATGATGCAATGAATAAGTAATGAAGTATATTAAATACTACTACTAAAGATGTCAATAACACCATGGAGACCAGAATTAATTACCATAGTAACAAATAAATAAATAAAAGCTATTTAGCGGCATAGGAACTGAAGATTTTCCAGTCCTGCAGTATATTTTCGATGTTTTATATAATATGCAATTATATCGCTATATTACGATGTGGAAAAGAAGAAGTGTACTAATTGTAAATGTACAAACGTACTAATGTACAAATTGTTTGTTACTTAATGCAAAGCGAAAATACGTGCTGTTTTTTGTCTGAACCAGTCAGAGTATGCAGTGGAAACATACACAATCTCAGAAGGAATGTCAGTCCCAACCTTCGGTAGGAAAAGTAATGGTGACCATATTTTTTATTATTATCAAGGTGTCCTGCTCTTAAATTTAAAAAAAACTGGTCTCAACATCAACGCTGAGCGATATGAAGACAGCTTAGAACGCTTACGGGTCAGCATCACCCGCGAAGCTCAAAAATGGTGTCATTCTTCTGCGTGATAATGCTCGACCCCATGTAGTCAATACGATTCAAAATCTGCTTGGTCGTTTGAAATGAGAAGTCTTACAACATTACAACACCCACCTTACAGTCCCGACTTGTCCCCATGCGATTATCATGTTTTTGACCCATTAAAGGAACCACTAAAAGGACGGCGGTTCAAATCTTACTCTGAGGTAGAGTTTGCTCTGATTGCTAACTTTCTTCAGAACAGAACCTTTCGCGTGAGAGTTGATAATACCCTTTCCTCGGAAAGAGCTATTACGGCTGGTGTACCTCAGGGAAGCGTCTTTTCTAGCTCCAGTACCAGCTTGACGAATACGTTGAGTGGGCAGAGAAATGGAAGGTTGTCATCAACGCGGCCAAGAGCACAGCCGTAGCCTTCTCCAGACGCTTCAGGCTCCCCGACAGACTGTACGTAGGCGACACAGTTGCCCTGGTCTCGAGAGGTCAAGTACCTCGGGCTCCACCTCGATCATCGTCTTACCTGGCTGACACACTCCCAACAAGTAGGCCCCAAGACCGTCCATCGACTACACATACTCCGTCCCCTGCTGTGCAGCAATTCTATGACCCGCCGCCTAGGGGAGCTTCTCGTCTCCACCTATGTGGTGCCGATGGCTACCTACGCGATCCCCGTACGGGGCTACTTGGCGAAGACCCACAAGCAAAAGCTTCAGTCTCTCCTTGACCGAGCATTGCGCTGGGCGTGCAAAGCCCACTATCTGGCATCGAATAAAATCATCCGTGAAGCCCTGCGTGTCCGTTCCCTGGACGCCACTATAGGGACGCTGTCCCGGAAATCTATCCCCGCACCGCCCGATTTCAGGACAACCATCTCATTAGCGCCCTAGATCGCTAACAATCAGTGCCAGATGAATCTTGCACCCGGCCTCGGCGAACTCTAACGCTAAATTAAATAATTAATTGAAACTCCGCGGCCGGTAGCAGGCCACATCCTAAACATCTAGTTCTATCTATTGTCCCTGTGGCAGGAGCTTTACTTGAAGCTCGGGACGCAGCATACGAGCGGGCGACGGGCATGTCCATCGTCCCACACAGCTCCCCAGGTCGTCGGTAGAGTTTGCTGTTAGCAAATGGTTCCGCAAACAGCCGTAAGAAATTTACCAGCAGGGAATCTACAGATTAGTGCAACAGTGGGACTCGTGGCTTTATGTTAATGGAAACTTCTTTCAAAATCGTTGAATGAAAAATGCTTTACAGCCTCTAAAAGTGTTTCTATTGAACAATCCTCGTAACTATTAGTGGACAGGACAAGTGATACCTTTCCTATATCTCCCGGAGTCGTTGTGACCTCATGATCCCAGTCGATACACGCCGGCGTGACGTTGACGCTCTTGTCGAGGTCGAGCAGTGCGAGAGAGTGCGCGTTCAGCGTGTAGATTCCTGCATAACGGGGCGGCACTGCAATTGCTCTCACCTGCAATTTTCAAGAAAAATAGTTTTAGAAATCAATATGAGTACTTACATTTACCAACGTCAATCGTTTCATGTATGTTTGTGCAATTTGGCAGTAAATACACTAAAAACTCGTTTATCCGAATTTGATGGGATCATGCCCGTTTCGGATAAACGAAATTTCGGATACTCCAAACTTCTACTTAAATAATAATACATATGTAAGTACAGTACAAATCGATAATTCGGAGTACTTCTTATCCCAATTAGTTCTGATTATTGACTTTCGACTTTATATCATATGGAATCGCTTGTCTACACTAATTATTATAGATTATAGCAACAGGAAAATGCTTTTGTGTATTTTTAAAATTTACTAAAAATTGTTTCGGATAAACAGGATTTTTTTATAAACTTGATTCGGATAAACGAGTTCTTAGTGTAATCTTAAAATATTTCAAATTAATAATACATTGAATAGCACATTGAATATACACTTGAGCGCGTGCACACACACACAAGTTCTAGTAAACTTGGTTTCCCAGTAACCCATTCACCGTTAGGAAAACCAACCTACGATTGAAACAAATGTAATTATAACAACATTAATAAAATGATAATAATATTTTTTTAAGAGGGGAAAATTATTTATGCAACGTCAGAAGAAACCATGTTTTTCCTGGTGTGTGGGACTCTCACCCACCTCTTAGAGAAAATTTTTCAAAAACACTTTCATTATTCGTAAAAATTTAACGTATTAAATACAATTTATTTAAAAAATTTGTTGCTACAAAAATTTATAAAAATGAATTTACAAATATTTAATACAAAAATGTTCTCACACATGGAGTAACATTACATATTAACGTATCCGAGGGTCATCTCAAAATTAAGTTTTCGAATTTTGTTTTTCAAAGGAAAATTGCGGAAACAGGCTGACAAATGTTGTAGAACTTTAAAAAACCTCAGTAAAAAAACAGTAACACAGTAACACAGAAAAACAGTATAGAACAGTAAAAAAACCTCATCCGCTGCGTAGCAACGTAAAAAAAACGCGAAATTTAAAACCATGGACGTGCCATTTACAAGCGTGTCCGATTGCAATGTGCGTAGTGTGATTCGTTGTTTTTGCTCCAAAAAATGAATCATCGGCTAAAATTCATTGTCACTTAGTTTCTGTGTACGGACCTGACTGCAGAAAGTCTATATAGTTATGTGAGAGACATGGTACCGCTTAAATCGGAGCATTTCGTTTTAAGACTTGCTCCTTATCGCCGTATTCTGAATCCTATGGAATTAATATGCAGCCAGCTGAACGTATTTGTTGTCCGTCATGACACAACGTATATATGCTGTCTGATACAAAACAATTGATAAAGAAGGCGGTAAATGAAACAACGGCGGACAAGTAGCATCATTGCAGCGAGCGTATAATCAAGGAAGAGATAAGGCTATGGCAACTGTCCCACATTACCGTCGTCGTTGTGAACAGTCTTACCAATAATAACGCTGACTCAAGTTATGATATAAGTTCCGACACAGATATGGAAGGCATCGAATTACTTTCTGACAGCAACTGATAAATATCGGTATGGAGAACCATACATGACTTCCATGTTCTAAGATTTATATTTAAAATCATATTCGAAATGAAATATTTCCATAGAAACTACGTCTTTCTACTTATTGCTTCAGCATTAACCACAGTACTGTGGTCACTAACGTATACCACCTCACGTTTTCGCACTCGATTTTTACCGATGATGGCAGTCGATGGCACTGCCGAAAAGTCTGGTTTTGCAGAAAACATTGAACTACGGCTAAAGAGCCCGGGAAGCAATTTTAACAAAAAACTACTTCTTTGTTGCCGATAACGTAGTACACATATAAAAAATTCTGCTCTCCACCTTCAACTATAATTTTTAATAATAGAAAATTACCCCCACCCCGTTCACCTAACCTCTTCATTTATAGATATTTCACCAAAATCAATAGACCTTGAGCTCTCTGCAACTCAGGAAAGAGTGCAAACAATTATTTGATTCTCATTGTATTTTCGGCAGTTATCGTTCGTCATAAAAAAATTACCCTTTTTAAAACATAAAACGTTGCTGATAAACTACCCCTTCCCTTAACCGATCTTCAACAAAATCAACAGACCTTGAGTTCTCTTTAGTTCAAAAAGGTATGCAAAAACCTAGTTGATTCTGTTTGAATTTACGGCAGTTATTGTTCGTCATATAAAAAATAACCCTTGTTAAAACATAAAATGTTGCTGGTAAACTACCCCTTTCCCTTAACCGATCTTCACCAACACTAATAGGTATTGAGAACTCTACAATACAAAGCTGTATGCAAAACATCATTTGATTCTGTTTGAATTTGCGGCTGTTATCGTTTACTATGGAAAAAAATTACCCTTGAAAAAAACCGTTGCTGGTAAACTACCCCTTTCCCTTAACCGATCTTCACCAAAAACGACAGGTCTTGGGTACTCTACAATTCAGGCTTGTATGCAAACAATTATTTGATTCTGTTTGAATTTGCGGCTGTTATCGTTTGCCATAAGAAACACCCTTGATAAAACATAAAACGTTGCTGGTAAACTACCCTATTCCATTAACCGATCTTCACCAATAACAATAGGTCTAGAGAACTCTACAATTCAGGGCTGTAGGCAAAACATTAGTTGATTCTTTTTGAATTTACGGCAGTTATCGTTTGTCACAGAAAAAATACCCTTGTTAAAACATAAAACGTTGCTGGTAAACTACCCCTTTCCCTTAACCTATCTTCACCAAAAACAATAGGTCTTTAGTACTCATCAAAACAGGGCTGTATGCAAAAACGTATTTGATTCTGTTTGAATTTGCGGCTCTTATCGTTTGCCATAGAAAATACCCTTTTAAAACATAAAACGTTGCAGGTAAACTACCCCTTTCCCTTAACCGATCTTCACCAACACCAATAGGTATTGAGAACTCTACAATACAGGGCTGTATGCAAAACATCATTTGATTCTGTTTGAATTTGCGGCTGTTATCGTTTACCATAGAAAAAGTAAATATCGGTATGAAAAACCATACATGATTTCCATATTCTAAGATTTATATTTAAAATCATTTTCGAAATGAAATATTACCGTAGAAACTACTTCTTTCTACTTACTGCTTCAGCCTTAACCACAGTACTGTGGCCACTAACATATACCACCTCACGTTATCGCACTCGAATTTCACTGATGATGGAAGTCAATGGCATTGCCGAAACGTCTGGTTTTGTAGAAAACATTGGACTACGGCCAAATATCCCGGGAAGGAATTTTAACAAAAACTACTTCTTTGTTGCCGATAACGTTGTACACATATATATAAAAAATATGCATAAAATTAATGGCTTGTATAAGTTAATGATTGATCTCCATTAAGTAGTGCTCAAGTTTCCAAAGTTTTAATATTATGATGTCCGTAATTAAAACATCAGAGCAGGTTTAGTGTGTATGAGGGTTCACTGTGGACAAAAATTTTCAACATTTCCTATTGAGCGTTGCTTAGAATAAATCTGCGAATCTACAGTGTACGTTTCACAGAACAAACACGCGGAAAAGAAGGAGCGCTCCGAAGTCACTCATGGACCCTCAGCATCTTGCAGAGGGTTCATTCCCTAAAGACGAAAAGTCTGTCTATGAATCGTTCCTCTGTAAACACGTGCAGTTACACTGCCCAGCGATCCACAGGAAGCAAATCGCTATCCACGCTGGACACTTTTTCGGCTTGCATGCGTTATGTTGGTATGGGTTCGGCACTTACCATTTAAAAAGCGTACAAATGTAAGAAAATAAACATGAATGAGGCCAGAAATAACGCGAATTGTGTGTGTGTGTGTGTGTGTGTGTGTGTGTGTGTGTGTGTGTGTGTGTGTCTTCCCTGCCTTTTTATTGCGGTAGTGATAATAATAAAATGGAAACGTAAACAGTACAAAACTGAGATATGCTTGCCTGCCACGCACGCTATATTTTCTCTTATACATGACTAGCAGAATACCCGTGCTTCGCTACGGAGTTTCACGTTGTACGTAATGAAAATGTTAGTTTAATTAATAAAGTTTAATTAAAGTAGGCTTCTTAAAAATAAATAGCTGTTGCCCACAATTTCGTTCGCGTGGTCTTCAATTTAATGCGATAAATATTTAGAAGAGAATCTATTCTATTGGGTTGCCATAGTAACCAGATCTAATAGTTTTTTAAGACCGCAAAGGACCCCCCAGAGGATCGTATCGAAAAAAACACCTGTCCTATGTTGATTCTCCCGTTGCGTAAAATATTTGTGCCAAGTTTGGTTGAAATCGGTCCAGTGGTTTAGGAGGCGATGTGGAAGACCCCAAAGAACCCCCAAAAGGACCCCATCGAAAAAACACCTATCGTATGTTGGTTCTCCCGTTGCGTAAAATATTTTTGCCAAGTTAGGTTGAAATCGGTACAGTGGTTTAGGAGGAGATGTGGAAGAAACGTTCGCGGACGTGCGCACAACAACTCACCGAAGTTTCATCGCAATCGGATGAATGGTATAGGAACGCATACGGGACAAACAAAGAAACATTCATTTTTATATATAAGATGTAAACTATACCACTTACTTGACATAAACCGTGATAGCTAAGCTAATGTACAACATATATGTATTAATTATACACATAAATGTTCCTCGATAGACACTCTATCTATTGGCGAAAACTTGAATAAAATCCGTTCAGTACTTCCTGAGATTAGCGATTTCAAACACAGAAGAGAAAACGGACCGACTTTCCTTTATACTATGTACAGATTTACATTTAAATGAAAAAATTATAATTTTATTGCCTGGCAACAAAATTATTTTATTTTTAACAATTACCATTGTTTGAAAAAGTTTAAATGAATTTTCAAGTACTTTACTCTTGTTAAAACGTAAAAGGTTGCAGGTAAACTACCCCTTCCCCTTAACCGATCTTCACCAAAATCAAAAGGCCTTGAGTCCTCTACAATTCAGTGACGTATACAAAAAATTATTTGATTCTGTTTGAATTTGCGGCAGTTATCGTTTGCCATAGAAAATACGCTTGATAAAAAACGTTGCTGGTAAACTACCCCTTCCCCTCAACCGATCTTCACCAAAAACAAAAGGTCTTGAGTACTCTACAAATCACGGCTGTATGCAAAAAATTATTTGATTCTGTTTGAATTTGCGGCTATTATCGTTTGCCATAGAAAATACCCTTGATAAAAAAACGCTGCAAGTAAACTACCCCTTTCCCTTAACCGATCTTCACCAAAAACAACAGGTCTTGAGAACTCTGAAATTTAGGGCTGTATGCAAATAATCTTTTGATTCTGCTTGAATTTGCGGCTGTTATCGTTCGCCATAGGAAATACCCTTGTTAAAGCATAAAACTTTACAGGTAAACTACCCCTTTTCCTTAACCGATCTTTACCAAAAACAACATATCTTGGAAACTCTACAATTCAGGGCTGTATGCGAAACATTATTTGATTCTGTTTGAATTTGCGGCTGTTATCGTTTGCCAAAAAAAAAAATTCCCTTAATAAAAAAAAACCGTTGCTGGTAAACTACCCCTTTCCCTTAACCGATCTTTACCAAAATCAACAGATCTTGCGAAGCCTACAATTCAGGGCTGTATGCGAGACATTATTTGATTCTGTTTGTATTTGCGGCTGTTATCGTTTGCCAAACAAACAAAATTACCCTTGATAAAAAAAAACCGTTGCTGGTAAACTACCCCTTTCCCTCAACCGATCTTTACCAAAAACAATAGGTCGCGAGTACTCAACAATTCAGGGCGGTATGCAAAAAATTATTTGATTCTGTTTGAATTTGCGGCTGTTATCGTTTGCCATAAAAAAAATCTACAGACACAGACACACACACACACACACACACACACTTTTCGAAAAATTATTTTTTTTCATGTTTTGAGTGTAGTACAATCATATTCTGCAATAATCTCGAACACGATTTTTTTTGCCATCACCTTACTTCCATTTCCTTAAGGAACATGGAAGTAATATACATTATACTGGTAAGTCAAACTTCGTCATCCTTATTTGCTAAACTGCAAAATGTCATGTTCTGGACGAGGCCTTTTACCATTTTAATGGTGTTTGAATCACGACTTGAAAATGGTGGAAACACTGAACAGCCTCGTCCAGAACATGACATTTAGCAGTTTAACAAACACGCACGACGGAGTTGGAGTTACGGAGACTACTAATTCAAATAACAAGATTATTTACTGGTAAGTAATTCTCACGGCTTCTTTTTTCGTTTTAAATAAACTTTACTTTTTTGTTTTGTTACGATTGTTAAACGGTTAATAAAACAGCCATTTGTATTTTCGAGTTTTTACATTCATTTAGTCTTCCTATTTTGTTACATTACACATTTTAATGGTGTCTAAATCACGACTTGAAAATGGTGGAAACACTGAAGAGTCTAGTCCAGAACATGGCATTTAGCAGTTTAGCAAACACGCACGACGGAGTTGGAGTTACGGAGACTACTAATTCAAATAACAAGATTATTTACTGGTAAGTAATTCTCACGGCTTCTTTTTTCGTTTTAAATAAACTTTACTTTTTTGTTTTGTTACGATTGTTAAACGGTTAATAAAACAGCCATTTGTATTTTCGAGTTTTTACATTCATTTAGTCTTCCTATTTTGTTACATTACACATTTTAATGGTGTCTGAATCACGACTTGAAAATGGTGGAAACACTGAAGAGTCTAGTCCAGAACATGACATTTAGCAGTTTAACAAACACGCACGACGGAGATGGAGTTACGAAGACTACTAATTCAAATAACAAGATTATTTACTGGTAAGTAATTCTCACGGCTTCTTTTTTCGTTTTAAATAAACTTTACTTTTTTGTTTTGTTACGATTGTTAAACGGTTAATAAAACAGCCATTTGTATTTTCGAGTTTTTACATTCATTTAGTCTTCCTATTTTGTTACATTACACATTTTAATGGTGTCTAAATCACGACTTGAAAATGGTGGAAACACTGAAGAGCCTAGTCCAGAACATGGCATTTAGCAGTTTAGCAAACACGCATGACGGAGTTGGAGTTACGGAGACTACTAATTCAAATAACAAGATTATTTACTGGTAAGTAATTCTCACGGCTTTTTTTTCGTTTTAAATAAACTTTACTTTTTTGTTTTGTTGCGATTTTTAAACAGTTAACAAAACAGCCATTTGTATTGCATAGCAGTGATTAAAAAATCCATTAACTTGTGTTATAAAATAAATATTTCACTGTCGGTCTGACACAGTCACAAATTTTACTTTGGTTAGGACGAATTATGACACTGTACATGCGTCTGATGTGCCACGCCTGTTTGTTTACATCAGGATTAAACTAAGAAAGGAAATAGTACAGCTATTTTAGCATAGGAAAGATATGGCACTAAGAGTCTCCCATATGCATCCCATATTCGAAAGTTTACAATACCATTTCTTGTAAATTGTAACACTTTTCTGCCGCATCTTGGTCTGTTTGTTTTTAATTAAAGTCAAATTTCTACTTATTTTCAATAGACATTATACACATCAATTTTCTCATAATTAAATTCTTTACAAATTTAGTTTAAAATTTGTATTTGTTTATTGGTAAAATAACGAAATTATTTTATGCCAAATCTGAAAATGTGTGTTTATTGACTCCAATTTTTCGTGTTTTGTAATACAGGTTTTCTTAGAAAGTAATTGAGATAGAACCCTGAGACCTCATCTAATCAATTTTTCAGATTAGAAACCATAAGAAACCACTAAATTTACCCTACATTTTATACCCGAAAAATTTCAGTATGGCGTCACTTTACCGTGGGAGCTCGTCAACTGGTTCGGGAGCAGTAACACGCTGACGAACCGTTTTCGGACCTATGATTATATGGACATTTTTTTCTTATTTTAGCTATAAAATCACGTCCCGAGAGATTGCCGTGCAATTCTGAATTAGCCTATATATGTTTTCAAAAAGCTGCAGTTTGTTTACTTCAGATATAAAATTTGTTCCTCTTGATAATACATTTAACAGCGTTACGTACTTTGACCTTCATAAAGTGAGGCCCGTCGTCAGTCCAGTTGCGATTCTGCTTGCCGATTGCCACTGTCACCTGCGACGGAGCTGTCATCGCCAAAGTAGTTACGTTAACTACGCAGTGCGCAGCTGTAACACACACAACAATCAACAAACGATTAAGATCACAAGTACGCTTCCTAAGCAGAAGTCTAGAAAAATGAGGTAGGTGGTGAAGCTGCACATCGAGAGTCCCGAAGACAGATGCTGGAATGCTGGCAGAGAGTATGGGAGCAAGAAGAGCGAGGTCGCTGGACAAGAAGCCTCATCAAGCAGGCGCAGCCGTGGGCGGAGAGGAAGCATGGCGAGATCGACTATTGCCTCACCCAGTTTCTGACTGGACTCGGGTATTTTCGATCTTTCCTGAAGACAGTTAGAAAGGCTGGGTCATCAGAGTGCCTGTACTGCCCGGGAGCTGCGGACGATGACAGCCATACATTTTTCGACAGCCACAGATGGGAGCAACATAGAAGATCGTTGCAAGATGTTATTTCGCAGGAGATCTCTCTGGATAACACCATTGAAGCGATGCTGCAAGAGGAGGACACTGGAACTCTGTGGCACGCTACGCAGAAGATATTCTTCGGGTGAAGAAGACAGATTTAGAAAATATAACATAGAAGGCCAACAAGTCAGATGTGAGCCTTAGGGTTGAAGGACAAAACGCCTAGCCCGAAGCAGTGTGTCAAACAGTTCGAGGTTAGTGTCGTAGAAGAGGAAAGAGAGTGGTTTTTTAGTGGGTCGGATATGATATTCAAACCCACCGACCACGGAAGTGGGACCCTTCCGGACATTTGTACAACAAATTTTTCCACATGCCCGCATTATAAAAAGCTGCAGAATTCGCTCATTGTTTTGAAGGAAGAAAGCGTACATTTATTATTGCATAAATTTCAATATTAGATCATCAATCTAGAAACACGTAAATTTTCGCAACGTTCTCGATTTACGAAGGGGAAGAAGAAAAAGAAGGAGGCGGAGGAGGAGTAGGAGGAGGAGGAGGAGGAGGAGGACAAGGAAGCTAAGGAGGGGTGGAGGACGGTGAAGATTCGGAGAAGGGGAGGGGAGGAGGAAAACGATAAGGCGGCTGAGGAGAAATAGAATGGGGAGGGGCTAGCGAAGAAAAAGAAATAAGGAGAAAAGAATAAAGAAAGAGAAGAAGAAAAGGTGTAGTAGTCGTAGAAGAAGAAGAAGAAGGACATAAAAGAACACAAACAAGAACATTTAAAAAAATAATAAATGTTTACTTATTATCCATACTAATCTAATACGGTTCGAGAAACAGAGTTAAATTACATCTGTGCATAGCGATTGTCCACAGAAGTGATTTGTACATGCCCTACTTACATGTCAGTACGATGTGTGGTGATATGAGCGTACCCAAACAGTCCTGCGGTCCTGTTGGGCTGTTCGTGTTCCGCATCAACACTACCCACGGAACTGCCCCTGTGTCTGTCAAACAAGGGTCTATTTTGCCGCAGATTTCTGCACAAATCAGTAACATTTATATTGTTAGCTTTTTATTATAAAAAATGTTCAGTTGTTTACAAAAAAATTATTCACTATTCCGATACAAGTAGATTTTTTTATTGTGTAATAAAAGCATCCGTTTTGCAAATGACACTGCACTTTTAGGAAACAACGGGGAAAATTACAGGATGCACTTTACCGAATGAACAAAATCTTGAAACGTAATTGCGACATGATGATAAATACAGAAGAAACAAAAGTTATGGAGCGATCTGTAAGTGGAAAACAGAAGACTAAGCTATTTCTGAACGGTAGGAAGCTAGTGCAAGCTAATTGCTTTAAAGGGTCAATTACAGCACTTTATATATTTTTAAGAGACCAGTCATAAAGGCTTTGAATTTGTAACAGGCCTCCATGTAGTAGTAATGTGCACATCTTACTGTAATGTACTTATTGATAATAAGTAATTAATTAATTATAATAAATCCATTTGAGTGTTTCTGGTGTTCTTTTTTTAATTTCCCTAATGTCTAAAGCATTTTTGTACAGTTAATTTCACGAAAAAAGAATGAATATGATCATGGTCAAGTTAAATTCAAATTACATAACGTTCAATGTTATATTAACAACATATATATGTATACACATTGATTGGTTTAGTGCCGCCTAGTGCAAATTCCTTAAAATATGCTCTGAAATGGGGCGAATCACCAGTAATTTAAATAATACAAGTTCACGAGAACAATACAAGCATTTTTTAAGAATACTGTAGGTCTCTTCTGCGTCCAGAAACGTGTAACTGGAAGCCAGGAAGAAATGTATAGAGTTTATTTGAGCAGATGCACATACGACTCGGAAATCTAAAATTTGAGAAAATTGGAGACAAACTACTTTAAAGCTTTTGGGATGCGGTGTTGAAAAATGGTGTTAAGAATGTTTTGAACTGAAAGAATATCGAATGATAAGGTTTTCAAGAGAGTGGGTGATATAAGGATGCTGCTTTGAACCACTATGAAAAGGAGAAGCAGTATGCCTGCTACGCTATCAAACTGGTTCACCATCCTGATCTACGTTGTGTGCGGGGAAGGCCCAGTCTGGAGTACGTGGATGGGGTACAAGAAGGACATTTCTTATTAGCAAAAGTGAGTCTACATAAACATATTAATTAACGTTTTTATCTACTATCATAGTACAGTAGCATGTAATTAGAACACTACATTACACATCATCATCATTATGTATGTTTTATTGCAATTATTATTTAAATTACAGGTCCTGATGTTCTAACAATAAAAAAAGGAACTGTTAATTTTAAAAAGCAAAAAGTATTTAAACGTTTTGCACATTTACATTATATTTATTCCGTACAGTATTTTATTTTAATTTTAGTAAAAACAGAAAACCAGAAGAACTGCTACTTTCCCTCCATTTCCACAGAAAGCACAACCATACTGATGCAAGTTTAACAACGAATGGCGTCAGAGAGAAGCAACGCCCCTTTAAACACAAAATTAAGCACCTTGGTCCCACCCTCAGCTAACTCCCCGCCGTGAGGTGTTGTTAATCGGACGACAGTATATTTGTGATTTCCAGTTTGGTTCTTCTTTTCTTTGGTTGCGTTTAATTTAGTAGGTGTTGGTGGTTTATTCTTAATTTTTTCTGATAGTTTACGCTTGTTAATGAACGAAACAAGAGTAGGCTTAAGTTTATATTTGACTAACCAGTTTTACTTAACTCTGAAGACGACCGCAGATTGTTCAGTAATTGAAACGGTGTGTGATAAATTTTACGATAATTATTGTCCAACATAACACTTCTGACAATTGTTTTAAATTAGTAAATAATTAATTAATTAAATTAAAATTACTTAATAATTATTAATTACTTCCTGACTTATTTACTTAATTACTTACTTTTAATAATATTGGCTCCCATGTGTATCACCAAAGCAGCTTATTAATTACTCAAATAATTAATTAATAATAAAAAAATAAGTAAATAATTAATGACATCTGACAGTGTTTACGTACTATCGAAATTTTGGTTTAAAAATTGGGAAAATAAATTTGTTGATAAGGAAAATCCACGGGGCTGTCCACGGGAAGGAAGAACAGTCAAGCCTACCAAACTCTGACTTAAGGAGAATAAGAAGGAAAGGGAGATTTTTTGTTATGTACAAACATCAGGTACATACAAACTATTGAAGACCTACATAATCACACAACATTGCCAGTCAAACATAAAAGTAAGGAGTTTAGTTCGTTTCAGAAAATAAAATGATGAGTGCAGCGATTTTCCTGTCACTACTGTCATATCACAAGACAAATGACGCCAATCATACACCGTATTATTTTTGTGGTCCTTAATAGGACCGTGGGGCGAGGATACTTGCTGCTGCGGCGGGGACTGCTCTCGCTCCTGTTGGTTCTGGACCGCAGTCCTCTTTAACGGCAGCGTGATGTAGAGCCGAAATGTGTAATAAATCGCAAAAGCCAAAGTTGGATACTCAAATAAAGAGAACTTTAACCAAAATTTTCTATATAACGTTCATTTTTGAAAATATTAAATTTTCGGACACCAGAGTTTAAAAGGTCGGTGAAAATTTTGATAACCTCGGAAATATCCATATGGGGTATCTAATCAAATAACATAATATAATTTTATAACAATCTGAATATAATTTTATATAATTCTGAATGCAGTATATAGCGGAAAATTGCATTCTCAACAATTTTACGGGGACAAAGTCATGTTATACCCAGGGAGAAATATAAATTTATAGAAAGCGGTGGTTTTTCAAAGTAAGAAAACATTAAAATATTTAGTAGGGAGCGGTAGATATTCATACAGACGACCTTGCGTTGACGCCCGTAAGTCGGCTAAAAAACTATGAAAAGTCACGTAGCGGACATACCGTCATAAAACTGTATTAGTTGCTAGGGTGTAAGAAATATTTACCAAGATTTTAAAAGTTAAGTGCATCTAACAAAAGGAACCGTTATGTTAGAAAGAGAGCGTATAGAGCGAGATGAATAGTGATGCGAAGTTTCCTACCACGTGTTCACGCGCAAATAGTTGACGAGTAACGGATAGCGTCATTTTTTACGCGGGTTGTTTCGCTAGACAGATTGGGTAGATTTGAAATTAGCGGCAAGTCAGACCAATCGGCGTGTATTTTTTGGATAGTTGGTGAGGGTAGTTTGTAGAAAAGTATAAAAAATACGTAGAGTAAGAAGTTAAGTCAGTCTACGGAGAGATTACAATACTGAGACTCGTATTAGTTGTAATAAGAAATTGTCAGTAATTTTAATAAGTAGGCTATATTTCAATCGCAACGTAAATCAGTTACGGTAACGCGGCAGTAAGTCGTGTGGGAGTTACGTATCATAAACACTTAATAAATGTTAATAAGAAGAATTCGAGAGTAACTAAAGAAGATAAAATTAAAACCGAGTAATAAAATATCTAAGTTTAATTAATACAACATCAACCGTTAAAAGTCGAGTTACCTAGCGATTTTAATGTGTCAATCGTCATTATACGGGACTGTCGGTCGAGAGTAGTTTCAATCCGGTGTTAGACGCACTTAGCTTTGATAAGGATATACTGTGTTTTTCTACAAGTGTTTTAGTGTACGACACATGTGTAATTATCACTAAGTTAATTGAGTGAATTGTGTAATACTTGTGAAACCAGTGTAAATAGTGCAACTTGACAAGGATAACTATTCAACAGATAACTTCGGATCACCAGCCTGGAACCCGCAGCATTGATGACATCGCATCGCAAAGTAATTCAACATACACGTAAATAACAAAATGAACAATCATTTTAATATTGTTTATTAATTTCAATTATACGTCAATCTTGTTTTGGTGACTCAATCAGTCTAAGAATCCATTGCTAAGGAATAAACACTATCAAATTTTATAGTAAATGATTGAATTACTGAATTATAAATTTGTAATATTTGAATGCAAATAGTTATTAAAAAAAAACTTAATTAATAACAATCAAATTGTGTTTGTTTATTACTGGCGCCCTGGGATAATTCTAAAGAGTCGGTACACGAAAGTAAATGTGATATCTTGTTACTGAAATTTGGTATGTGATAATATTAATTTTGTCATTGAATAAGTTAATTTGATAAACCCTTACTTTATACATGCTCGTAGGCCAAGTAGTATGCAAAGTAGTAACGAGAAATAGTAGTAATAAAAGGCCTATATAAAAGTGTATTACAAGTATAAACTCCTGAAAATTTTTAAATTTTGGAAGTGATGGTCAAGAAAAAACCAAAACTCTGAAAAACTTTGTGAAAATCCAGCACAAATAAAGTATAGCGCAAATCCTAATGTTTTATTGTTTTTTCGTGTTTATTGTATGAGTGTGAGGCGTAAAATTGTTATGTTACTAAAGAACGAGTAGAGCAATTGAGATTCTTGTAATTTGTCTCATAATTGAAAAATTATCTATTACTGAAATTTATGTACAGTGTTCTCTCTCTTAACCGACCACTCCATTAACCGACTGAAAGTTGGTGGACAAAATTAACTATACATACGCACACTAATAATACGTTAATAATACTCATTTTTTAATGCAGATTATGTACAGTACGTACATTATATTTTTTACATTAATGAGACAATTACCACGATGCGAAACTGCTGAAGAACAAAAGATAGTCGAATGGTTAAATGAAGTTGAAAATGTGGAGAAAGAAATGGACGGTAATGAAATTATTGAAGCTATAATGAATAATAATGAGAATCATGAAACTGAGAATGAATCCGACGAGGATGAAGAAAGAAAAATTTCAACGCCGCTGGGAAAGACAATCTAGAAATAGCACTTCGATGTACTGAACTGAAAAAGTGGAGAGATTTTGTAACTAACAGACGTCAGAGTAACATAAAAGAAAAAAAAGTTACCGACTTTTTCTCATAAAGCCTAGGGTTTTAAACTTTTTAAGTGTACAGTGTGCACTGAAGTGTTTTTTTTTTACGTAGGTTAATTTCATAGTGTTTGTTATGTTGTTAACACGTTTTCGTGTTACAACTTTAATTTTCTGCCTTCATAGTTTTCTTAACACTGAAAATCTTCGTTTCTTTACAAATTAGGACCGACATGAGCCAGAAGAAAGCAGACCGTAATTTCTTTCTTGATTTCTTTCTTGATTTCCTAATTAAGGTAAGTCATTCATGTACACTACCATATATACATTGTTCACTGTTCTATTTACTGCACCCACAGATAATTGAAGTAATTATAATCAAACCATTTGTCTAATTTTATCGTACGCATTTCATTTATAGATACAGTAAAAAGTGGGTTGTACGTACATGTATTTCAAATATAAGCTATTCAATTCTTTGTTCTCTACGGTCATAAATGAGCTACCGTTCTGTTAACCGACGTTTCCATTATCCGACCGTTACCCGGTCCCACCCAAGTCGGATAAGAGAGAGGCCACTCTAATATACTTCGTCCAAAGTAGTGAAAGTGTTACGCAGCTCAGGGAGCAAAAAAGTACACATACCTCGACACTTTGGTACTCGCGGCTTCCAGTTTCCATTGACACAGTAAATGTGGGTGCTCTCGTTCCCGTCGTCCAGCTGGTACCCTCTGTGACACGTGTACAGCAGCACCCAGTTCTCTGGAACCTCAGCGCCTGGCAGCGCCGCACAGTGGGTACTGCAAGCCGGTGGCGGGTTACTGTCGTCCTGAGGATGCTGAGGAAGTTCACAGCTGTCGTTGTACCGACAAATCGGCGGGTAGTAACTGCCGTACTGAGGATACTGAGGAAGCACACACCTGCGTGACGAAAAGTAATAACCATAGTAGTACGAACATTTAAACTAGAAGTCAATGGAACGCTGTTGTAATTCTAATTACTAATATTACATACTTTACTACTGCGAACATTGGCAATTGTTTCAGAAACAATACTAGACAAAACGTTTGGACTTTCGAAATTCTGAAACCGTGTTATTGGGACGGAAAGAAATTATTACAAGGGTTAGGTCGAAACCTTACTCCGAGGCTGCTTAGGCTGCTTTTTATGAAAATTTTACATAAAGCCAAGTTCGTTCTATAACTTTCGTCTATATTATAGCCATTGGTAGAAGAGACGTGGGTCGTCCGAGGATGAGATGGGTGTCGGAACAGGTATATATAACCTAATCCTTGAAGTGAAGAAGAAGAAGAAGAAGAAGAAGAAGAAGAAGAAGAAGAAGAAGAAGAAGAAGAGGCAGAAGAAGGAGGAGGAGGAGGAGGAGCAGGAGGAGGAGGTGAAGAAAGCTTAGGTCGAAAAATAACCATCGCAAAAATTGATCATACAACGTTTCGACCACAATGTGTGGTCGTCTTCAGGCGTAAGGAAAACCGCATGTAACAAATTCTACATAGGCCACACAGGACGTAGCTTCAAACAGTTGTACACAGAACACATAAGACAATTACATTCTACCATCAAATCCGCCTTGGCAAACCATCTCATTGAAGCAACCCGCAATTGCACAGACATAAAAAGCAAAAACAAAACAGAACATAAACAGAACAAAAGTCATGGCTCACTACGGAAAATTTCCAGTACGCCCGAAGATTATTATTGAGGATAAAATATTGAAACAGATCTCAAATTTTAACTATAAAGTTTGTGATAAAGTTTTTATGTTGACAAAGATATTGTAAAGAAACTAATTATGTGTGTGTTAAGATGCGACGATGATGCCCCACGTTGCGAGCGTCAATTTGTAATAATCCTCAACTTACCAGTGATGAATGTTTTTATATGCCCTTATTTGCAAGCGGCAATTTGTAATAAACCACGTATGGTGAGTCTTTCTTTGATCAGTCCCCCTCGTAGGAGTCGTCAATTTGTTATGGAATAAGTATGTTGGGTACTAGCGGTGGAACGTCCGTCTTATTCAAACCCCACTGTTGTAATCAATTTAGTAACGAACTACTTGTTAATTATGTGAGGACGTATGTTATAATGTATGATACCAGCTGGATACGTCAAATTGTAAAGAAATCTTGTCTATGGGTGTAATTAGTTATAAGAGACTCCTGTGTAACAAACGCCAAGTAATACGTTGTAGGTGGCGATTCGTAACAATTAAAATGCTGTTACCTGGTTTAATTAATATGTTATTAACTAATATACCTTGCGGTTGTGACCAGTGAAACCCTCAGAACACAGATTATTAAGTCCACAAACTTAGAATTATGTTCCTGAATTTATAATGGTATTATTCTATAGACTTAATTTAGTTCTCAGTGGTTGTTTAATATGAGCAATATATATGGAGTATTTACTGAATGTAAGTGGTATTTGTTTCAACCCTAGTCCCTCAACGATACAAATTTCATTCAAATTTATTATTAAAAAACCAGTTAGTTCAGCAATCTCCCGTCCCACCAGCTGCAAACTTGGAGCGCTATTACTAGAAATAAGTGTACTTATAGGTTAGTTATTCGGAGTGTTTGTATCAATCTGTTAATAAATTATTACACCAACTACATATAGTATTTTCTCTGCCATGACTAAAACGTTATCTCATACAACAAATGTACTTTATTTATTTTTCTCTGATATTTAACAAGTTACGTTGTCTCAGACAAACAATAAGACGATCCAATCGATTATCCCAACATATATCGATTCTTAATTATTCAATCTCTAAAAACATATACACTTGAAAATAATGATAAATAATTCTTATACCAGGGTTCGTGTAGTTCTTTGAACCATTAGTAAGGCCAGGTAAAACGCATAAATAAGGTTGTTCAATTTACAAAAGAATAAAATTATTTACTTAAAATACAATGATATGAAAATAATTTGTTTTTTACCCAAACGACGAAAGCTTCATTAGGCGGTGAATGTTTGTCAACAGCGGTCAAAATCCAGTTTATATCGTCTTCACCCAGTAAAACTGCTCTGGTTTTCAATGAATTGATGATGGTAATCCCACAGGAACTCTTGTGCTTCGATTCTTCTTTTGCGTCTTCACAATTCTTGGTCCCAACGAACTGGAATTAGGATCTCAGCTTACGCTGTCAATGAAGGTTATTTCGTCAACCGAGTCTTCTGTATTTTCAAATATTTCCGTTAATTCAGGCTTTAACTCTTTACTGGTCTTCAATTTATAGCATGAATTGGTTTGATACCAAATTCAGCGGAATTATTTAGTGACTGAGGTGAGAAGCTTTCAATTATTTTTTATTGTACTCATTGATAATTTAGAGTGTTATTTAATTTGTACGATTCATTAGCGTTCAAATATAATTGTTTTACAAAAAGGCTTTATCAGTTTGGATATATCTTTCCTTTATATTTATTCATATATTTAAATATATCGGTTCGTTTCAATCTAATAGCTTGTAACAATCAGAACCATCCATTCAAAATCAACAACTTATTATATATCAGTTGCCTTAACAACCACGTTCTCTATATATCCTTGAGCCGGCATTATAGAATATTACTACTTCTTTCCAATAAAATACTCCATGCTTGGATTAATCTTGAATCACATAAAACTTTCCCCTAACCTTCCTTACTAAACAGTAAATGTTTTACTAGAGTTTCGTTGGACTGGGTTTACTAAAAAGGTATTAATTTCCTTTCACTAATATGGAATTTAGGCCTATAGATTCATTTACAACCATTATAACATTATTTGGTTTTTAACTTAATTTTATTTTTACCTGACCTACTGTACAATTAATTATTGGTTACATAGTTAATTACATGAATTTTAATTTACTGGTGGTTAGTTGTTTTTATATTAATTAACTGGTTCTGGAACCCTTTATTAATTTATGACATAATTGTCAGAACTACTTGTTAGATTTAAAACACTGGTCACACTCCTGATCCAGTTTATAAACATTAATTAGAACAACAGTATTTTTCAACATTATACAATACTGATAACTTAGTACAGTACCTAACATTGGTAACTATACTGGGTTATATAAATACAAATCTAATATAAACATAAACATAATTATTGGTGAAGTATTATTATCAAATAACATTATTTCATTTTTAGTATATTCAACATACAATATAAAATACTCTGTGACCTGAACATACCACAGTACAAAACAAACAATTCATAACATTCAATCATTCCTTAGTCTGGCTTTTATACATTTAATACTAGTCATTGCCTCCTTCTGGTTTGAGTTACTTCTCGAGCACATGACCTATTGAACAACCTTAAGTCAGGGTATGGTCCTTGACCATATTTCATTCAGTCTTTTATGTAACGTTGGGGAACCTCAACTATGTTGCGTTACAATATAAAAAGTAAAGTCAACAGATTTCAACACATATGTGGAACTACAAATAGAACGCTAAAAAATGAAACAAAACGTGAGAAAAAATTAAAATTCTACAAAACAATGGCTGTTCCATTGCTATTCTATTGCAGTGAAACCTGGATTACAAAACGAAGAGACAAAAACAACATACAATAAGCAGAGTTGGTATTTTTAAGAATGGTTAAAGGATGCACAAGAAGGTACCATATAAGAAACGAAGATACACGTGAAGAATTAAATATGTATAATCTAAACGAAAAAATATAGAATACGGGGAAAATGGAGACAACATTTAAGTCTCATGAATGAAGATAGAATAACAGTTATTTTTAACACGTAGAAGTCTTGTGGAACGAGGAACGTAAAAAGACTAAGAAAGAAGTGGATCTGATAATGAGAAATCGGAACAGACACAATGCCTTATCCATGAAGTGTAGAAAAAAAAGAGTTATAACATATGTTATATAATTTCAAAAATTCCTTAACGGTAGCAAAGTGTCAGAAGAAAAAAAAAGTGAGATAAGAACAATCACTAAAACTGCATTAAGGCTGCTTGGCAAATACTCGGGAATAAACGTTAATGAACAAGGAACAGATGATTGTGAAATAAACTTAAGAATAAGCAAAGCAAAAAAAAAAATTAGATCATTGAATGGGATTCGATAGAGCACAGAAATTGGAAAATAAAGGAAGAAAAGAATATACGATAGTATGATTAAAACCACGTTGATGTACTGATCCGAAACATAGAGAATAAAAGAACAGGTAGAAAGAAAGTTAGAAGCTACGGAAATGGATGCTTTGAGACAAGCTGCTAGAACTTCAAGGCTAGGGCGAAAACGAAATTAAACGAGCAGTTCGAGTTAATGTAAAAGAACAGGCAAATTAAAACACTAAGAGCGATAAAGTTGTTCGGGCTATTAGGCCGTGTCCTAATGTTTCCATTACCAGAAACATTAGATGTTCCAGCCGCACTCACGGCACGGCGCGACCTAACCTGTTGATCAAAACACTCCACACAAAGAGTTTAATAAACCATTCCCAATGCAAAATTCTTATTCTACACAAGGTCCAGTTATTCTGAAAGTTTATGTTCTATCAAACTATTCTTATTCTAACAAAGTATATTAGTGCTTATGTAAATTGGTTCCGAAATGTTGAAACACTACGCTAAAAATAATATGCGACGTTACTTACGATTTTTTAGCTGTCAATCCTGTCGAGGTATTCCTGTAGAGGGGTGGTTCCGCTGGAGGCGCTGCAGGACGTGAGGTTTTCGTCCTGTTCACCGACGATCCCGTTTGAAACCACATAATAACAGGTGGAGTAGTAAAACTGAGGTCTACTTGGTAGTGTGTGTAGTATGTTGGTTCCGTTGTAGTCCTGTTGCTAGCAGACGCTACAGTTGAAACGGGGTCTACTCGGTAATATGACGGTTCCGTTGTGGTCTTATTACTAGCAGACGCTACAGTTGAAATGGGATCTACTCGGTAATATGACGGTTCCGTTGTGGTCCTGTTGCTAGCAGACGCTACAGTTGAAATGGGGTCTACTCGGTAATATGACGGTTCCGTTGTGGTCCTGTTGCTAGCAGACGCTACAGTTGAAATGGGGTCTACTCGGTAATATGACGGTTCCGTTGTGGTCCTGTTGCTAGCAGACGCTACAGTTGAAATGGGGTCTACTCGGTAATATGACGGTTCCGTTGTGGTCTTGTTGCTAACAGACACTGCTGTGGAAGTGGGGTCAGTTCGATAGTATGGTGGTTCTGTTGTGGTTCTGTTGCTATCAGACACTGCAGTGGTAATAGGATCCTCCCGATAGTACGTTGGTTCCACTGTGGTACTGTTGCTAGTAGATACTGCATTACTCCTGGGATCCGCCCTGTAGTAGGATTGTTCCGTTAGAGCTGCATTGCTGTAAACATTAGCACAAAGTATACATTTGAGACTGTAATATTACACTTCAATCTAAGGGCTGTGCAGAGACAACGGATACAGTGTGTGGGGAAAAGAGATTGCTTTGCGTGATGGACTGTATATTCGGATCAAGGTCACCCTGTCTGCCCATTGGTGGGGCAAAGCAACAATATGGCTGAGGCAAGCGGACCTCAGTCAGTAACTACGCCACATCTACACGTAAACACGCGTAACAACCGTCCTGCTCGTCCTGCACGTGGTTACTTCTGACTGTGTGTGGTGTGAACTGTGTCAGAGTCAGAGGTTGTACCCGTACATACTATGGTTCCTTGAGGGAAAATACTGGTGATATAATATATCATCTTGATTACTTTCTGTTTCTCAATTATATTCATTAAAATTGTTACAGACATTAAAACAAAAATTTTTTTTTATATCATTGTTACGCTAAGGGAATAGATAACATCGCGTCGTCGCGTGTTAACGTGACTCTTTCCACATATATTTATGCGGCAGGAGTACGTCGTGACTAGGTCAGTGGTTACCAAAGTGGCGTCCGCGGACCCCTGGGGGTCCGCCACAATGTTTCAGGTGGTCCCCAAACACTTTTAAGAAAAAAAACGAATATACCGTATTTTTCTCCAATTTTTATGCTCTGAAAGCTAAATCTTAATTTTACAATCTTTAAACAATTTTTATAAGAATCCTTTATTTTTTTTTTTTTTTGGTTCAGACTAATTGTAATTGTAAAAGTAATTTCAAACTAATGGCTTTAATAATGTCGTGTTGCAGATCTGTTTGTCCGCCAAACAGACTAGACCTCTCTCTTACAGTACAAGAAGAAGATTCATTGGCAGAGCTTTCAACTGATAGTTCATTAAAATTACAGTTTTCGCAATTACAGCTAGCTGACCATATAACCATATTCTGGTTATACGTAATGACTGACTATACTTAACTCGGAAAAAGAGCTTTGAAGTGTTTAACTTTATTTTCCTCTACTTATTTGTGTGAAAAAGCATCCTCCCTGCTCACGTACTTAAAGTCAAAGTTAAGAAATAAAATTGATGTCGAGAGTTACTCAATATTGAAATTATAAAACATTAAACCCAATATTACAGAGCTATTTGTGCAAAAGCAGCTTCATTGTTCACACTAAACTATGTTTGATATCATTAATATTATAATTTTGTTAATTAAGAAAAATTGTATAAATACATTTAAAGAAAATACAAGAGTTTCTGTCATATTTAGTGTTTGCTTTAATTTCAGAACTCAGACGAGGTCGGTTAATTTTTAAATTATTTGGGGGGTGGGGTCAGCGGAGTGAAAAGTTTGGGAACCAATGGTCTAAGTCATTCGACACGTCACTCAACTGTTCTATCGGCATCCAGGCCCGCTATGTCACTACAGTCCAGTGCGGCCGTCGTGTAAGTACTGGTTTATGAGGCGGCGCAGTTGAGTTACACCTGGCGGTATTACAAGTGCGGATAGAAATGATTGCTGCGGTTCAGTGAAAAGTGATTATTAACTGTATTATTTAAAACTGTAACATGTTTACATTTACTGTCGTGTGTTGGGCAATTCTTGCTTTAAATTATTTTATTACAGTGCCTTTGCAGTGGTTTTGTGTGTGCCTTGTTTAACTGTTATTTGTGCCTAATTAATGTTTGTAGAGTCAGACGATGTAAATTGAACACTCGGGTCTCGATGCGCAGTAGACAAACACCTCGTTGCAAGGCTAACAAAATTTCTGCAAAAAATTTAAGAATTTCTGCAAAAAAAAACAAATTACGGTACTCACCAATATTAAAAATGCGCTAAAATTCCTGCTAACAGATATTGGTCGAATAGAGGGGGTTAAAATATTTAAGTATCTAGGGGAAATAATTCAATAGAATGGATTAGAAAATTTTGATGTAGAAGAAAGGATTCACAAAATGGAAAGAGCATATGGTATAACTAACGATAATTACAATAAAAAGTGCATGCCTAAAAATGCGAAAATAAGACATTACAGTACAGTAGTGAAGCCAGAGTTCCTACGTGCAAGTGAATGTCTAACTGTCTAACTTTAGAATGACTACAAAACACTAGAGCGTAATTGCTTGCCGCCTTGAATACAGTGCCGTGGACCGGTGAAGTCTGGATCAGTCTCGTACCAAAGTAGCAGCAATACGTACGCACACACACACACACACACACATTACAGCTGGAATAGCCGACAAACACGTAGAATATTCTGGAACGGTGTAACACTATCATCTTATCAGTGTGCACTGCACGGCCTTTCTCTCTACACACGCCTCACTCCTCAACATTCATTCCTTGTCAGTAATTTACATATTTGACAAGTAATTCTGTTTTAAGATTAACAGAAGGGTTAGGTCAGACAATAACCATCGTAAAATATATCACACAACTTTACGAGCACTGAAAAATCTGTGGTCATCTTCAAATGTAACTAAAACTTGTACATTAATATAAACATACACCTGCCCGAGATTTGTTTTACTAACAAGCGTGAACTATTAGAAAGAAAATAATTATAAACCATCAGAACCTACAAAGTTGTTATTGGGATCAATAACATGTCCAATGTTGTTGGAGACAGGGGCGGATCCAAAAGTTAATGTCGGGACGGGCAAACTTGTGGTCGGGCAACCCTCCCCCCCCCGAAATTTTTTGTAAACATAAATCATAAAACCACAGTTTATTGTCTACTTATATATATTGTAACGCAACAGAAATGCGGTCCTCAACGTTACATAAATAGAAATATTAGAAATATAATAAGTAAGTAAATATTTAACTCCCATAATAATACAAAGGTCAAATAAATACATTTATAATTGTGTAAAACTGAATAAGGATGCAAGGTAGTGATAACAATAAAAAAACAAACATGTAAAATAGACAATAGTAAGAAATCAATGTTCAGTGAAAAGTAAATAAATCAAATATACTGATACGAATTGTAAAAAAGAAACCAATATCGAAAATGTTAAAGTAAATGACAGTGAAATTAAATAAAAATTAGTCAATAATATACATTACTAGTTAATCGAAAGTAATGATTCTGAATTGAATGATGTTGTGTTGTTACCATAAATGTTATGTTAAAGTTTGTGTTAGCTTATGAAACTTACTTGTTGATGTAATAGCAAGTAATGAAGCAATATGTATTATTTGTTTATTGTTGTAGAAAGGTGGAGGAAAGCAGTTAATTAGTATTAATTGATCTCAATTTTCTTATATGTGATCCATAGATCAAGATAAAGTTGTTGTTAGTTATAAAAAGAATAATTATTTGTGTAAATGTACATAGTTAAGGTTGGATTATGTTTATAAACTTATGTAAAAAGGCTATAGTTGTTAACCAGTTATAATCAAAGGTAGGTCCATATATAATAAAAGGCCTAACAGCCAATAACACTATATAACAACTCAGAATATAAAGGTTAGGTAAAGAAGTTAATAATAATTAATGAATATAGTTCAAGGAGTTAGAAAAAACATTTGATAATTAATAATATATAATAAACCAACCAATGTAAACAAATTATGATAATGCCATAGTGTAATGATATCGATTGATAACGTTTGATATCGGAAAAATAATAATTATGAAAAGAAACAGACTAAGATTGAAAAACCAGCAGAATATATGTAGAAATTAGTAAACAAGCTATAAATAAAGTTATATTCCGATATAATGGAAGTTTAATAAGGAATGGAAGAACAATATATGAAATTATCACTATATAAAAATCATTGAAAAAGAATAAAAATAATTTTGTTGCTAGGGACAACAAAAATTAATATAATTTGTTGATTGGTATTATTGCAATTTATGATCTGAACGTGATGAGATTAAAACCCAGAGAAATGGTTAATATAACTAATATATTCTAAATTATTTCAATACACTTACAAATCACCATATATGAATAATTATTTGTCTTAATTATGCCAGCAACATTTAGCCAAGTTGTATAAGTGTATCAGCTAACGATAATAAGTAATTGAATTCCAAAAGGAATGACTTGGATTGTCCAATATCAGATCAATAAATAATGACAATTTAATGAAATATTAATAAAATATAAAGAACTAACTGTGTAAAGAACTAATACTACACACCGAACTGAAAATCATAACCATTCAACCACATTGGACATCACCATTTACTTCATACGATAGAAAAAACGTATTTCGATCCAGAGTTTGCCGAAGAACACAATCACAAATTTGGCCATCAATAAACCAAGGGAGCAGTATTTCCAATTTAACCAGGACTAAGGATTCCACTTTATTGACACCTAAAGAAAAGAATAAAGAAAATCATCTCCGTTCTGATCGACACGAGGCATCAATTCACGAGGTTAAAAACCAACCGCCTTCCAGAGCCGCTTCGTTCTACGTCTGGTAATTTACAATTGTATAAATAATATTAAACACCACAACACTTTAAATTTGTAATATCTTGCATTCTTATCTATGTATTTTTAATCTTCCCCGCAGTTAAAAGAACCTTCACACCCTGAACTAAATTAATTATAAAAAACAAAATATATAACTGAATCTAAAATAAAATATTGGACCGAACAATAATCGATTAACGCAACATATAGCCTTTCGTATGTCAGTTAAAACCAATCTTATTGAATGTTAACAAGTTGAATTAAGAAAGAAACCTTGTATAATTTCAGGATCTTATTATTTGGGGTATTATTTAAGGAATTGGGAATAAGAATTAACAGACTAAGTGTATAATAACTAGTCACCGTACACGGTGGGTTAACCTATAAATTTCGTTTGTTCCGGAACTGCAGCGCTTGTTGCGGAATTCTCCGACACCAAAGAGAATAGATTTAAACACGAAATTTCAATAATTCTCTGCAAGGCAGACTAGGGCTGAGCGGAATTTTAGAATAACACACTACATATTTAAGTTACATTCACACTAACACTTGTATCTTAAATAGAGAGACAAGATAATTATAATTAAGGATATTACTATATCCAGCAACCACAGATATATAAGAAACCGAAAAAATATTAACATATTCAAAGAAAGGTATATACGAGAGAAATATAATAAATTGTCAAACTCTACAGTGTAGCTTAAATCGTACACACAGGTCTAGTAACAACAAATTAGCTTCCATCGCGGGGCTCGAACGAGACGCACGTACTCGTCTATTCACAATATATATATATATATATATATATATATATATATATATATTATAACGTAACAAATTTGCTATATTTGGACAGCCCCACGATCTTGGAGCGCCATTTATAATGGTTACAAATTGTGTTTGTAAATTCACTCTTCTGTTGGCAATCAATTTGTGAACACACACACACACAGTTCTGTTAGCACTCAACTGAACAACACACATACTCTTCTGTAAGGACTCAAACTGTAGACACACACTCTCTTCTGTAAGCATACAACTTCTGAACAACACAGAGACTCTTCTGAAACGACTCGACGTGAAGACGAAGATTCACCATAGTCTTATGTGTCAATAAACAGATCAACTGTAACGACTGGACTGTGAAGGCGTCTACGTACGATACTCTTATTTATCAACAAATAAGCGTACTGCGCAATACACGAAACTGTTGGCGTACGCATATAAGAGATCGACCATATACTACGTGAAGTCACATCAAGAGTACAACAGAACGAGGCCGTCTAGAACGTGGTTCGAGCTGAAGAGCTGACGACGCAGAGCGACACCCGAGACGAGATACATACACACACACGAGTGCAGAGTATCCGGACCGAGGGCCTGAAGCAGCTGCGGCAGTTAAACCACGGACGTTAAATCCATCAACACTTGCTGAAGGAGCTGAGTTGCTGATTCCTGAACTCTTCGTCGGAATCCAGGACGCAGCGGAAATCATCGCCACTAGCTGATTGGACGAGGACATCGAGGGACCCCAGAGGACATCTTCGAGAACTTCAGTACCAGGAAAGTCAAAAATCATTTATACATTTTTATATAAAAAGGTCATTTTTCTTTTTTTTGTTAAAACCAATTGTAAAGTTAACTTCTTTCAGATGCCTATAAAACAGAGACTCTAAATTAATAAGAACCTCAATATTGTGATAATCTGTAGAACAAGTATAAGTTAAGTAAAAAGCAATAGATAAGAAATAGACGTAGATAAAAAGCGCTATATAAATCTTAATATTGAATTACTTAGAATCACAAGTAAATAAAAAGCACGTTGAACAAGATTCACGGCTAATTTATTTAAGAGTATTTTAAAAGCATCTTGAAGTAGTAAAATCAGTATTAAAGTCTTGAAAACTCATTAATTATATTATTCAAAGAATTAACTTTTGAAAGCAATGAGAAACAAGTTCGTATATATTCGTATTTATAAGCTTTCCCTCTGAAACCTAATATTCATTCAGAAAACATTGAACCAATTACTAATTACTGTTTAGTACGTAAGAATTACGTTAGATGTAAGTTTTTCATTTTATGTGCTATTAGAATAATAAACCCCAATTTTATACCCAACACTGTTTTGTTATTGCTGTACTCCAATATCTACCAACATCACAAAACTAATCGAAATAATTATAACGGCATTCTTTGTGCTTGTACTTTTGAATTAACCTACTTGCAAATTCAAAACACAAATTCCTACGGCCCTAGTCGGAAGAAGAAGACGCAAGAACATACACCAGGTATATAATAGATATTTACCATATATCCGTCGTGCGACTTCGTTTTTCTCGTCTTATTTTGACGCGTTTCGGCAACGAATTGCCATCTTCAGAATCTTAATCACTCATATGAGATCGTTAAAAAATTTTTAAAAACACTAAAATCATTACGGTAAAAGTGCACTTTTACGATATTGGAAACTCACAGACGCGAACATGAAAGTTTATGTTTCTCGAGTGGACTATATCGATCGACTGCTTTCGCGTGGACAATATCGATCAACTGATTCACTGTTTATATAGCCACTGATAAACCTGTTTTGCTTATTATAGCCCATATGTACTGTGACATTTCATTTACTGGCGCCCGTGTGCAAGTATTGCCGTGTCGTACAACATGTTATGTGAAAATGTAAGTTTATCATTCAAGACATAATCACTGTTGATTTTGACGGCTTTATATATTTCGTATTCCTCAAGCGCGTCCATGTATTTTCCTTTCCTGCAGCAATGCAAAGGCTGGAAATTTGTCTCAAAATCACTGTAGTTATGCTTACATAGTATCAGGTGCCTGGCAAAATTAGATGTTGTTTTATGTAATTCCCTTCTGGGAAGATGTTCGTTATATCTTTCTTCAAATGGTCTGCCTGTTTGGCCTATGTAGAACATGTCGCATGAGCTGCAATTCATCTTGTATACGCCGGTTCTTTTTCTTTCTGGTATACTGTTTTTTCGGCTAAGAAGTCTCTGAATGTTGTTATTTGTACGAAAGGTTACAATTACATGGTGTTTCTTGAGTTCGTTAACTAGAATATTTGGTAAAATGTTTGTGTAATCTGCAGATATGTATTTATTAACCGGAAGTGTGTTATCATTGTTCGACTTTTTTAATTTCTTCTCTTTGTGTTTACTTATTAATTTATCCACTAATGAACTTTTATATCCGTTAGCCGCTGCTATGTGCTTGATGGTATTAACCTCTTCAATGTAGTCTTTTTCACTTAACGGTATAGTTAGCAATCTATGCACAAAACTATTGTAAGCTGCCATTTTATGCGAGGTGGGATGATATGAATCGGCATGAATCGTGACGTCCGTTGTTGTGGCCTTTCTATAGATTTTAAATTGAAGTTTTCCTTCGTTTTTTAAAATGGTTAAATCTAAGAAATTTAATTGATTTTCTTCTTCTATTTCAGATGTGAATTTAATCTTATGGTGTATGCTGTTTATGTGACTATTTAAGTTTTGTATTTGCCTTTTTGTTCCATTAAATATCATAAACGTATCGTCAACGTATCTACAATAAAAAATGATTTTATTCTTGTATAATTTATTCGATATTATGTTCATATTCTCATAATAATTTAAATATATATCAGCTAATAGTCCTGACAGTGGCGAACCCATAGCCAGACCGTCATCTTGTGTAAAAAACCCGTTGTCAAATGTAAAGTAATTTTGTTCCAAGACGACTGTAAGTAGTTTTATAAGTTCATTGATTTTTTGCATGCTAAGTTGAGCTACTTCCTTTAAATTGTTATTTACAATTTCTATAGTTTCCCTCACGGGGATATTAGTGTACAAATTAGTTACGTCTAACGATACTAATTTATATTGTGGTAGTATTTCTATCTTTTTAAGTTTTTCAACAAACTCATAACTGTTCTTTATACTGTAATTATTTGCTATCCTGATATTATTCTTAATTAAAGTCACTAACAATTTAGCAGCTTTGTATCCGGGAGCTGTGGTGTAGTTTATTACTGGTCTGATTGGTGTACTTTCCTTGTGGATTTTAGGTAGTCCTGTGAATTTTGGTGCCGTGGCATTAATTGGTTTTAAGTATCTGCGTGTTTTCTCATCTAACAAAAAATTACATTGATTAATGGTGTTATTCAAAGTTTTTACATAAGCCTTTGTGGGATCCCGGTCTATTTTCTTAATATTATTATTATTTATGAAATCAAATACCTTTTGAGTATACTCTCTTTTCTGCATGACCACCAATGTGTCACCCTTATCTGCCTTACTTATAATTGCATCATTTTTCTCAAGTTTACTTTTTATGGTTTTAAGATTCATGATATCCTGCTTATATTTACTTTTTAAAAAATTGTTTTGACTTTTACATTTATTACTATTAATTGCGTTATTGAGTTTGTTGTTGATAAAAACCCTTGCTTCATTCTGTGCAACGGAACCATTTAATCTTTTAATAGCAGCTTCAGCATTAACTACCTCATGGACAATTTCGTTTGTCGTATTAAATCTTGGTACATTATATTTCAGACCTTTATTAAGCACGTTTATTTCTTGGTTAGTGAACTCTATGTTGGTTGTATTCGTTACACGTTCATAGAACACATGTTTACAATCTATTGGTCTATTTTCTTTTTTATGCTGAGTAAGATATAGATTTCGTATTTTCTTATTATGGGTTAATACTTTATGATAAAAATAATTGGATATTAAAGCATTAATTTTGGTCATGATAACATCTATAACTGCAGGGTGAATTTCCTTTAACATTTCTAAATGCGCTTTATAAAGATCCGTATTTAACCTGTTTTTCTTTTTGTATAATTGTCTAATTTCTTGCGTTAACCACATTTTTTCTGCTATTTGTTTCGTCTTGAGTGCCGCCGGTGTTCTTGAATTAATATTTATGCGTGCAAATTTTGGTATGATATTCATTTTTATACACATTTTATTAAATTTAATGTTTTGTGCAACTTTTAGCATTTTGATTTTAACATTTTTGTATTTGTAGACAACACTTGCCTGACGGGCTTCAATATTATACATTTTAGGTTAGTTGTCTCCAAGTCGCTTATATTAATATAATAGATATTTACCATATATCCGTCGTGCGACTTCGTTTTTCTCGTCTTATTTTGACGCGTTTCGGCAACGAATTGCCATCTTCAGAATCTTAATCACTCATATGAGATCGTTAAAAAATTTTTAAAAACACTAAAATCATTACGGTAAAAGTGCACTTTTACGATATTGGAAACTCACAGACGCGAACATGAAAGTTTATGTTTCTCGAGTGGACTATATCGATCGACTGCTTTCGCGTGGACAATATCGATCAACTGATTCACTGTTTATATAGCCACTGATAAACCTGTTTTGCTTATTATAGCCCATATGTACTGTGACATTTCATTTACTGGCGCCCGTGTGCAAGTATTGCCGTGTCGTACAACATGTTATGTGAAAATGTAAGTTTATCATTCAAGACATAATCACTGTTGATTTTGACGGCTTTATATATTTCGTATTCCTCAAGCGCGTCCATGTATTTTCCTTTCCTGCAGCAATGCAAAGGCTGGAAATTTGTCTCAAAATCACTGTAGTTATGATTACATAGTATCAGGTGCCTGGCAAAATTACTTTGCATTGCTGCAGGAAAGGAAAATACATGGACGCGCTTGAGGAATACGAAATATATAAAGCCGTCAAAATCAACAGTGATTATGTCTTGAATGATAAACTTACATTTTCACATAACATGTTGTACGACACGGCAATACTTGCACACGGGCGCCAGTAAATGAAATGTCACAGTACATATGGGCTATAATAAGCAAAACAGGTTTATCAGTGGCTATATAAACAGTGAATCAGTTGATCGATATTGTCCACGCGAAAGCAGTCGATCGATATAGTCCACTCGAGAAACATAAACTTTCATGTTCGCGTCTGTGAGTTTCCAATATCGTAAAAGTGCACTTTTACCGTAATGATTTTAGTGTTTTTAAAAATTTTTTAACGATCTCATATGAGTGATTAAGATTCTGAAGATGGCAATTCGTTGCCGAAACGCGTCAAAATAAGACGAGAAAAACGAAGTCGCACGACGGATATATGGTAAATATCTATTATATTAATATAAGCGACTTGGAGACAACTAACCTAAAATGTATAATACACCAGGTAGGTCAGTTCACACACTAAAGCCATTTACATGCACATATACATTCCAAGCACATAGTGTACAAACACAATTTGTAACCATTATAAATGGCGTTCCAAGATCGTGGGGCTGTCCAAATATAGCAAATTTGTTACGTTATAATATATGTATATATATATATATATATATATATATATATAAGTAGACAATAAACTGTGCTTTTATGACTTATGTTTACAAAAAATTTCGGGGGGGGGGGTTGCCCGACCACCAGTTTGCCCGTCCCGACATTAACTTTTGGATCCGCCCCTGTCTCCAACAACATTGGACATGTTATTGATCCCAATAACAACTTTGTAGGTTCTGATGGTTCATAATTATTTTCTTTCTAATAGTTCAGTTCACACTTGTTAGTAAAACAAATCTCGGGCAGGTGTATGTTTATATTAATGTACTAGTTTTAGTTACATTTGAAGATGACCACAGATTTTTCAGTGCTCGTAAAGTTGTGTGATATATTTTACGATGGTTATTGTCTGACCTAACCCTTCTGTTAATCTTAAAACAGAATTAACTTGTCAAATATGTAAATTACTGACAAGGAATGAATGTTGAGGAGTGAGGCGTGTGTAGAGAGAAAGGCCGTGCAGTGCACACTGATAAGATGATAGTGTTACACCGTTCCAGAATATTCTACGTGTTTGTCGGCTATTCCAGCTGTAATGTGTGTGTGTGTGCGTGCGCGTACGTATTGCTGCTACTTTGGTACGAAGGACAATTACGTGACACTTGTCCCGAGACTGATCCAGACTTCACCGGTCCACGGCACTGTATTCAAGGCGGCAAGCAATTACGCTCTAGTGTTTTGTAGTCATTCTAAAGTTAGACAGTTAGACATTCACTTGCACGTAGGAACTCTGGCTTCACTACTGTACTGTAATGTCTTATTTTCGCATTTTTAGGCATGCACTTTTTATTGTAATTATCGTTAGTTATACCATATGCTCTTTCCATTTTGCGAATCCTTTCTTCTATATCAGATTTTTCTAAACCATTCTATTGAATTATTTCCCCTAGATACTTAAATTTTTTAACCCCCTCTATTCGACCAATATCTGTTAGCAGGAATTTTAGCGCATTTTTAATATTGGTGAGTACCGTAATTTGTTTTTTTTTGCAGAAATTCTTAAATTTTTTGCAGAAATTTTGTTAGCCTTGCAACGAGGTATTTGTCTACTGCGCATCGAGACCCGAGTGTTCAATTTACATCGTCTGACTCTACAAACTTTAATTAGGAAAATAATGTACACACACACAGGCACGCACACACACAACACACATACACAAGGAATGTGCTAGAAAAATATGTAACTGTACCGACGAGGGCGACAGGGCTTGGAGGTTGGGACATTTGACTTATAGCTTGTTTGCGGGTATGTGTGTTGACAGTGGGGCGGGTGGGGGTGTGAAGAGTGTGTTTTATTTCTGTTGTATTTCCGATCTGACGATGAGCTGAGAAGTTTGAAAGCACTAATCGGAATAATTTGCCTATAGTGGTGTGCAACAGTGATAATTCTGTTTGTATTATAACACTAACACAAATTTCTTAATTTAACTTCTAATATTATATTCTCTTATTTTCATTACTGTTACCGCCGGTAATAGCGGTTACATGGACGCCACACGCTACTGTGTTAAAATAAATAAATACTGTATGGATACACAGGCTACGTTTTACGAAAGTCCGTCGATGTATTCAAAGTCAAACGCTCGGTTCGCTTGTTCAACGCTTTATCTATTTCTCGATACGTTAATGTCAAGATGTCGGTAATCGATAGTACTCACGTTTTTGCGGTGGTTGTATTGGCAGAATACTTAGGAACTGCAGTAGGACTGATACTCGTATCGTGATACGATGCTGAGTCATTGCCACAGGGCTGCTGCCCGGCCACCACTGTAACTAAACAACAAAATCAGCTGAGAATTACATCCGGACTTACAACCGCATAGTTTTCACATTATTTTTCGGTGAAGTGTTTGTGAGGATCGGTCAAAAAGTAACACACATTTTAAATTATTTGTGTCGACGTTTCGACAAACGTTTATTGTCATCATCAGGACCTGTGTAAGAATACAAACGAAAATAGAGATTACAAGGCTTTATTTATCTGCATTTAGCTATAATATGTTTTACTATGCTATATGTTGACACGTATGTGTATAAAAGTTTTCTGCACCAAATCTAATATATAATTGTTGATTACTGTTTTTATAATTAATTACAAATACCATTGTATTATGAGTAATTTAAATTGTAATATTGTATAAATTATGTTTTGGAATATTATAATTTGTTCGTTGTATTTAAGGAAAACATTTGACGATGTAAAACAAACTGTTTCAACTGCTTCACATATACAAGGATACACACATACGCACACGCACACACACTCACATACACAAACACGTTCACTCAAATAATTGATCTGTTGTCTTTGAAATTTTCTTTTGTATTCATACACAGGTCCTGACGATGACAATAAATATTGTCGGAACGTCGACACAAATAATTTAAAATTTGTGTTATACTTTTCGACCGATCCTCACAAACCCTTCACTGAAAAATTCATTGATTGACGGTCACTAAGAATTTAAGGATTTCAAATTATTGTTATCAGAAAACTTATCAGAACCAAACAAATTAATAACAAAATCTTTAAAACTCAAATAGATACTTCTGAACAAAATTTATGTAGCGTTATATAATTCAGTGGTGAAAATGTTTCACATTTTATGTAGACCATATTAAATGAAAAAAGCTATGGATGAATGAACAAAAATAATCGCTTTACAAATATAGATAATATAATTGCGTATAAACACATATCAGAAATCGGAAATGGACGTTTCGGAATGTTAAGCTAAACTCAACATCACATCAAATAATTAGAAGCATGAGATAAAGATAACATTAAAGAAAAAATAACATTCAAGAATATTATTTTTTGTAAAATATAATATTTAAAATAATTACATTTTTATACCCTTGAAATAAAGGGTTGAAAACCTTGGAATTCAATACGTACTAGGCGGGCAAGCAATTGACTTTGGTATCCACAGATGTTGTCAAATTCTGACCACTGAGTTTTACACGCAATAGTTACATCTTGTTCTCAAGGAGCTACTTGAAAATTAAATGTATTAACATCTGCGTTGGTATCAAAATAAATTATTTTATTTTACTGTGTTTTTTTAACTGTTAGTATTTATGTTGTACACTATTTAGTTTAAAATCGTTAATGCGATTATTTTAAAAAGTTGTTTACAATTTTATTTTATATCTTTTCTACGTTGTTTTAATAATAAATATGAGAATTCACTACTCTTATATATATATATAATATATAATATTATATAATATAATATATACTATTCATAAATGCTTAATGGTCCTTTTTTATATTTTATATTATTAATAATATTAATACAACGTTTCACAAGAACAGATTTTTTATTTTGTAAATTACATATATGTTCGACAGTGATCTAACAATCATCATCAGTTAGATGATTTAGTAAATTTATTTCGTAAATTTAAATTGATTAAATTATATATCATGATGGTCGATTACTATCGAAACATATAGGCCTATGTAATTTACAAAATAAACAATATATTCTTGTAAAAAGTTTGACTATTATTAATAATATAAAACTGAATTATCACTGTTGCACACCAATATAGATAAATTATTCCGATTAGCGCTTTCAAGCTTCTCAGCTCGGAAATCGAACGATGAGCCGAGAAGCTTGAAAGCGCTAATCGGAATAATTTTTCTATAGTGGTGTGCAACAGTGATAATTCTGTTTGTGATTATAACCACTAACACAACTTTCTTAATTAAAATATTATAAAACATAAAACAAGAGAAATTGAGCATTTATGAATATAATATATAAGCCTATAAAGATATTACCTTAAAATATTTGGTAAATTTTAGATAGATTATATTATTATTAAAATACATAATATAACATACATGTCTTACAAGAGGGGAATTTTTATTAGAGATAAGTGAATGTGTATTTATAAATATAGGCCTACTATATAATACATACATAAATCTTTATGTATAAACGAGTCTGTCTATGCGCTGTGTGTGTGTGTGTGTGTGTGTGTGTGTGTGTGTGTGTGTGTGTGTGTGTGTGTGTGTGTGTGTGTGTGTGTGTGTGTGTGTGTGTGTGTGTGTGTGTGTGTGTGTGTGTGTGTGTGTGTGTGTGTGTGTGTGTGTGTGTGTGTGTGTGTGTGTGTTCAATTCGTTATTCACCGCAAAGAAACGAAAACAAAGTACATCGGATTCAGTACATCATATTATGTGAGGCACCTTTCATTATAATGTAGATTTTATGCAGTATAAAATTTCTAAATTCTGTATTCCTTGTATATAAACTATAAACTGAGATACATTGAGTTCTGTTTTTACAAATAGTAACGCAAATTAGTATTCAGTAATACACACATACACACACACACACACACACACACACACACACTCATGTCAGTTACGTAGCCAGAAAGACGCACCTACGCTTTATCACACTCACGCACACACGTATTTACCTGTGACGCAGATGGCCGCCAATCCAAACAGACACGACTTGTCCATGCTAGATTCACTGTTCAACAAGACAAGAAGAACTAAGCGCCTTTAATGTGAGAGAATACACTATCCAGGCACGCCAGCCATACATGTGTGCCTTGACCGACATGATGCAGTCGGTCACATAGCAAAGCTAGTTGAGGAACCGCTTAAGACCGTACTATACAGTTGTTACGTGAATACCGCGTGATACTGAGGCTGAATCGTTAACGGACACTCTCCGACCTTGGACGACAGTTTTGTTTGGCATTTGAAAAATATTTGTTAAAGTTCAACACATAAATTATGAGTAGATTTGTTCGCTGTTTGTTAATAAGTGTTGCGTTGTATTTTATTTTGAAAACTTACAAAACCTCGTGTCGGTTTTTATAATTTGTAGGCTGTTACTTCAGCGAATTAACTAACCAATACGTACACACAAATACCCATATTTATGCGCACGCGCGCGCGTCTGTTTTCTTGCTCATTTCCGCGTGATTCCGGCGTGATTTGGTTTCGGTCGTTAAAAAGGTTGATGACGAAACGCTGACATAGTTTCCTTGGCCCTTGAGACTGAAACCCAAAACCATCAAAAAACATGGTTTACTGTTAAGATATCACAGCACAAGACTCATATAATCCTGAAATACCGTGCTAGAGTTACAATGGACGCAAGAACCGTAATGCTGGCCACCTAAACTACTTCGATTTAACAAAAGGAGCGATTATTTTGCATGCAAAATTTACAAGACTTTTTGTACAGTATGTAAGGATTGCAATAACGTAAATTCTCTTTCCAAACAGAAATGTCGCCGTACGGCAGGAACTGAATATTATGAGCACACTGGACAGCATTGCCAAATATCGGCTAAAAGCAGACAGACCAGAGCTGGTCACTCCGACGCTTCTTCGGACGCGCCATACCTCTCCATCTTTCCGTCTTGTAATTCCATCGTTGTTTCGGGATGCGGCAGTCATCCATTAGGTTTCGATTTTCCAACCATTTTAACCGATGTTGGACAATCCTATCAAGTATACACATAATATTCAGTTCCTACCGTAAATCGACATTTCTTTTGTGATCCTCAAGAGTATAGGCTGCCACGTGCCCGAGAAATCTCATTTCGGCCGCTTCATTACGACTAGCCTCGGATTTCATTCTGAGAAGTCCAGTTCTCAGGCGCAAAGGGAAGTGGTGTGTAGGGCCATCATCATCTTGTAGAACGTTAGGCGTGTTTCTTCACTCGTTGATTTTATAAGGTTTCTGATGATCCCGCGCATATGGTTCAAATTGTGCAGTTTCTTCATCCAATCATTGTTTGTAATGTAAGACAGAAACTAAATATTTACTTTAAAAATTGTGTAAATGTTTGTTGCGTTGGAAATTTAGTGGTTTACGGTTTACCATAATAACTGATATAAAACGACAAACAAAGTTGTAAACAAGGACAATAAGCCTCAGAGATTTGCCTCACCTTACCTCTTTAGTAGTTTCAAAACGTTCTATGGAGATTATGGTACTTGTTACGCACCGCTTGCTGATAATGATTAACCGAATACGATAATAGTGGGTCGGCTACGAAAGTAGTACCATGCGCATCCGCCAATGTGGCACCGGAATATATATTTTAAAGAAATAACCGAAGAGTATACAGGACACTTACACCATAAGGCGTGTGATAACACTGGTAAACAAAGATTTTGATCCAGAGCAAGTAAACGTTTCTGATATGTATTTTTCCCCTGAATTTGAATATGTTAATAGAATTTTTCTATCACCCTTAGTTTTCAAGTTACCCCTTCTTACGAGTTATATATGTTATGGAAATTATGCAATTATGTTATGCTATAATTTATATACCATGTAAATATTTACATAAACTAATAAAAACTTTGTATTGATTAATCATTTAAGAATGATCAGTTTGACTTGAAAGAAAGTCTGAAATGGCACAGAACAATAAACAATTAGTCATAACTGCTGGATGTTGTAATTCCCAAATAATGAGTCGTGTTTTTAGAAAAAGGCATAATGACTTCAAGAATTTTTTTTTCATTTGAAGATGGACTTGTTTTTTGTAATAATGTTTTTTCCGTAGTGGAATCACTTGGTCACAAGTATAATACAGAGGATTGGTGTTTGTTTATTGATTCTTCTAAGTTAGTCTGAAAGCTTCTGCACATTGGGAATAAGTTTCCATCAATGCCACTAGCTTATGCTACGGATTTGAAAGAAACTTACGAGAACATGAAACTTCTCCTGTATAATATAAAGTATGAAGAATTTAAGTGGAATATTTGTGGTGACTTCAAAATAATTGTTCTTTTGCTACGTCTTCAACTTGGTTTCACGAAGTAGTGGTGTTTTCTTTTCGAGTGGAACAACAGAGACCGAAAAAAAGACAGAAAGAATACAGTTCGATCATTACGTACAGGAAGAGTGACCAAATCGAACACTATCAACTAAGGAAAGAAAAATGTTGTTAATGCACCATTTGTTGATTCCAAAAAAGTTTATTTACCTCCACTAGAAATAAAGCTGGGGCTTATGAAAATTTTCGCAAAAGCTATGGATCGAAATGGGTTTGGGGTTGCGTACTTAGAAAGTTACATGGGAGTCTTTTAAGAGCATTTTCCAGAACTTCTTAGGAAACCATAAAGTCGAAAATTACAAAGAAATCGTAGACGATTTTTACAAATCTTATAAAATCATGGAACGCAACATGTCACTGAAAATTCACTTCTTAGACACACACTTAGATTTCTTTCCACCAAATCTAGTAGCAGTCAGCGACAAAAATGGTGAACGGTTCCATCAGGATATTTCGGACATGGAAAAGCAGTACCAGGGTAAGTGAAGTCCGAGAATGCTATACTATTATTAAAATTTGTTTGGTATTGACGTTTGTACTGAAAGGGAAACAACGTTGCCAAACTCTGACCACGTGACTTCTACAAGTTGATAAACACGAAACAATGATTCACATACAAACAACTTACAACACATTCACGCTCAAGGTCATTTAATACGCTTTTCAAGACAAAACAGTTTACTTTTAAAACATGATATGATATCTCTTAATGTACTTTTAATTACAGTAAGGCATCCAGAGATGCTTTTCTAGTGAAGTCGCGTAGGGCGTAGCTTATATCGTAGTGAATACGATTATTTAATGTATGGTTGCAATAACATGTATGTATTATACTGTACATTACCTTAATCATAGTGCACACTAACCTGTTCACAATCGCGTAAAAAATCTTTTACTTTGTGAAATGACATGAACCGTGTTACGCAAATTCTAGTTAAGTCGAACTATGGTAATATGAGATCTTACTTAATATTTTGGTATGGCTCTGTGGCGCAACATTCCACACTGGTTTTAATACAGCACGTGTGGGACATTATTGGCAACAGTGTGCGTTGCTACGGTTACTGTTTACAGTTTTGAGTACGGCGATTGGTTGAGAGGCACGTAGCAGTCAGTTGTTTAATCAACAGTTCCATCTGTCAATACCAAACAAATTTTAATAATAGTTTAGCTGACTATTGTTTGACCCTAAAGAGAGATGTTCATGAGGCAAAATATCGTAGAAAAAATATCACTACTTTTTAGGTAAGATAATATTGTATTGAGTATGCATTTTAAATACGTAATGTCATAAAATTAAAATAGGTGTCACTGAAAATCCTTACGTGTTAGAAAACGTCTGAAACCATAGCTGAATTTAGCACGACAAATGCTATTAGATTCACCCATTTTCACATTTGGGACAAAAAAAAATAATTTTGTATCACAGTATAATCAGTACTGTGCTGTCACTGAATGCGGTTACGTAACTAACTGTTTAGCATTCGTACCTATACCAGCTGACCTTGAAAATGTACCGATGGATCCAAGTATGTATGTCGTCAGCGCAGCTTTGCTCTCTCACTTTCTCCGTCTTTCTCACTCTCGCACACTCTCTCTCTCACTTCCCCACTCGCTCTCTCGCACTCTCTCTCTCTCTCTCTCTCTCTCTCTCTCTCTCTCTCTCTACACGCGTGCGCACATTCTTCACTAACCTCACGTGTTTTTGTGTTACATAACATACCGTGCCTTTGACACATCATATTTAAAATTTTATTACGACACCGCGACAACAGCAACACCGTCTCCCGACCTTCTCCAAAACCGGTTTAACAAATGCAGTCGAGACGAAACAGTATAAACTAAACTTAAAAGCACAAGTACGGTCCTGGCTGTTAAGGCTAGGTAGGCTACACACGGGCGTAACGTTACGTTGAGCTGCGGTAGAGCACCGTCAACCCGACGTTGCTATCCCATCCACAGCATCAAGTCCGCTCCCGTCAGTGCAATGGAGTTAGAAGTGAATCGAAAGAAGAAGGTGGCATTTGAATATATTGTTATTAGATACTTTACGAAAAAAGTATTTTGGGTACATCATTGGTTAGTGCTAGGCTTTTGAAAGGTGCATTCACATCCCTATTCACTGATTTGTTCAACGGTGAAGATAACTTTTTCAAGTACTTTCGGATGAGTAGAAGATCATTTGATGAACTGTCCAGGAGGATTGGAGACACTATACGTTGCCAAGACACGAACATGAGATTTTCAGTCAATCCAATGGAAATGTGTGCTGTAAGACTGAGGAAAGTGCAATGTCACCTTGTATCTTCTTCCCCACAATATCCATACGTGTGCAGAATCTTCACCTTTACTCAAACAAACAAAGTTAAAAATGTATTTTATATATTTGATTATTTGTTATACTTCTCACTTCCATGCAATCCCTAATCTTGGATTGTGCCATATCATTTTATAAACTTGTACGCATAACTGTAAATAGTGCTACTTGTATTGATCATGTGTGGATTAGAGCTAGAAATATCCATAAATTTACAGCAAACATAGTTAAGACTTGTATATATCGTTATTAAAACTAGATCCGTGAGCGTATTAAGTCACACGTTGAATGCGTCAATTTGTTATAAATGTTTCGTGTAGTATGGTTTAACAGCCACACTATTGTAGGTGTCAATTTGTGATAAAGCTGTCGCTGATTATGATGGTCGCGAACGCGCTAATAAACCGTCCCGAATCTTGTTGTTGTCTGTTAGTCCTTACCTGTCCTTAATCACTGGTTTTTTCTTCCCGATAGGCGCCAAATTGTTTTCCAGAAAAACAATTAAGAGTTTCAATATCAGTTTGTTTGCGGTACTGTGATGAATAATTCGAATTACTCGCAGACTGGCGGGAACTCGAATTTCGCTTGTCTGGGGGAACGTGTTGCCAACGTAAAATTTGGTCAAATAATCCTATTCACTGCTGCAGAACACAACATACATAATACATTTGAAATAATTACAGGACAGCTAGTAAAGATTCGTACTTATTTATTTTACTTGATAGCTTATTAATTTTCAATAATTGTTGTACAATTGAGATTATTATAATAATTTTTAGCCTCGGCAATAAATTAATTTTTTACTCAGCAGAGAGCAGGGTGGCAGCACAAAGTTAGTTTGACGACGTTATGATCGCCGTGTCTTCTTATTTATACAAATTAAATTGCCAATGAATCCTTTTGAGTACAAAAAAAAATTTATAACAAGGTGTTTAAATAATGTACACCACCTTACAATTGTGGTACTTAAATATGAAAGAGGTTTACATTAAATTCAACTCTGTGGTGTTAAAAGTGTGTAAGTTTATTTTTATGTGTAAGTTTCACAGTTTATTACTTACCTCTGACAGTGAATCTTTAAAACAGTGAAGCTTACAAAGTATTTGTATATTTTTTTTTAAAACCTTTGTATTAATATGTTTCACCAAGTGCCCAACGAGCCATCAGTTAATATCGTGATTTTATGTATTGTATATTTCAAATATTTACGCAAATGCTGTGTAATAAACCAGTTTGTATATTTACAAATGAGTCACTAGCTGGAAAACACGGCTGAAAATTATAAAACAGCCTGAAAATTAAAAGAGTATAAAAAATATTTGTTAACTTTTTCTACTCTATATGGGGGGGCCGGTCCCGTTCGCCCCCCACCCCAGTAAATACGCCACTGTTCCATACAAGTACTCATTTAAACCAATATGACTTACGATAATAGCCTGGCAAGTAATAATTTAATTACGTTGTATCCGTCAGTGACTTCGTTCTAGCGTTTTTTATATAATAGAAGTCCGAAGTCACTGACGGATACAAGGTAATTAAATTATTGTAAAAAAGTGACTTGGATACTATATAAAAACAAAATGGCAAGTAATGTTTCCAAATATGACTTATCGTATACGACTGTGGAGTCATCGAACACCAAAAAGTGGCCAACTCAAATATTACGATTGAAACTGCTGCATCGCGGTATATTGTTACACTGATAATCAGCCGGGCTGTTACGGGCTATTTACTAGCGACATCGTCGGCTACGTCTCGGGGAGAGCGTTATACAAGCAAGTACAGCGGATCTTGGATGAACGATACCCGACCACCTTTTTCCGGGTAAGAGCATCGCGGTATGTCTCCAGAGTCAATACAATGATACATTTTGCGGTATGTCACAATGATACATTGTTTCTAAAGAAATTAAACGACTTCCAACTGTCCGCCACCATAACACAGACGTGTTGAATAAACGTACGCTCCACCAAATTTAAGTGCACACGTAACCGGCTACACTTACCACTCATCAACTTTGAGACCCATTACCTCAGAATCTGTAAAAGATACTAGGGGGACCCAAAATTAACGAAGATTTTTCTCTGGCAGTTGGTAGAACGCTAGTTCCGGTTTCTCCCGCTAGGTGCCTTCACTAGACACCATTTTGTATCAGTTGCCCTAGCGGCATTGTTGTGGAAACATTAGCGCGATGAGTGTGACTATTTTTTGTAAGCGCTGTTTCACGTTTTCGGCGATTTTTAAATTAACAACAATGCACAACAATGCCGCTAGGGCAACTGATACAAAATGGTGTCTAGTGAAGGCACCTAGCGGGAGAAGTCGGAACTAGCGTTCTACCAACTGCCAGAGAAAAATTCTCGTTACTTTTGGTTCCCCCTACGTATAAGTGTGAAGTTTTTGCACACAGATAATCAGCTTATACACAATAAAAGCTACTACAAATATGATGATATCTCAATTTTTTGATTTTTATAATTTTGTATGTTGCACTCTTAAAATTTGCAGACAAAAAGCATACTTCTAAATTTTTACTGTTTTGTGTTTCAGGGAAACACTAGAGTTCTAGTAGTATAGTTATATCTCCATTAACCCAACAGCCACAAAAATTAACTTCATAGTTTACTTGGTTTCTGAAATAATAGGGCATTTATCTAATAAAATAGATTTTCAGAAAAATCAATTACTATTTTTAAAACAGATTTCTGTTGTTTTCCCTAAACTAAAATAGTCCAGCTCCATACTCGGGGTCTTCTGTTATGTCCACTTGGCCCTCTACTTTTCTCTTGACATTTCTAATTGACTGTCTAACCTTTACCATCAATTCCTCTACTGCTGCCTCTGCCTCAACGGATTCCTTGCGAGTCAATGTTTTTCATTACCTTAACCTTATCTGATCATATATTGATCCCTAATTTTTGTAAGACTTGACACTTACTTATATTACCTTCACTGAAAGTCAACACAGCATCATATACACCCGAAACCAAAGTATCCAGTCAAACAAATATAATTTATACTGGAGGCCTTTACTTGATGAAAATCCATTATATTAAAGAATTAAAGAAAACTAAACTTGTTTTCGTGATTTTCACTCGTCAATTTATTTAAAAAATAATATACCACGACAGCTGTTTCGGCACACAGTACCTTCTTCAGATGGTAAGAGCTGACTAGTTACTTACAATAAAACATCACATAAAGCCAGTGCTATTAAAACGATAATGACTCAAGTTCGAACAATAAACAATACACATTACATATACACAACTATATACCAATTAGAAAGGAACATACATTTACTTATATAATTAAAAGTTTGAATCAAAATTATTGTGAATTTGATGGGAAAATTTATATGGGTAAAGATGGGCTTGCTATGGGTAACCCTCTCAGCCCTTTGGCTTCTGAAATATTTATGGATTATTTAGAAACCAAAATAAGAGCTCATCCGTGTTTTAAATGGTTCATGTTTTGGTACAGATATGTGGATGATGTGTTGGCAATCTTTCTTGGTACGCGTAGGCAATTACAGAATTTTCTTAATTTTATTAATGATTTACATAGAAACATAACCTTTACAATAGAAATTGAAGTAAATGAGTAGAGGGAAAATGACAGTTCTGACCAAAGTACCGTTATTCCCCCACCACCACCCCATGCCGCCTTTCGCGCGCCAAGTTCAAATATATGCCGTCTTTCGCGAGCCTAAATCACTTTCACTTTCTATCAGCTGGACCCGCAGCATCTCAAATGGACCACAGCATCCGCGAATTTCCGCGAATAAATTTTTTTATTTTTTTTTATTTGATATTTTTATTTTTTTAATTAAATTGATTTGCATATCCGCGAATATATGCCGCCTTTCGCGAGCCTAGATCACTTTCACTTTCTACTGGACCACAGCATCCGCGACTTTTTCGTTGATCTGTGTCAAGATCCGCGACTTTTTCGCGTATCTGGACCACAGCATCCACGTTATTTTTTTATATGCCGCCTTTCGCGAGCTTAGATCACTTTCTATCAGCTGGACCCGCAGCATCCCCAAGGTGGGGGGGTTCCGACTTGATGCATTATAGTGTATATATTAAATATATGATCAGAGTTACCAACCTTCCATGAGTTCAAATTTGTTATAATGTATATTAAATCTATATGATCAGGTTTACCAACCTATGTATGGGTTCAAACTTGATATAGTGTATATATTAAATATATGATCAGGGTTACCAACCTTGCATGAGTTCAAATTTGTTATAATGTATATTAAATCTATAGGATCAGGTTTACCAACCTATGTGTGTGTGTATTATAGTGTATATTAAAATATATGATCAGAGTTACCAATCCTGCATTATTGTGTGTGTATAGAGCAGATCTGCCAACATTTTTCTTCGGTGGGAAATTCAAACTATATTATAGTAAATTGTTGACGACTTCGATATCAACTCTCTCTCCCCTCCTCTCTTTTTGTCTCTAGACACAGTTGTCGATCACGATATAAACTCTCTCTCTTTATGTCATCAGTTTTACATAAGCGTCGTGCTACTTATGGATTATTGTAAGTAGCGATACTAAAATGTAATCACCAGGAAATATATATTTATCACCTACCTCGTTGCGTCCTACTTATAATTTTTTTTTTTTTGACACATGACAGTCATTGACCACGATTTAGAAATTAATATACTGCCAAGTCTGTGTGTGTGTGTGTAAAGTGTTACGCATAAAAAAAATCTCCTTGAAATAAGGTATTTTCAAAAGTTTTGTGTACACATACACACATTGTATATATATATCTCTCTCTCTCTCTCGCTGCAAACGTTGACAAGAATTCCCTTATTCAAACGATTTGTATGTGTGTACACGAACTTAAATATAGTTTACAGACGATTGTAATTTTAAAAATTCATTTTTGCATTAAATATATATATCGTAAACAATGAAATAATAATATTTCGTCATTGTAAGATTTTAATAAAACAATTATCAGTTTAAATTCTCTCTCTCTCTCTCTCACACTTGTTGTGTATGTCTCTCTCTCTCTCTCTGTGGTCAGTACCGTGCGCATGTATATGAAATTAGAAAGTTTATATTTATTCGACAAATATTAATGCCCTCTCTCTCTCTCTCTCTCTCTCTCTCTCGCTCGCAGACGTCGGAAGCAATTCCTAGTTTATAATGTAATTACCTGTGCGTGTATGTCTCTCTTTCGCATAAAAAAATCTCCTTGAAATAAGGTATTTTCAAAAGTTTTGTGTACACATACAAATCGCTATCGGACGATGTACGTGCTGCTCACACACACACATTGTGTATCTCTCTCTCTCTCGCTGCAAACGTTGACAAGAATTCCCTTATTCAAAGCGATTACGTTGTCACAGTACACAAACTTAAATATACCTTACAGACCATTGTAATTTTAAAAATTCATTTTGCATTAATTAAATATATATATCGTAAACAATGAAATAATAATAATATTTTTAATAAAACAATTATCAGTTTAAATAATAATTTTCATGATTGTAAGATACAATCTGCAAATTATTCAGCTTCACAGTAAATGTTAGCCCAATCCTGCATTATTGTGTGTATAGAACAGATCTGCCAACATTTTTCTTCGGTGGGAAATTCAAACTATATTATAGTAAATTGTTGACGACTTCGATATCAACTCTCTCTCCCCTCCTCTCTCTTTGTCTCTAGACACAGTTGTCGATCACGATATAAACTCTCTCTTTATGTCATCAGTTTTACATAAGCGTCATGCTACTTATGGATTATTGTAAGTAGCGATACTAAAATGTAATCACCAGGAAATATATATTTATCACCTACCTCGTTGCGTCCTACTTATAATTTTTTTTTTTTTTGACACATGGCAGTCATTGACCACGATTTAGAAATTAATATACTACCAAGTCTGTGTGTGTGTGTGGTAAAGTGTTACGCATAAAAAAATCTCCTTGAAATAAGGTATTTTCAAAAGTTTTGTGTACACATACACACATTGTATATGTCTCTCTCTCTCTCTCTCTCTCTCTGCAAACGTTGACAAGAATTCCCTTATTCAAACGATTTGTATGTGTGTACACGAACTTAAATATAGTTTACAGACGATTGTAATTTTAAAAATTCATTTTTGCATTAAATATATATATCGTAAACAATGAAATAATAATATTTCGTCATTGTAAGATTTTAATAAAACAATTATCAGTTTAAATTCTCTCTCTCTCTCTCTCACACTTGTTGTGTATGTCTCTCTCTCTCTCTCTGTGGTCAGTACCGTGCGCATGTATATGAAATTAGAAAGTTTATATTTATTCGACAAATATTAACGCCCTCTCTCTCACTCTCTCTCTCTCTCTCTCTCTCTCTCGCTCGCAGACGTCGGAAGCAATTCCTAGTTTATAATGTAATTACCTGTGCGTGTATGTCTCTCTTTCGCATAAAAAAATCTCCTTGAAATAAGGTATTTTCAAAAGTTTTGTGTACACATACAAATCGCTATCGGACGATGTACGTGCTGCTCACACACACACATTGTGTATCTCTCTCTCTCTCGCTGCAAACGTTGACAAGAATTCCCTTATTCAAAGCGATTACGTTGTCACAGTACACAAACTTAAATATACCTTACAGACCATTGTAATTTTAAAAATTCATTTTGCATTAATTAAATATATATATCGTAAACAATGAAATAATAATAATATTTTTAATAAAACAATTATCAGTTTAAATAATAATTTTCATGATTGTAAGATACAATCTGCAAATTATTCAGCTTCACAGTAAATGTTAGCCCAATCCTGCATTATTGTGTGTATAGAACAGATCTGCCAACATTTTCCTTCGGTGGGAAATTCAAACTATATTATAGTAAATTGTTGACGACTTCGATATCAACTCTCTCTCCCCTCCTCTCTCTTTGTCTCTAGACACAGTTGTCGATCACGATATAAACTCTCTCTTTATGTCATCAGTTTTACATAAGCGTCATGCTACTTATGGATTATTGTAAGTAGCGATACTAAAATGTAATCACCAGGAAATATATATTTATCACCTACCTCGTTGCGTCCTACTTATAATTTTTTTTTTTTTGACACATGGCAGTCATTGACCACGATTTAGAAATTAATATACTACCAAGTCTGTGTGTGTGTGTGGTAAAGTGTTACGCATAAAAAAATCTCCTTGAAATAAGGTATTTTCAAAAGTTTTGTGTACACATACACACATTGTATATGTCTCTCTCTCTCTCTCTCTCTCTCTCGCTGCAAACGTTGACAAGAATTCCCTTATTCAAACGATTTGTATGTGTACACGAACTTAAATACAGACGATTGTAATTTTAAAAATTCATTTCTGCATTAAATATATATATCGTAAACAATGAAATAATAATATTTCGTCATTGTAAGATTTTAATAAAACAATTATCAGTTTAAATAATAATTTTCATGATTGTAAGATACAACCTACAAATTATTAAAATGTCTCTCTCACACACATTTCTGATTACTATACAAATAATTGCATGCATATTCGGAGTACGTTGACAGCATTGATCGGTTCAACGACACAAGTCTATGCACACACACACACACACACACACACACACACACACACACACACACACACACACACACACACACACGATACTGAATTAGATATAGTTATTATTCGCTAACTTAAACCAGAGGTCATTAACCTTGTGTACGACGTCCTACTTTCTAATTTGACACCTGTCAGTCATTAGCAGCGTTGACAGTAATTAGGATTAATTATGGATTATAAAGTATTTACTCTAAAAACGGACAACTCTACTTTCTAATTTGACACCTGTCAAGCATTAACACCGCTTACAGTAATTACTCTAAAAACGGACACACACACACACGTGCTTTCCCCACTACAGTGTACAATATATATACGCACAGAAAATTAGCGAACTCATTTGTCTGCCAGCGCATGCTGATACTGTACGTCTTACGTGTCTTCACATCGTCTTTGGTAAGTGTACAGATTTTATTTAAACGTAAAAATTATCAAGTGCATTATTTGTTGAATTTAATACATGTGTGTGTGTGTGTGTATGATCAAATTATTATGTCTGCTACAATTTTCTGAAATATATTCGTAATGTATTTTTATATTAATTTTATTGTATGTACCGATTTTATTTAAACGTAAAAATTATTTGCATTATCAAGCACATTATTTATTGAATTTAATACATGTGTGTGTGTGTGTGTGTATGATCAAATTATTATATCTGGTACAATTGTCTGAAATATATTCTTACCGTTTTTTTTTTTTTTTTTTTTTTTTTTTTTATAGTGGCAATTTCGCATTTGACTGCCTGCGTGAAAGCTATCACTCTGCATCTTTTTTAATAGTTGAAAGACTGTTTGTGCGTCTTCAGTATACACAACTTTCATCATTAAGGGTGTGTAGACAACACACATACTAGTTTTGGTAAGTGTACAGATTTTATTTAATTTTAATGTATGTGCAGATTTTATTTAAACGTAAAAATTATTTGTATTAAAACATTATCAAGCGCATTATTGAAACATTTGAATACGTTAATAACTGAGTATAATTTTTATTGTATGTACAGATTTTATTTAAACGTAAAAATTATTTGCATTAAAACATTATCAAGCGCATTATTTATTGAATTTAATACATACGTATGTGTGTGTGTGTGTGTGTGTGTGTGTTTGTGTGTGTGTGTGTGTGTGTGTGTGATCAAATTACAATTTCTGAAAATATATTCTTACCGTATTTTTATAGTGGCAATTTCGCATTTGACTGCCTGCGTAAAAGCTATCACTGCATTTTTTTAATAGTTGAAAGACTGTTTGTGCACATTCAGTATACACACAACTTTCATCATTAAGGGTGTATAGACAACACATACTAGTTTTTGGTAAGTGTACAGATTTTATTTAATTTTAATGTATGTGCAGATTTTATTTAAACGTAAAAATTATTTGCATTAAAACATTATCAAGCGCATTATTGAATTTAATACATGTGTGTGTGTGTGTATGTGTGTGTGTGTATGATCAAATTATTATTATGTCTGTTACAATTCTCTGAAATATTGCTTTAAACAAACATTTTTTAATGTAACAAAAATAAGGAGGGCATTGGAAACATCTGAATCATTTACTAATTGCAATGACGTTTTATCTTTCGTATAAAGATATCCATATTCATATAAGTAACGTTTAACCCGATCCAATTGAAACTGTGTTGTGTTATCCGTTAAACATTTTGTCCATAATGTTAAAAAAAAAAAATATTACAGATTTAAGTGGCGTCATGGTTTCCGATTGTACTTTACAATGACAAATACCAAACAACGTTTTTAATAATTATAAAAGAATATGTTATTATTCCTTCTCCTAAATATTTATAAAAAAGATTTTTAACAAAAATATGAATTAACAGGAATCGAACCTATAATACATACTTACCTTCACATTTACCATTACTAGTCTAACCATTTAATCGATTAAGCTAATTCATATCTTATTAACGAACGATTACTCACGAAAGGAAAAACAGTTTACGTGTCAACGAACTCGGAATGTTTATGTTTACATTTTAAGTGTGCAATGTTTACGTGTCAACAAACACCGTCTGTTTATGTTTACATTTTTATGTTTGAGAGTCATTACATCGGCGGAGATGTCAACTAGAGAGCTCCCCCCTTTCAAATAGTATTCATCAAAACTTTGTAAATTAGAATCTGCACTACAGTCAAACATACGTACACACAAATAAATTAAAAATAGAAATTAATTTCATCATATGTCTGTTGGTTGCTAGTAGTATGAACTTGTATTTCCTCATATCGTCCTTATTGTATTTTTTCGGTAGTTTCATAAACAAAAGTTCATACAGACCAGGTGTACCCTCGAAAATTTTTCCTTTGACATGAAAGTTGTCGTTATCATCGATTTTCACATTTGAATCACCTATCATAAATTTACCACCTTCGTATCGAACACCATACATACGATCTATAATCCGTTTACAGTCAGCCGATTCGCACAAACGCATATATTTGTTTGCTAATGAATCGTCACTGAAATGTAAAGTGTTAGGGTTCCATGCGCTATTGTCACTGAAATGAGAAGCGTTATGACTCTGCGTGCCACTTTCGTTTTCAGTTATTACATGTTGTGTAGGCTCTTCTTCTCCTCCTCCCCTCCTCCATTATATCACCACTTAACTTTCGTGAAATAGCTTCTAACGGTTCCAGAATCGGTCACACACACACACACACACACACACACACACACACACACACACACACACACACACACAACGTAACCTCGCACACACATACAACGCACGTATCAAATTGTTTCTTTACGTTTGTATTTTGTCTAAACCATGTTAACTTCACACACACACACACACACACACGCACACACGCACACACGCACACATACACAAACACATACAAGAACAATCGGCTGCTAATTGCATAAACTGAATAAAGTTTACGTTTACTGGAAAATGTCTTATGCGCTAACTTGAGAAAGTCCGTTTTGCATTATTGGTACAATATGTACGGCAGTTTTCAGAGTTCGTATTCAGATCTGCAAATGTTTTACTTGTTTATATTTGTACTATGAATGTATATATTTTCATTATAAATATGTTAACAGTAAGCAGCGAGAAACACATGTTTGACACAGTATACTTCAAGCGTTAGCTGTACATATCATGTCTATAGTCATATTTATAAAGAACTGGTGGTTATAGAACGGTGCGTCTGCTTTTATCTGCTTCACGTAATTCTTCCAATATCGAAACGATTTCATTCCTATGACCAGTATGGCCACTACTTTGAGAAGCCATTAACAGTCTCAATCTATTAACCAACTCGTTAGGATCATCCCAATGCACGTAATCGATTGCAGTGTTCGGTTTCATCTCCATATAGCCACTCCCTGTACGTTTTCGTGCAAACAATTTAGATATTACTAGTCGGTACTTGACGCCACTGTTACTGTTTACTCGCGTATTGTGTTTATATTTTTTGTTGTGTCTGTTGGTTGCTAGTAGTAGTATGGACTTGTATTTCCTCATATCGTCCTTACTGTATTTTTTCGGTAGTTTCATAAACAAAAGTTCATACAGTACTACAGTGCAACCACTTTATATCATCTCTTTTCAGTCATCTACATATATGCATTTGTATTATTTGCGCATGCGCATAACAGCTTTTTTAGTACAGTTGCACACACACATCAACGCTTGCACTATATATTGTCACCGGACAAAAGGCTTGCCGCATGACAACTGGCACCAATCGTACACTCTAGTGTTTTTGGTGGTCCTAAAAAGGACCGGGTTGTGAGAACGACGATGTTGGTAGTGCCGCGCTGGGATGTTCGACGGCTGCGCCCGCTGTTCACGGCGTACTGCAGTCCTCCTCTTCTTCCGACACTGGTTGTAGAGTCAGCTGCCGATCCAGCGAAATCCATCGCTGACGCGGAACTGGAGGGTGAAGACGCAAGAACGCCGTTCCTTCCAGCTGACACCGCCTCGAGGTCGTTCGAGAGAGGAGAGGAGATGAAGTGCGTTCGATGGCGTAGCGATGAAGTGTTCAAAATTTTCTGCCGGCTCAGGTTTTATTAACTAACTGGCATCGCTGATTGGCTAGCTCCGAACACGAAGTTGGTTACGTCTCGGTGGCTGCTGATGCCGGATTGGCTCGCTGTGTCCACCGCTGGTACCGGAGAGCAGATGTTCGCATACCGCTGCCATCACAATATATAACCGATGAACTTCACAATCGTTCGTGTTGCTGAACACTACTGTGCTACAAATTGTATGTTACAAATTGATATTCTAATTTACTTTGTGAGATATAAAGCGTTTAAGATACACTAACATAATACCAGCGTTATAACAGTTTCTTTGTTTTTCAGTATTCACTCTCACGTCTGAATATTACCATGTCTGGCCTTCAACAGAATCCAGAACATCAGCAGGAACAGGAACATCCTCAACAAGGTAAAAATTTTTTTTTAAATACCAATTGTCTCTCTCTATAATTATGTAGCAAACAAAACTTGCTTGATATGAATTAACATATGATTCAACTCTGTCTAACATGTACAAGATAGTCTCTCTTGATGTTGTTTAGAAATTGATATGACAGAGAAAATGTTTTATGTTCTGACATAGGTTTGTCGCCTTCTTCCCCAATGTATTGTCTCTTGACATCGTTTAGAAATTGACATGACGGAGAAAATTTTTCATGTTCCACCATAGGTATGTCACCTTCTCTCCAATGACCTAATTCAATTCCGCAACAAAAGCATTTAACTCCATCGTCTATGAATGACATACTATGTCCACAAACATCATAATTTAGCAGATAGTAGTAAAACCCAGCAAACGCTAACTCGTCGGGGCTGACAAACGTCACTTCCCAATACTTGAACGATTTTCTTCTTTCACTTTCAATGCTAAAATCAGGAGTAGCTGCCATCTTCACAGTTTGCAATAAACTAACGTATTACTAACGTGTACTAACTATTTACCTCAACATGAATGTGAGTGTGTTATTCATCATTCCTATTAGCTAATACATGTGTTTCTATTGTTTCAGATATGACACGATTTTATATCGTGCGAAACACGAGTATTAGAGGATCCCTCATAACGTTTAATTATCTGCCCGTGTACACGGACACAGAAGAAGATCAAGATATAGTACCGATAATGACCGAGGTGCGACCTTTATTGTGCAAGGATATTCTGGCAGAACAAGCACGTTTACGCAGTATCAAATGGCATATTGCGTGCAGGATACGTTTCACTAAAACTGTGTTAGATGGTGACAGCGGCGAAGAAAAAGAGGTAACCAAAGACGCCGTCTTCCACGGACGTTGTCGTACGTTGCTCACGGACGACAACGACGAGTTGAACTGTCTACTCGATGAATCCTACGATAAAATCATGAATAGCATATCCAATTTTACCCGTGACGGGAGCGGATGGTCGGTGGATGCTGTACTGAAGCTGGAACTGGTTGTTGGACGGTACCGGCCTCTAGCAGCGTCCTCCTACCTTCCAACCCCGCGAAAACTTGCACTCACCAAGGCAGTAGTCAACATCAAGAACCCACAAGATGAAATGTGTTTTCTATGGTCCGTACTAGCTCACATACACCCTCAACAAAAGCATAAAGAATTTGTTTCAAAATACGCCCCCTTCATAAACACTTTAAATATGTCCGGTATCGAGTACCCTGTTTCTATAAACTCACTTTCTAAATTTGAAACACAAAATCCCAACATTTCTATAAACGTTTTCGGCTATGATATAGAAGACAATATCAGAAACGAATCAAAAAATGAGGTTTATCCGTTAAGAATTACCCCCAATAAGGACAGATTACATCATGTTAATCTTTTACTTCTGTCCGATACAAATAGCCGAAAGCATTACTGTCTTATCAGTAACATAAGTAGATTGTTATCATCCCTTACAAAACACGACGGCCAATCATTTTACTGCGACTACTGCCTGCATCGTTTCACCACAGAACATGGTCTGTCCGATCATCTCCCCTACTGCACACCTCACGGCGAGCAGAAAACCAAAATGCCCACAGAGGAGGAGAAGTTTATGTCATTTAAAAATTACGCGCACTGTCTTAAAGTACCCTTTACCGTCTACGCCGACTTCGAGTCCCTCATCACTCCGCTTCAATCGTGTTCACCTGGTAACAACGTCCCGACGACAGTGCACGAGTTAGGTGAATTCTACTCAGTTGATAGCAACGGTGCCCGTCAGAAAATAACTTCTCCTCCTGTATCGCCCACATCATACGAAGCGATGCATATTCCGTCAGGTTTCTCCTATGCTATCGTCGATCATACACGCAGACTCTGGAGAGAGGCTAAAGTTTATCGAGGTGAAAACGTCGTAGACAATTTCTTCTCGTGGTTGATGAAAGACGCCGAGGATATGATGAAGGTAGTACGACATAACGTGCAAATAATTATGTCCGATGATGACAATGTTGCATTCACTAACGCCACCGTTGTCATTTGTGTGAGCGCCCTTTGACAGACGATGACAAGGTACGCAATCATTGTCATCTTACGGGGAAATTCTTGGGAGCAGCCCACAATAGCTGTAATCTAAGCTACAAGATGCCTCGTCATATCCCCGTCTTCTTTCACAACCTTCGTGGCTACGACTGTCACCATTTAATGCAGGGTTTAGGAAAATATAAGGACCAACACGTATCCTGCATTGCAACATCCAGTGAGCGTTACGTGTCGTTCTCCCTGGGTCCCTTGCGTTTCGTAGACTCTTTTCAATTTCTTAATCGCTCTCTGGACACACTCGTTACCAATCTGTCCACGTCCGGGAGCCAATTTCCTTTGCTCAGAGAGGAAATGCTTAGACGGGGTTTCGACGAACAGACCAATCTGCTCGTACGCAAGGGGGTATACCCTTACGAGTACGTTGACAGCATTGATCGGTTCAACGAAACAAGTCTACCCGCTCGTGAATACTTTGATAACCGGTTGTTGGAATCGTCTATTTCGAACGCAGATTACGAGCACGCACAAAACGTGTGGAGTGCATTCAATCTGCGTACGTTTGGAGATTACCACGATTTGTATTTGTTGACAGACGTAATGCTGCTGGCCGATGTCTTTGAAAGTTTCCGAGACATGGCCTTACGCGATTACTGCTTGGACCCGTGTCATTTTTACTCGCTTCCCGGACTCGCTTGGAGCGCGATGCTAAAAATGACAGGGGTCGAATTAGAGCTGTTAACAGAGATAAATCTACATCTGTTCGTCGAGTCTGGGGTCCGCGGAGGCTGCGCGATGATATCCAACCGTCATGCAGTCGCTAACAACCCTTTGATTCCAGATCAGTACGATGTATCGAAACCGAACTCCTTCATTCTGTATACAGACTGTAATAATTTATACGGTGCAGCCATGTCGCAACCACTCCCTTACGCAGACTTCCGATGGCTCGATCGTAACGAAATCGAGTCCTTGGACGTACGTAATGTGAGTGATGATTCCGACATCGGGTACATCCTCGAAGTCGACCTACACTATCCTGATACCTTACACGACCTGCATTCCGACTACCCACTTGCACCTGTGCGCCAGCGCATAACACCCGATATCCTTTCTCCCTTTTCCAAACGTTTACACGAGAGTATATACAGATCATCGTATAACGAATCAGGGTCATCCGTAGAGAAGTTGTTAACAACTTTGGAGGACAACCAAAATTACGTTCTCCATTATCGAAATTTGAAATTGTATTTAAGTCTTGGCTTAGAGCTGAAAGCGACTCATAGGGTGTTGTGTTTTAAGCAAAGCGCTTGGTTGAAACCGTTTATCGATTTCAACACCCGCAAGAGGCAAGCAGCCGTCAACAGCTTTGAAAAAGACCTTTTCAAACTGATGAACAACGCCGTATACGGTAAGTCGCTGGAGAACGTACGGAAACATATAGACTTTGAACTAGTCTCGAATGAACGACGGCTTCAAAAACTAGTTTCCACACCTAGGCTAAAACGTATGATTCGTTATACGAACGATCTGGTGGGGCTCTCACTCCGTAAAAAATCCATTGTTCTTTCCCGTCCCGTGTATGTCGGCTTCACGGTGCTTGACGTTAGCAAAACGATAGTGTACGACTTTCATTATCGTTATGCTGTCGCCAAGTAATGGTGAGGAATAACAACCCCTACCCAAATAACAGAAACAATTTTTATCAACAAAATAATAATGTCCCATACAGTCAGAGAAATCCATATCCCAACAATAATGGTGACAAACCTTACCAACCTAACCGAAATTATTATCATGATAAATTTAGTAATAAAAACAATAACAGTAATAATAACCGAGTGTCGCGCCCTAGGGTAAATTTTATAAGAGCAACTGAGATGATGGACCCTGGTTGACACAAATACCACACGACATCAAGGAAAGGGACGGATCATGATAACCGACTACGGCGAAAAACAATGTTGAAGGAGACGAAATAAATATCATTGAAAGGAAATGATACGAAGAATAAACATAGAAACAAAACTGGGTTTTATGAGTGAAGACTATGTAAGAAAATGAACATGACCAATAAGAATATGAGCAATGGAACGACATAAAGAAAATCGTCCATCTTCCTGGGTATATATATAGAAGAAAAGAAAATTTATAAGAAAAGAAAAAGTGGAGATCAACTTATTAAAGTATAAATAATATGGGCCAGTGTAGAGTACAATATAACCCCATATGTTGTGGTAAATGATAAGCATAACAATACATATGAGTTGAAGGAAATCGTTTCAGGAAAAATCAAAGGAGTGTACAATCAAGCTTCTATGAAGAAATATTATGAAGAATGAGTTGTGAGATTTAGAATTTTGAATTTATATATTTTTAAAAATTCAGAAATAATGTAAGTACATCTTACAACCTAATATTTTGAGAAGAACATTTTGGAGAATTATAAGAAGAAGGAATTTAGAATTTATATTTTAAAAATTCAAAAATAATGTAAGTACATCTTACAACCTAATATTTTGAAAAGAACATTCTGGAGAATTAAAAGAATTTTTTAATTAATTTTTAAAAAAATTCAAAAATAATGTAAGTACATCTTACAACCTAATATTTTGAGAAGAACATTTTGGAGAATTAAAAGAAGAAGAATTTTTTAATTAATTATAAAAATTTAAAAATAATGTAAGTACATCTTACAACCTAATATTTTGAAAAGAACATTCTGGAGAATTAAAAGAAAAAGAATTTTTAATTATGTTAAAAATTCGGAAATAATGTAAGTACATCTTACAACCTAATATTTTGAGAAGAACATTCTGGAGAATTATAAGAAGAAGAATTTTTTTAATTTAATTTAAAAAAATTCAAAAATAATGTAAGTACATCTTACTACAACCTAATAATTTTGGAACAAACTTTATGGAGGAAAGAAAAAGAAAGAATTTTGAATATAACTTATTCTAAATATGTAAGAACAACTTACTACAACCTAATAATTTTGGAACAAACTTTATGGAAGAAAGGAAAAGAAAGACTTTTGAATTGAAATATAATTTTATAAAAATTTAAAATTGAGTAAGTACATCTTACTACAACCTGATAATTTAGAACAAAACTTTATGGAAGAAAGAGAAAGAGAGAGAATTTTGAACTTAATTATACGAAAAATTTAAAAATGAAGTAAGACCAACTTACTATAACTAAGTTTGTGAGAAAACTTTATGGTAAATAATTAAGAAGAATTTGATTTTGGAAAAATGCCAAAACATTTAGAAATAATAGTAAGATAACAGTACTATAAACATTTCTGAATGAAACAATTCTGGGAATAAATGAATTAAACAGAATTTGAATGTTGATAGAACTTCAGAACTTTGAAACAAGATAAGATCAACATATTACAAGGATTTATGAGAAATATTTTTCAATTAAATAAAAAGAATAGTTTGAATTTTACATTAAAACTAACCAAATTCCAAAAAATAATTATGTGTCAATTATGATTGAATTGAGAAGAAAATAAAGTGATTAATTCAGAAAAGAGAGTTAACGTTAATCCAGAATAAATGCTAGACATTCACAATAGCATTTGAAGGAGTAGAGAAGACTAACAAAAAAGAGTGTAATATGCCAGAGAAGGAAAAAATTTGGAAGCAAAGAGACTAATTACCTATGAAACGATAATGAAAACAGTTAATTAAGAGCAAAGAAGAACAACTCATACCAAACAGATGGAGAAGATGATTTTGAACCAATGATAATAATAAGACCTATATGAAATGCAAAGAGAAGAAATACCACATGAAATATGATATAAATGAATTAATGTTAATGAATGCGAAGGTGGATTAATAACTTTCTAAGAGAAAGGAAACAACCAAAATGTTTAAATAAAATGATCAATATAACAACCTGTATATCTAATGTAAAGATACAATGTTAAAAAATTAAATATAATATAATAAGACCATTCAAATAATGAATAAGAAAGACTATATATAGAGACCATGCTAATACTATGAATAACCAGAAGAAAGTATAAAGAGAATTCAGATGAAGAAGAAAGAGAGTTACACTGTAAACAGTAACCAGAATTATTAAAAGAAAGGTTTTCAACCATAATTAAATTAAATATATCAGACAAGTTAAGAGTTTTGAAAAAATATATATGTAATGAGTATAATAATGATTATGAAGATTTATTAAGATAGAAAATGTGAGATAATCTGAGAGACTACGAAGTGGAGAATCCAAAGATATTTTTATTAGTCGAAAATGAGACTACTTTTTATTTATTTATTCGATGACTGACTGAAGATAATTCCAGCAGCATTATGTTTTTTTGAGCAGGGATGGATATGCCCCTGTACTCAATTTATAGAAGTGGTGTATGGCCAGCAGAGAAGTAGCGTACAGTGCCCCTCTGATCTGCCCCAGCCCACGTGATAGGGAATGTTAGGGAATTAATATCCCAAGGATACAACACGAAGTTGATATAGAAAGAAAATGTATTACAATTATAATATATCTCAGAAGACACTAACTATCCGAAAAGGATCAGTAGTAAGACAAGTAACCATATATATAAGATTAATAAAACTCTAATATAAAAAAGTCGATATAAAAATGGAGAAGAAAATGAATTATAAGAAATGATGAAATTATCATAAGAAATTATTTCATCCATAAACATGTCTGAAATAATTACTTCTGGAGGAGAGCAATCTGTAGCGTGACAGATGTATGCATAATATTGAATGGCAATTGATCATTAGAATAATGAAGTTCTTCATTAGAATTTGGAAGAAAGCATTAAGTTTAATATAAATAGATTAATTCATAGCAACTGTGGAAAGAAATCATTATTATAAAGAAAATCCAAGTTCAAGTAAAAGGAGTTACTAGTGATGAGTCATCCAAAACCAGTCTCATAACCAAAGGTTTTCAAGGTATAACCCAGGAAGGTAAAATAGTAAATAACAAAGCAGTACACAATATGACCAAACCCACAACGAGGGAGAATAAATAGAATAGAAACCCTAAAATAAGCCAAGATCAACCAATACAGGTTGTGTATTTCTGAATTCAAGAAGAAGATGGAGAAGATACCAGTCCCAGAAGGCAGGAGAAAAGAAGACTGAAGAAAGAAGAAGAGGGCAGCATCCTGAAGAAGATGTCATGCTCTTATAAAAGACACCCAAATCCCTATATCCCCAAAATAAATATCTAAAAACAAAAGTATAACGAAATAAAAACCACATGTATATAAATTTAAGAAAGAGAAGTGAACAAAGTAAAAGTTTCCTGTGAACTAAGATGAAACAATAATATAGTACCCATGGAACAAATCTCCATTGAAAAAACGCTAAAAAATTTATTATGTTAATAAGACTATACGACCATTTAGCATTAACATAATATATAAGTGAAAGTGAACCAGTGATAGTTTTGGGTATTATAAAAAATGAACCTTGTGTTTCATTCTTGGCAATCACAAACATTGGATGCAATGAAATATGCATTTTTCAATGACTTAAAATGTGTACGGTGACAATATGTTGTTCATAAGACATGAATCTGTTTAAAATAACATTTTTGTTTTACATGAAAAAAGAAAAACAGATTTCATAGTGCTTTGTGAACGGTTCATACTATTTATTTGTTAATGACAGGGTACAATTCCCCAAAGACAAGGTATAAAAGACTGTATAAAAACTGTAGAATCCTACTTATAATAATAGTTAGAAATAAGAATATAAATATAAGGTTTTAATGTATATAGTACAAGAATGTTTAAAAATGTTTTAGATATAAGGCCATTTGTTTGGGTCTGAAACAACTAACATCAGAACTATAAAAATAATTACCACTTGTAAATAGTAGAGAGTAATTAAGATGTTAGTTAGTACAAAACCTTTGTTGTAAACCATATTTCCATGTTGGAAATGGGAATTTTGTTGCAAAATGTCTGATTTGAAGACAACCATTTATTTAAAAAAAAAAAGTTCTTTATTTTGTGTTAACTATTGTTTGTATTGTAACCAATACTAATTGTTTTTGTGTAATTTGAAAACATGTTTAATTTATAATACTATTTGTAAAAAGTCAGAGAGGGTATCACACATCATATATTGTTTGTAAATTATTTTGTAAGAAAAATTGTTAAAAAAAATCATAGGCCAAAAGAATGGAAACCAAACTTCATCAAAACAGAGAAATTACTCATTTAAAAGCAAATAAACAAAAGGGGTTTAGACAAAATAAACTTGAGATCATGCCATATAATTGCACATACCATTTAGAGAGATTTTAATAAATTATATTCAGAATTATAAATAAAAATAAAATGACTAAACTCAGAAATTTAGACATGGGAGTCATATATTTCAGAATAATGTTTCAGAATACAACTAATTCAATTAATTACCAGAAAATAAGGGAATAGAAACCTTTTAATACAATATAGGATTATTAATATTAAATATAACTGATAAAATGGCTGAATTTATATAATGACAGGAAGTAAATTTTGATGTTTTGGACTCTTCAGAGTATACCCAAACTGAAAGTAAAATTACTATTTTTTGGACAGAAAACACTATAAAATGGCATTATTTAATCTGAAAATAACCAGAATGAACTGAAAGATTAATTTAAATCAAATCTAGTGAATAAAATTGACAAATAACCAAAGTTTAGGCATTCATATAGTGAAATAGTAAAATGTACACAGGATGTGAAAATATTTTTTAAACAATGTTAAGGATAATATTATATGGGCTAAGAGTTTAATTGAAACTGAAGGAAACAGTTAGTTAATTATTGGTTTTTGAACGGTTAACATGACATACGTTTGGCAACGTGCATAACCTAACCTATAATAGACATACCAAGCGAATGTATAGTACGTTATTGTGAAATCGCGAGTGACTTGTGGAATACTTCTAAAAACTATCATATTATAACAGAAACAATCAAGAAACACTCCATAAACACAGAACAATACATATCTACTCTGAAAAACACCATAAAACACTAGAAAACTGTATAATACATTAAACCAAATTAGTGACGGAATCGGAGAAAGTGTTTGAACTAATAATTATACAGATACACTAAATACAACCCAGAATCACTACACCAGTCACTACACAACATATAACAAGAGATTTGCGGACACGAGAACAGAAATATTGCGTCAAAATACATTATTTGGAATGCAGCAGCAACGAGCAACATTTTCATCGACTTGACGGCGGCCATTTGCTTTGACAATTCCAGTGCCTCTTCTTGGTTCAGAACAGCTGTTTGGTGAAAACAATTATTATATTTACAATTTATTATTCAATGTCTGTGTTTATTAATAACTATTAATTTGATTGTAACGTTATACTTTTTAAATATTAGCCCGATTTCTCTGACTTTGGTAATAACTGGCTGTTTAAAGAACCCTATATAATTTTTATAACATATACTTGTAACTTTTTTCGATATCCTGAGAATCGATACTAATCGATAAGAGTCAATATTGCTGTTACTTAATAAAACATTAATACTTTTCAATACTTAATAGTTCTTTATTTCTTCAATAATACTAATTACCAATAATATAATTCTAATTGATAATCTACAAGGACTTCACCACCCGTAAGTGAAGATAACCTAAAAAATAGAAAGGTAAACAAATATCGATTGGTTTACAGACAGTCTTATGAGTGGTGATAGATTATTTAAATTATACTAAAACTTTAATAAAAATTTTCAGAAGAGCATTACACTGTTTAAAACTTCACAGCCCTATATTAATTAATTGATCCTAATTAATTAATTAATAAAATTAAAATTTTTTTTTTATTATTTTTTTTATAAACATAATTTTTTTTTTAATTTTCTTCAAAACAATAATTTTTGTTTTGAAACTTTCGGTGAAGCTGAGCATATATATTTCTTCATCAACTTTATGCTACTCGACCGGTCTTGCTACCATTGGGACTCGACCAGCTGGGAAACTTAAGGAAGTGTTTCAGGCCAGTAAGACGTCGAGAGCCACACCAATTAAACACCTTACAACTTATTTATTTATTTTATTACAAATTGGCTAGTCCAAACAGAGGGGCTTGTTTACATCGGAGTCACATACTCCATAATCTCTTATATCATCAACACACATATATACTTATTTAATTAGTATTATTACAAATTGGCGCCCAACGTGGGGCTTTAATTAGCGATTGGAAGGCCAATACATTCTGCACAATCACTAGTTGGAGCTAGGCAACAGCTACAAAGTCAGAGAAAGACAATAAAAAGGGAACGACAAAAAGCAAAATGGCAGAACTCGCACAAAGAGAAAATACGGGTTGGGGTGAGATAATGGAAAAGATGAAGGAAATGTTCCAACATATGATAGACGAGGATAGACGATTCAAGAAGGAAATGGATAAGAAACTGGACGAGGTAAGAGAGGGAACCAGGAGTATGCATAAGAAACTGGATAATCAGAGTAAAATGCTAGATGATTGGGGTAAAGAAACAAGGGAGGAGACTAAGGAAATAATAGAGGACACTAAGAAAATGAGGGAGGAGAGATTAAAAAGGGAAGAATTAAGAAAGGAGAAGACCGAAGAAATAAAAAATGATAGCCAACCAGAATCAGAAGAAGAACCAAATGATAAAACGCAGGAACAAGTAATGGTGGTACCTGAAATTGAAACTAACCGAAACCAGGAAAATATTAAACAAAGGGAAGGAGAATCAAGGATGAGAAGAATATATCCAAGAAATGTAATAAAAACGAAGGAAGAGTTGGAGATGATGAAACATGGGTTAATTGATGACAGTAATATCCCAATTAGCTATGACAAAGACATCATGAATTCCAGGAATTATAGGAGGAGAATCGAAGTAATTTCCAAAATAATTTACCACAAGACAGTAGTCTACCAATGGGAAAGGACCAGAGGTAAACAGAATACGACATGTGGAACAGACCAATTTCAGCGCAAGACTGGACAATGTTTTTCAGAAAGATGGAAATGTGATATCGTACCAGACTGTAATGATGACACAGATGAATCACCAGAATGTATTCCATTAAGGTGCCATCTAGGACAGTTCCAGGGTACGGTTAGACTAAAATATATTCCTTCAGAGTGGATATGTGATGGTAAACCAGCTTATGGTGTTTCAGATAAACAAATAATAAGTGATAACCCAGATGAAGATCCTCACAGATATTTGTCAAGTAACACAAAACATGGACCAGAAAAGTATTGGTGTATACAATATGATGATAGAGGGAACCAACCCAGTAATTACGACGGCCATAACAACCCGCCGTGTAATAACCAGTGTATCGGTAATTCTAACGGCGTTAGGGATAACAACCCCTATCCATACAATAGAAACAATTTATGCCAACATAATAATGTCCCATACAGTCAGAGAAATCCATATCCCAACAATAATGGTGACAAACCTTACCAACCTAACCGAAATTATTATCATGATAAATTTAGTAATAAAAACAATAACAGTAATAATAACCGAGTGTCGCGCCCTAGGGTAAATTTTATAAGAGCAACTGAGATGATGGACCCTGGTTGACACAAATACCACACGACATCAAGGAAAGGGACGGATCATGATAACCGACTACGGCGAAAAACAATGTTGAAGGAGACGAAATAAATATCATTGAAAGGAAATGATACGAAGAATAAACATAGAAACAAAACTGGGTTTTATGAGTGAAGACTATGTAAGAAAATGAACATGACCAATAAGAATATGAGCAATGGAACGACATAAAGAAAATCGTCCATCTTCCTGGGTATATATATAGAAGAAAAGAAAATTTATAAGAAAAGAAAAAGTGGAGATCAACTTATTAAAGTATAAATAATATGGGCCAGTGTAGAGTACAATATAACCCCATATGTTGTGGTAAATGATAAGCATAACAATACATATGAGTTGAAGGAAATCGTTTCAGGAAAAATCAAAGGAGTGTACAATCAAGCTTCTATGAAGAAATATTATGAAGAATGAGTTGTGAGATTTAGAATTTTGAATTTATATATTTTTAAAAATTCAGAAATAATGTAAGTACATCTTACAACCTAATATTTTGAGAAGAACATTTTGGAGAATTATAAGAAGAAGGAATTTAGAATTTATATTTTAAAAATTCAAAAATAATGTAAGTACATCTTACAACCTAATATTTTGAAAAGAACATTCTGGAGAATTAAAAGAATTTTTTAATTAATTTTTATAAAAATTCAAAAATAATGTAAGTACATCTTACAACCTAATATTTTGAGAAGAACATTTTGGAGAATTAAAAGAAGAAGAATTTTTTAATTTATTTATAAAAATTTAAAAATAATGTAAGTACATCTTACAACCTAATATTTTGAAAAGAACATTCTGGAGAATTAAAAGAAAAAGAATTTTTAATTATGTTAAAAATTCGGAAATAATGTAAGTACATCTTACAACCTAATATTTTGAGAAGAACATTCTGGAGAATTATAAGAAGAAGAATTTTTTTAATTTAATTTAAAAAAATTCAAAAATAATGTAAGTACATCTTACTACAACCTAATAATTTTGGAACAAACTTTATGGAGGAAAGAAAAAGAAAGAATTTTGAATATAACTTATTCTAAATATGTAAGAACAACTTACTACAACCTAATAATTTTGGAACAAACTTTATGGAAGAAAGGAAAAGAAAGACTTTTGAATTGAAATATAATTTTATAAAAATTTAAAATTGAGTAAGTACATCTTACTACAACCTGATAATTTAGAACAAAACTTTATGGAAGAAAGAGAAAGAGAGAGAATTTTGAACTTAATTATACGAAAAATTTAAAAATGAAGTAAGACCAACTTACTATAACTAAGTTTGTGAGAAAACTTTATGGTAAATAATTAAGAAGAATTTGATTTTGGAAAAATGCCAAAACATTTAGAAATAATAGTAAGATAACAGTACTATAAACATTTCTGAATGAAACAATTCTGGGAATAAATGAATTAAACAGAATTTGAATGTTGATAGAACTTCAGAACTTTGAAACAAGATAAGATCAACATATTACAAGGATTTATGAGAAATATTTTTCAATTAAATAAAAAGAATAGTTTGAATTTTACATTAAAACTAACCAAATTCCAAAAAATAATTATGTGTCAATTATGATTGAATTGAGAAGAAAATAAAGTGATTAATTCAGAAAAGAGAGTTAACGTTAATCCAGAATAAATGCTAGACATTCACAATAGCATTTGAAGGAGTAGAGAAGACTAACAAAAAAGAGTGTAATATGCCAGAGAAGGAAAAAATTTGGAAGCAAAGAGACTAATTACCTATGAAACGATAATGAAAACAGTTAATTAAGAGCAAAGAAGAACAACTCATACCAAACAGATGGAGAAGATGATTTTGAACCAATGATAATAATAAGACCTATATGAAATGCAAAGAGAAGAAATACCACATGAAATATGATATAAATGAATTAATGTTAATGAATGCGAAGGTGGATTAATAACTTTCTAAGAGAAAGGAAACAACCAAAATGTTTAAATAAAATGATCAATATAACAACCTGTATATCTAATGTAAAGATACAATGTTAAAAAATTAAATATAATATAATAAGACCATTCAAATAATGAATAAGAAAGACTATATATAGAGACCATGCTAATACTATGAATAACCAGAAGAAAGTATAAAGAGAATTCAGATGAAGAAGAAAGAGAGTTACACTGTAAACAGTAACCAGAATTATTAAAAGAAAGGTTTTCAACCATAATTAAATTAAATATATCAGACAAGTTAAGAGTTTTGAAAAAATATATATGTAATGAGTATAATAATGATTATGAAGATTTATTAAGATAGAAAATGTGAGATAATCTGAGAGACTACGAAGTGGAGAATCCAAAGATATTTTTATTAGTCGAAAATGAGACTACTTTTTATTTATTTATTCGATGACTGACTGAAGATAATTCCAGCAGCATTATGTTTTTTTGAGCAGGGATGGATATGCCCCTGTACTCAATTTATAGAAGTGGTGTATGGCCAGCAGAGAAGTAGCGTACAGTGCCCCTCTGATCTGCCCCAGCCCACGTGATAGGGAATGTTAGGGAATTAATATCCCAAGGATACAACACGAAGTTGATATAGAAAGAAAATGTATTACAATTATAATATATCTCAGAAGACACTAACTATCCGAAAAGGATCAGTAGTAAGACAAGTAACCATATATATAAGATTAATAAAACTCTAATATAAAAAAGTCGATATAAAAATGGAGAAGAAAATGAATTATAAGAAATGATGAAATTATCATAAGAAATTATTTCATCCATAAACATGTCTGAAATAATTACTTCTGGAGGAGAGCAATCTGTAGCGTGACAGATGTATGCATAATATTGAATGGCAATTGATCATTAGAATAATGAAGTTCTTCATTAGAATTTGGAAGAAAGCATTAAGTTTAATATAAATAGATTAATTCATAGCAACTGTGGAAAGAAATCATTATTATAAAGAAAATCCAAGTTCAAGTAAAAGGAGTTACTAGTGATGAGTCATCCAAAACCAGTCTCATAACCAAAGGTTTTCAAGGTATAACCCAGGAAGGTAAAATAGTAAATAACAAAGCAGTACACAATATGACCAAACCCACAACGAGGGAGAATAAATAGAATAGAAACCCTAAAATAAGCCAAGATCAACCAATACAGGTTGTGTATTTCTGAATTCAAGAAGAAGATGGAGAAGATACCAGTCCCAGAAGGCAGGAGAAAAGAAGACTGAAGAAAGAAGAAGAGGGCAGCATCCTGAAGAAGATGTCATGCTCTTATAAAAGACACCCAAATCCCTATATCCCCAAAATAAATATCTAAAAACAAAAGTATAACGAAATAAAAACCACATGTATATAAATTTAAGAAAGAGAAGTGAACAAAGTAAAAGTTTCCTGTGAACTAAGATGAAACAATAATATAGTACCCATGGAACAAATCTCCATTGAAAAAACGCTAAAAAATTTATTATGTTAATAAGACTATACGACCATTTAGCATTAACATAATATATAAGTGAAAGTGAACCAGTGATAGTTTTGGGTATTATAAAAAATGAACCTTGTGTTTCATTCTTGGCAATCACAAACATTGGATGCAATGAAATATGCATTTTTCAATGACTTAAAATGTGTACGGTGACAATATGTTGTTCATAAGACATGAATCTGTTTAAAATAACATTTTTGTTTTACATGAAAAAAGAAAAACAGATTTCATAGTGCTTTGTGAACGGTTCATACTATTTATTTGTTAATGACAGGGTACAATTCCCCAAAGACAAGGTATAAAAGACTGTATAAAAACTGTAGAATCCTACTTATAATAATAGTTAGAAATAAGAATATAAATATAAGGTTTTAATGTATATAGTACAAGAATGTTTAAAAATGTTTTAGATATAAGGCCATTTGTTTGGGTCTGAAACAACTAACATCAGAACTATAAAAATAATTACCACTTGTAAATAGTAGAGAGTAATTAAGATGTTAGTTAGTACAAAACCTTTGTTGTAAACCATATTTCCATGTTGGAAATGGGAATTTTGTTGCAAAATGTCTGATTTGAAGACAACCATTTATTTAAAAAAAAAATGTTCTTTATTTTGTGTTAACTATTGTTTGTATTGTAACCAATACTAATTGTTTTTGTGTAATTTGAAAACATGTTTAATTTATAATACTATTTGTAAAAAGTCAGAGAGGGTATCACACATCATATATTGTTTGTAAATTATTTTGTAAGAAAAATTGTTAAAAAAAATCATAGGCCAAAAGAATGGAAACCAAACTTCATCAAAACAGAGAAATTACTCATTTAAAAGCAAATAAACAAAAGGGGTTTAGACAAAATAAACTTGAGATCATGCCATATAATTGCACATACCATTTAGAGAGATTTTAATAAATTATATTCAGAATTATAAATAAAAATAAAATGACTAAACTCAGAAATTTAGACATGGGAGTCATATATTTCAGAATAATGTTTCAGAATACAACTAATTCAATTAATTACCAGAAAATAAGGGAATAGAAACCTTTTAATACAATATAGGATTATTAATATTAAATATAACTGATAAAATGGCTGAATTTATATAATGACAGGAAGTAAATTTTGATGTTTTGGACTCTTCAGAGTATACCCAAACTGAAAGTAAAATTACTATTTTTTGGACAGAAAACACTATAAAATGGCATTATTTAATCTGAAAATAACCAGAATGAACTGAAAGATTAATTTAAATCAAATCTAGTGAATAAAATTGACAAATAACCAAAGTTTAGGCATTCATATAGTGAAATAGTAAAATGTACACAGGATGTGAAAATATTTTTTAAACAATGTTAAGGATAATATTATATGGGCTAAGAGTTTAATTGAAACTGAAGGAAACAGTTAGTTAATTATTGGTTTTTGAACGGTTAACATGACATACGTTTGGCAACGTGCATAACCTAACCTATAATAGACATACCAAGCGAATGTATAGTACGTTATTGTGAAATCGCGAGTGACTTGTGGAATACTTCTAAAAACTATCATATTATAACAGAAACAATCAAGAAACACTCCATAAACACAGAACAATACATATCTACTCTGAAAAACACCATAAAACACTAGAAAACTGTATAATACATTAAACCAAATTAGTGACGGAATCGGAGAAAGTGTTTGAACTAATAATTATACAGATACACTAAATACAACCCAGAATCACTACACCAGTCACTACACAACATATAACAAGAGATTTGCGGACACGAGAACAGAAATATTGCGTCAAAATACATTATTTGGAATGCAGCAGCAACGAGCAACATTTTCATCGACTTGACGGCGGCCATTTGCTTTGACAATTCCAGTGCCTCTTCTTGGTTCAGAACAGCTGTTTGGTGAAAACAATTATTATATTTACAATTTATTATTCAATGTCTGTGTTTATTAATAACTATTAATTTGATTGTAACGTTATACTTTTTAAATATTAGCCCGATTTCTCTGACTTTGGTAATAACTGGCTGTTTAAAGAACCCTATATAATTTTTATAACATATACTTGTAACTTTTTTCGATATCCTGAGAATCGATACTAATCGATAAGAGTCAATATTGCTGTTACTTAATAAAACATTAATACTTTTCAATACTTAATAGTTCTTTATTTCTTCAATAATACTAATTACCAATAATATAATTCTAATTGATAATCTACAAGGACTTCACCACCCGTAAGTGAAGATAACCTAAAAAATAGAAAGGTAAACAAATATCGATTGGTTTACAGACAGTCTTATGAGTGGTGATAGATTATTTAAATTATACTAAAACTTTAATAAAAATTTTCAGAAGAGCATTACACTGTTTAAAACTTCACAGCCCTATATTAATTAATTGATCCTAATTAATTAATTAATAAAATTAAAATTTTTTTTTTATTATTTTTTTTATAAACATAATTTTTTTTTTAATTTTCTTCAAAACAATAATTTTTGTTTTGAAACTTTCGGTGAAGCTGAGCATATATATTTCTTCATCAACTTTATGCTACTCGACCGGTCTTGCTACCATTGGGACTCGACCAGCTGGGAAACTTAAGGAAGTGTTTCAGGCCAGTAAGACGTCGAGAGCCACACCAATTAAACACCTTACAACTTATTTATTTATTTTATTACAAATTGGCTAGTCCAAACAGAGGGGCTTGTTTACATCGGAGTCACATACTCCATAATCTCTTATATCATCAACACACATATATACTTATTTAATTAGTATTATTACAAATTGGCGCCCAACGTGGGGCTTTAATTAGCGATTGGAAGGCCAATACATTCTGCACAATCACTAGTTGGAGCTAGGCAACAGCTACAAAGTCAGAGAAAGACAATAAAAAGGGAACGACAAAAAGCAAAATGGCAGAACTCGCACAAAGAGAAAATACGGGTTGGGGTGAGATAATGGAAAAGATGAAGGAAATGTTCCAACATATGATAGACGAGGATAGACGATTCAAGAAGGAAATGGATAAGAAACTGGACGAGGTAAGAGAGGGAACCAGGAGTATGCATAAGAAACTGGATAATCAGAGTAAAATGCTAGATGATTGGGGTAAAGAAACAAGGGAGGAGACTAAGGAAATAATAGAGGACACTAAGAAAATGAGGGAGGAGAGATTAAAAAGGGAAGAATTAAGAAAGGAGAAGACCGAAGAAATAAAAAATGATAGCCAACCAGAATCAGAAGAAGAACCAAATGATAAAACGCAGGAACAAGTAATGGTGGTACCTGAAATTGAAACTAACCGAAACCAGGAAAATATTAAACAAAGGGAAGGAGAATCAAGGATGAGAAGAATATATCCAAGAAATGTAATAAAAACGAAGGAAGAGTTGGAGATGATGAAACATGGGTTAATTGATGACAGTAATATCCCAATTAGCTATGACAAAGACATCATGAATTCCAGGAATTATAGGAGGAGAATCGAAGTAATTTCCAAAATAATTTACCACAAGACAGTAGTCTACCAATGGGAAAGGACCAGAGGTAAACAGAATACGACATGTGGAACAGACCAATTTCAGCGCAAGACTGGACAATGTTTTTCAGAAAGATGGAAATGTGATATCGTACCAGACTGTAATGATGACACAGATGAATCACCAGAATGTATTCCATTAAGGTGCCATCTAGGACAGTTCCAGGGTACGGTTAGACTAAAATATATTCCTTCAGAGTGGATATGTGATGGTAAACCAGCTTATGGTGTTTCAGATAAACAAATAATAAGTGATAACCCAGATGAAGATCCTCACAGATATTTGTCAAGTAACACAAAACATGGACCAGAAAAGTATTGGTGTATACAATATGATGATAGAGGGAACCAACCCAGTAATTACGACGGCCATAACAACCCGCCGTGTAATAACCAGTGTATCGGTAATTCTAACGGCGTTAGGGATAACAACCCCTATCCATACAATAGAAACAATTTATGCCAACATAATAATGTCCCATACAGTCAGAGAAATCCATATCCCAACAATAATGGTGACAAACCTTACCAACCTAACCGAAATTATTATCATGATAAATTTAGTAATAAAAACAATAACAGTAATAATAACCGAGTGTCGCGCCCTAGGGTAAATTTTATAAGAGCAACTGAGATGATGGACCCTGGTTGACACAAATACCACACGACATCAAGGAAAGGGACGGATCATGATAACCGACTACGGCGAAAAACAATGTTGAAGAGACGAAATAAATATCATTGAAAGGAAATGATACGAAGAATAACATAGAAACAAAACTGGGTTTTATGAGTGAAGACAATGTAAGAAAATGAACATGACCAATAAGAATATGAGCAATGGAACGACATAAAGAAAATCGTCCATCTTCCTGGGTATATATATAGAAGAAAAGAAAAATTTATAGAAAAGAAAAAGTGGAGATCAACTTATTAAAGTATAAATAATATGGGCCAGTGTAGAGTACAATATAACCCCATATGTTGTGGTAAATGATAAGCATAACAATACATATGAGTTGAAGGAAATCGTTTCAGGAAAAATCAAAGAGTGTACAAATCAAGCTTCTATGAAGAAATATTATGAAGAATGAGTTGTGAGATTTAGAATTTTGAATTTATATATTTTTAAAAATTCAGAAATAATGTAAGTACATCTTACAACCTAATATTTTGAGAAGAACATTTTGGAGAATTATAAGAAGAAGGAATTTAGAATTTATATTTTAAAAATTCAAAAATAATGTAAGTACATCTTACAACCTAATATTTTGAAAAGAACATTCTGGAGAATTAAAAGAATTTTTTAATTAATTTTTATAAAAATTCAAAAATAATGTAAGTACATCTTACAACCTAATATTTTGAGAAGAACATTTTGGAGAATTAAAAGAAGAAGAATTTTTTAATTTATTTATAAAAATTTAAAAATAATGTAAGTACATCTTACAACCTAATATTTTGAAAAGAACATTCTGGAGAATTAAAAGAAAAAGAATTTTTAATTATGTTAAAAATTCGGAAATAATGTAAGTACATCTTACAACCTAATATTTTGAGAAGAACATTCTGGAGAATTATAAGAAGAAGAATTTTTTTAATTTAATTTAAAAAAATTCAAAAATAATGTAAGTACATCTTACTACAACCTAATAATTTTGGAACAAACTTTATGGAGGAAAGAAAAAGAAAGAATTTTGAATATAACTTATTCTAAATATGTAAGAACAACTTACTACAACCTAATAATTTTGGAACAAACTTTATGGAAGAAAGGAAAAGAAAGACTTTTGAATTGAAATATAATTTTATAAAAATTTAAAATTGAGTAAGTACATCTTACTACAACCTGATAATTTAGAACAAAACTTTATGGAAGAAAGAGAAAGAGAGAGAATTTTGAACTTAATTATACGAAAAATTTAAAAATGAAGTAAGACCAACTTACTATAACTAAGTTTGTGAGAAAACTTTATGGTAAATAATTAAGAAGAATTTGATTTTGGAAAAATGCCAAAACATTTAGAAATAATAGTAAGATAACAGTACTATAAACATTTCTGAATGAAACAATTCTGGGAATAAATGAATTAAACAGAATTTGAATGTTGATAGAACTTCAGAACTTTGAAACAAGATAAGATCAACATATTACAAGGATTTATGAGAAATATTTTTCAATTAAATAAAAAGAATAGTTTGAATTTTACATTAAAACTAACCAAATTCCAAAAAATAATTATGTGTCAATTATGATTGAATTGAGAAGAAAATAAAGTGATTAATTCAGAAAAGAGAGTTAACGTTAATCCAGAATAAATGCTAGACATTCACAATAGCATTTGAAGGAGTAGAGAAGACTAACAAAAAAGAGTGTAATATGCCAGAGAAGGAAAAAATTTGGAAGCAAAGAGACTAATTACCTATGAAACGATAATGAAAACAGTTAATTAAGAGCAAAGAAGAACAACTCATACCAAACAGATGGAGAAGATGATTTTGAACCAATGATAATAATAAGACCTATATGAAATGCAAAGAGAAGAAATACCACATGAAATATGATATAAATGAATTAATGTTAATGAATGCGAAGGTGGATTAATAACTTTCTAAGAGAAAGGAAACAACCAAAATGTTTAAATAAAATGATCAATATAACAACCTGTATATCTAATGTAAAGATACAATGTTAAAAAATTAAATATAATATAATAAGACCATTCAAATAATGAATAAGAAAGACTATATATAGAGACCATGCTAATACTATGAATAACCAGAAGAAAGTATAAAGAGAATTCAGATGAAGAAGAAAGAGAGTTACACTGTAAACAGTAACCAGAATTATTAAAAGAAAGGTTTTCAACCATAATTAAATTAAATATATCAGACAAGTTAAGAGTTTTGAAAAAATATATATGTAATGAGTATAATAATGATTATGAAGATTTATTAAGATAGAAAATGTGAGATAATCTGAGAGACTACGAAGTGGAGAATCCAAAGATATTTTTATTAGTCGAAAATGAGACTACTTTTTATTTATTTATTCGATGACTGACTGAAGATAATTCCAGCAGCATTATGTTTTTTTGAGCAGGGATGGATATGCCCCTGTACTCAATTTATAGAAGTGGTGTATGGCCAGCAGAGAAGTAGCGTACAGTGCCCCTCTGATCTGCCCCAGCCCACGTGATAGGGAATGTTAGGGAATTAATATCCCAAGGATACAACACGAAGTTGATATAGAAAGAAAATGTATTACAATTATAATATATCTCAGAAGACACTAACTATCCGAAAAGGATCAGTAGTAAGACAAGTAACCATATATATAAGATTAATAAAACTCTAATATAAAAAAGTCGATATAAAAATGGAGAAGAAAATGAATTATAAGAAATGATGAAATTATCATAAGAAATTATTTCATCCATAAACATGTCTGAAATAATTACTTCTGGAGGAGAGCAATCTGTAGCGTGACAGATGTATGCATAATATTGAATGGCAATTGATCATTAGAATAATGAAGTTCTTCATTAGAATTTGGAAGAAAGCATTAAGTTTAATATAAATAGATTAATTCATAGCAACTGTGGAAAGAAATCATTATTATAAAGAAAATCCAAGTTCAAGTAAAAGGAGTTACTAGTGATGAGTCATCCAAAACCAGTCTCATAACCAAAGGTTTTCAAGGTATAACCCAGGAAGGTAAAATAGTAAATAACAAAGCAGTACACAATATGACCAAACCCACAACGAGGGAGAATAAATAGAATAGAAACCCTAAAATAAGCCAAGATCAACCAATACAGGTTGTGTATTTCTGAATTCAAGAAGAAGATGGAGAAGATACCAGTCCCAGAAGGCAGGAGAAAAGAAGACTGAAGAAAGAAGAAGAGGGCAGCATCCTGAAGAAGATGTCATGCTCTTATAAAAGACACCCAAATCCCTATATCCCCAAAATAAATATCTAAAAACAAAAGTATAACGAAATAAAAACCACATGTATATAAATTTAAGAAAGAGAAGTGAACAAAGTAAAAGTTTCCTGTGAACTAAGATGAAACAATAATATAGTACCCATGGAACAAATCTCCATTGAAAAAACGCTAAAAAATTTATTATGTTAATAAGACTATACGACCATTTAGCATTAACATAATATATAAGTGAAAGTGAACCAGTGATAGTTTTGGGTATTATAAAAAATGAACCTTGTGTTTCATTCTTGGCAATCACAAACATTGGATGCAATGAAATATGCATTTTTCAATGACTTAAAATGTGTACGGTGACAATATGTTGTTCATAAGACATGAATCTGTTTAAAATAACATTTTTGTTTTACATGAAAAAAGAAAAACAGATTTCATAGTGCTTTGTGAACGGTTCATACTATTTATTTGTTAATGACAGGGTACAATTCCCCAAAGACAAGGTATAAAAGACTGTATAAAAACTGTAGAATCCTACTTATAATAATAGTTAGAAATAAGAATATAAATATAAGGTTTTAATGTATATAGTACAAGAATGTTTAAAAATGTTTTAGATATAAGGCCATTTGTTTGGGTCTGAAACAACTAACATCAGAACTATAAAAATAATTACCACTTGTAAATAGTAGAGAGTAATTAAGATGTTAGTTAGTACAAAACCTTTGTTGTAAACCATATTTCCATGTTGGAAATGGGAATTTTGTTGCAAAATGTCTGATTTGAAGACAACCATTTATTTAAAAAAAAAATGTTCTTTATTTTGTGTTAACTATTGTTTGTATTGTAACCAATACTAATTGTTTTTGTGTAATTTGAAAACATGTTTAATTTATAATACTATTTGTAAAAAGTCAGAGAGGGTATCACACATCATATATTGTTTGTAAATTATTTTGTAAGAAAAATTGTTAAAAAAAATCATAGGCCAAAAGAATGGAAACCAAACTTCATCAAAACAGAGAAATTACTCATTTAAAAGCAAATAAACAAAAGGGGTTTAGACAAAATAAACTTGAGATCATGCCATATAATTGCACATACCATTTAGAGAGATTTTAATAAATTATATTCAGAATTATAAATAAAAATAAAATGACTAAACTCAGAAATTTAGACATGGGAGTCATATATTTCAGAATAATGTTTCAGAATACAACTAATTCAATTAATTACCAGAAAATAAGGGAATAGAGACCTTTTAATACAATATAGGATTATTAATATTAAATATAACTGATAAAATGGCTGAATTTATATAATGACAGGAAGTAAATTTTGATGTTTTGGACTCTTCAGAGTATACCCAAACTGAAAGTAAAATTACTATTTTTTGGACAGAAAACACTATAAAATGGCATTATTTAATCTGAAAATAACCAGAATGAACTGAAAGATTAATTTAAATCAAATCTAGTGAATAAAATTGACAAATAACCAAAGTTTAGGCATTCATATAGTGAAATAGTAAAATGTACACAGGATGTGAAAATATTTTTTAAACAATGTTAAGGATAATATTATATGGGCTAAGAGTTTAATTGAAACTGAAGGAAACAGTTAGTTAATTATTGGTTTTTGAACGGTTAACAAGACATACGTTTGGCAACGTGCATAACCTAACCTATAATAGACATACCAAGCGAATGTATAGTACGTTATTGTGAAATCGCGAGTGACTTGTGGAATACTTCTAAAAACTATCATATTATAACAGAAACAATCAAGAAACACTCCATAAACACAGAACAATACATATCTACTCTGAAAAACACCATAAAACACTAGAAAACTGTATAATACATTAAACCAAATTAGTGACGGAATCGGAGAAAGTGTTTGAACTAATAATTATACAGATACACTAAATACAACCCAGAATCACTACACCAGTCACTACACAACATATAACAAGAGATTTGCGGACACGAGAACAGAAATATTGCGTCAAAATACATTATTTGGAATGCAGCAGCAACGAGCAACATTTTCATCGACTTGACGGCGGCCATTTGCTTTGACAATTCCAGTGCCTCTTCTTGGTTCAGAACAGCTGTTTGGTGAAAACAATTATTATATTTACAATTTATTATTCAATGTCTGTGTTTATTAATAACTATTAATTTGATTGTAACGTTATACTTTTTAAATATTAGCCCGATTTCTCTGACTTTGGTAATAACTGGCTGTTTAAAGAACCCTATATAATTTTTATAACATATACTTGTAACTTTTTTCGATATCCTGAGAATCGATACTAATCGATAAGAGTCAATATTGCTGTTACTTAATAAAACATTAATACTTTTCAATACTTAATAGTTCTTTATTTCTTCAATAATACTAATTACCAATAATATAATTCTAATTGATAATCTACAAGGACTTCACCACCCGTAAGTGAAGATAACCTAAAAAATAGAAAGGTAAACAAATATCGATTGGTTTACAGACAGTCTTATGAGTGGTGATAGATTATTTAAATTATACTAAAACTTTAATAAAAATTTTCAGAAGAGCATTACACTGTTTAAAACTTCACAGCCCTATATTAATTAATTGATCCTAATTAATTAATTAATAAAATTAAAATTTTTTTTTTATTATTTTTTTTATAAACATAATTTTTTTTTTAATTTTCTTCAAAACAATAATTTTTGTTTTGAAACTTTCGGTGAAGCTGAGCATATATATTTCTTCATCAACTTTATGCTACTCGACCGGTCTTGCTACCATTGGGACTCGACCAGCTGGGAAACTTAAGGAAGTGTTTCAGGCCAGTAAGACGTCGAGAGCCACACCAATTAAACACCTTACAACTTATTTATTTATTTTATTACAAATTGGCTAGTCCAAACAGAGGGGCTTGTTTACATCGGAGTCACATACTCCATAATCTCTTATATCATCAACACACATATATACTTATTTAATTAGTATTATTACAATATATATAAACATGTGTTTGTGAAGGGTTTTGAGAAAAACGTTTTCAGGCATATCAAACCCAAAGAACTACATTTAGTGTATCGAGGGACAAGGAATCAAACAATACAGGTGGAGATTGTGTCGTAAGTAGCAATCGTGTTAATAAACAATTTATTCATGTGTGTGTGTGTGTGTGTGTGTGTGTGTGTGTGTGTGTGTGTGTGTGTGTGTGTGTGTGTGTGTAGTTTCAACTCTCTGTACTTAACACTTTAATAATTGAATTTGTATGTACATGATAAATGTATCATTGAATAATATCCGGTTCGATTAGAAATTATTTGAAAGTACATTAACTTTATGTGATAAATGTATCATTGATTCTAAGCAGTATTTACAAAGTTCCAGTGAATAATATTTGGTTTGATTAGAAATTATTTGAAAGTACATTAACTTATGAAAAATGACACATATTTGAAAAAAGTTTACTTACTTAACGCATTTGATTCTTTCTTTCCACTGACTGTGTGTGTGTGTGTGTGTGCATGTGATAATTGAATATTTATCGTATCCGTGATTCTAATATCGACTGTATTGTTATGTTACAGATAAACTTCCTTGTGAACTGTATCTACAGCCGTGAAATTATTATTTAAAAATCTTGCAATGTCAAAATTATTAATATTGTATTTATTTTATATAACAATGTTTGTTTGTGATATATATATTTAATCAATTTAATGTATTTTGAATAATTGTATTATAACGGTTTGTAAACTATATTTTAAGTTGTGTACAGTGCTGTAAATATATATTTAATCATTTAAAACAAATTATGGTTTATTTTAATTTATTTCATTATAAACCTCTGAACATGTAAGCAATTATTTGTAAAGTACATTAAATTATGTGAAATGCTACATCGAAAGATTCAAATCATACCTTATTGGTGCTGTCAAATATTTGTATGTAGGAATTTCTACCGGCGTTTGCAGCAGCAGTAGCAATACACACAATACACATTACATTACAACTATCACGATTATATTATTCATTGATGTACAAACAATTTACATAGAACACACACACACACACACACACACACACACACACACACACACAAATCCATGTACACAAACTTATATATCCTTTGTTGGGTTGTAATTATTACTAAACAGTAATACATGCTTAGAATGAAAATATTTGCTATGATTTTACCGATAGCGATTTGTATGTGTACACAAAACTTTTGAAAATACCTTATTTCAAGGAGATTTTTTTATGCGAAAGAGAGACATACATGCACAGGTAATTACATTATAAACTAGGAATTGCTTCCGACGTCTGCGAGCGAGAGAGAGAGAGAGAGAGAGAGAGAGAGAGAGAGAGAGGGCGTTAATATTTGTCGAATAAATATAAACTTTCTAATTTCATATACATGCGCACGGTACTGACCACAGAGAGAGAGAGAGAGAGACATACACAACAAGTGTGAGAGAGAGAGAGAGAGAGAGAGAATTTAAACTGATAATTGTTTTATTAAAATCTTACAATGACGAAATATTATTATTTCATTGTTTACGATATATATATTTAATGCAAAAATGAATTTTTAAAATTACAATCGTCTGTAAACTATATTTAAGTTCGTGTACACACATACAAATCGTTTGAATAAGGGAATTCTTGTCAACGTTTGCAGCGAGAGAGAGAGAGAGACATATACAATGTGTGTATGTGTACACAAAACTTTTGAAAATACCTTATTTCAAGGAGATTTTTTTTATGCGTAACACTTTACCACACACACACAGACTTGGCAGTATATTAATTTCTAAATCGTGGTCAATGACTGTCATGTGTCAACAAAAAAAAAAAATTATAAGTAGGACGCAACGAGGTAGGTGATAAATATATATTTCCTGGTGATTACATTTTAGTATCGCTACTTACAATAATCCATAAGTAGCACGACGCTTATGTAAAACTGATGACATAAAGAGAGAGTTTATATCGTGATCGACAACTGTGTCTAGAGACAAAGAGAGAGGAGGGGAGAGAGAGTTGATATCGAAGTCGTCAACAATTTACTATAATATAGTTTGAATTTCCCACCGAAGAAAAATGTTGGCAGATCTGTTCTATACACACACAATAATGCAGGATTGGTAACCCTGATCATATATTTTAATATACACTATAACACACACACACACACACACATCAAGTTTGAACCCGATATCGAAGTCGTCAACAGTCATATAATTTACTATACACTATAATGCGTCTGCTAATATAGTTTGAATTTCCCACCGAAGAAAATGTTGACAGATCTGTTCTATACACAGTAATGCAGGATTGGTAACTCTGATCATATATTTTAATATACACTATAATACACACACACATAGGTTGGTAAACCTGATCCTATAGATTTAATATACATTATAACAAATTTGAACTCATGCAAGGTTGGTAACCCTGATCATATATTTAATATATACACTATATCAAGTTTGAACCCATACATAGGTTGGTAAACCTGATCATATAGATTTAATATACATTATAACAAATTTGAACTCATGCAAGGTTGGTAACTCTGATCATATATTTAATATATACACTATAATGCATCAAGTCGGAACCCCTCCACCTTGGGGATGCTGCGGGTCCAGCTGATAGAAAGTGATCTAAGCTCGCGAAAGGCGGCATATAAAAAAATAACGTGGATGCTGTGGTCCAGATACGCGAAAAAGTCGCGGATCTTGACACAGATCAACGAAAAAGTCGCGGATGCTGTGGTCCAGTAGAAAGTGAAAGTGATCTAGGCTCGCGAAAGGCGGCATATATTCGCGGATATGCAAATCAATTTAATTAAAAAAATAAAAATATCAAATAAAAAAAAATAAAAAAATTTATTCGCGGAAATTCGCGGATGCTGTGGTTCATTTGAGATGCTGCGGGTCCAGCTGATAGAAAGTGAAAGTGATTTAGGCTCGCGAAAGAGGGCATATATTTGAACTTGGCGCGCGAAAGGCGGCATGGGGTGGTGGTGGGGGAATAACGGTACTTTGGTCAGAACTGTCATTTTCCCTCTACTTAAATGATAGTATTAACTTTTTAGAACTTTCAATTACAAAACGAAATAATAAACTCAATTTTAGCATTTTCCATAAACCTACGCATACTGATATGGTTATACACAACACGTCTGCACATCCATACTCACACAAGTTAGCAGCTTTTCATAGTTATATTCATAGACTTATTAGTATCCCACTTTTAGATTCGGATTTTCAAAAAGAACTTAACAGTATAAAACAAAGAGCAGTTAACAACGGTTATCAGTCAAGTCTAATAGATCAGTTGTTGAATAAAAAACTATATTTACAAACATTAAGATTGGTGTATCCTATTCCAACACACAAGGAAAGGTTCCACACACTTAATTACATAGGTACTGTATCGGATAAAATTGGTAAATACTTTACTCAAAAACATGTAAATATAGCTTTTAGGACGAAATCTTCTCTTGGTAGATATATTAAGAACAATAAGAGTAAAGTAGAGAAACTCCAAAAGTCAGGAGTATATGAGTTATCGTGTGGGTCTTGTGACAAAATGCCAGTCTGGAAGATCGTTTTCAAAAAGAATGTATGATCACAATTACAGTTTGAGATATCAGGATGATAAATCTAATTATGCGAATCATTTGTCGGAAAAAGATCATAATTTTAATGATAACTTTAAAATTTTACATGTATTGGAAAAAGGTAAAAAACTTGATTTACTTGAAGCCCTCGAAATTAATAAGCGTAAAGATTTAGGTTTGCTTTTGAACAACCAAACTGATTTAAAAAGCTCTCCGCTTTTAAATTTGAAATTATATAAAATGTATCTTCCTTTCTAATTTGTATATAGTTGTGTATATGTAATGTGTATTGTTTATTGTTCGAACTTGAGTCATTATCGTTTTAATAGCACTGGCTTTATGTGATGTTTTATTGTAAGTAACTAGTCAGCTCTTACCATCTGAAGAAGGCACTGTGGCCGAAACAGCTGTCGTGGTATATTATTTTTTAAATAAATTGACGAGTGAAAATCACGAAAACAAGTTTAATTTTCTTTAATTCTTTAATCAAACAAATATACTTTCTGGCAAACTATTCCAAATTAAATGGTTCAACGAATCGTTCGCGTTCTGTGTACTATCATGAAGACATTTTTTTTTAACAAACTAGGATAACTAAGAAGAGTTTACCGGGGTGTTTGACCGTGGTCTACGGTTTAATGACAAACCAAACGTTTTGACAGCACCACTGGCTGCCATCATCAGCGGAATTCAAAGAACTCCTGAACGTAGGTTATCGTCAAGCCTTAGTACTGTAGGCCTGACGATAGATTACAGCCTACGTTCAGGAGGTCTTGGATTTCTTTGAATTCCACTGCTGATAGCAGCCAGTGGTCAGTGGTAAACTCTTCTTATACAACTGACACCGGCCGTGAAAGCCTTAGGACAATTTTAGGATAACTAAGATCAGCAAATCCTGGCTTTATTACAAACAATAGTAGTCAATTTTTGTTGAAATTGCCTTTCCAATGGTAAAAACTGCATGTTTTTACGATTTGTTATAAGGGAGTTGCAGCTTTGTAAAATTATCAGCACTTTTGACAGAACTTTCCTACGATCTCAATTTTTTTCAGAGTCATAAAAACATTATTATTAGTTGTATTCGCATAATTTTGTATCAAATTGCTCAAAAATATTGAAAATTTTTTTATGATAACAAAAAATTAAAATCCGATTTTTTAGTCGATATACCGGTTACGAGTGCCCTTAATCGGGTGTCGTACATTCTACGCTCTCACTTTGACACAGAAAGTTTGGAAAAAAATTCACTCATTACGACATAAATTTTGATATTTGGTAATTTTTTTAATTATGGGAAAATTACAAAAACTCCTATTACTGTACTAATTATTTAGTAATATAACAATTGTCGAACACATAATCATAACACAAACAGTCAAATTTCAAAACATTCGCATTAAGGTTTCAGTTCCTTGTAGTTTGACCCTTTCTATATTTTCACAATATTTTTGAAAATTTTTATCTTCCTCTTTTTTAGCTCCGGAATCCAAATTTTTAAAGCCTGACACTACATTCAGATGTAAGTTACAATTCTCTTCAGTTTGATAACCCACACGACTTTTTGCGATTAAAAAAAAAATTCCACTCACTTTTGGACACTGACGTTTAAAAATTATAAAAGTTTCGAAAATGACCACTCTATTCAGATTTTGCTTAAAATTCCCGTTAATTTTACCCTCTCCCAGTTTTGCTTTCCGCCTTTATTTTTGGGGGGAATCCATCTCAAAAATATAGAGTTATGTAGGGTGAAAGTGTGAACATGTACGATCAATACTAAGAGAATCACGGAGGGACCGGCAAAGAAATGAAAACCATGTTGAAAGGATGCATAAGAACACTATACAAAAGTAAGTAAAAGTAAAATTAAGTACAGCATGTTCGTCATTATTATGATGAAAAAAATGTTTATTGGTAAAGAGGGAGCGTCATTTATGTGTTCAGCTCTCTTACAGTGAGTGTCCTATTGCATGCTCTATTAAAAACAAATCAGTTCGCTCTTGTGAATTCAGTGTTGTTGAAAAATTGCAAGAGCTCAACAATATGTTGTTTACCTAGTCATTAGTCATGGTCCTTGGAAAATCGACGGACTCGGTAATCGACTGAAGCAATATTGTCTGTCGCGCATGTGTGAAATAATTTTTTTCCTTCAATAACACACCCACTCACACACACAAGCGCGCGCGGTACTACAGAAAACTGTGACTAATGAACGGTACAAAGCAAGAACAGAAATACTTTCTTACATAACCAGCTTGTTTTATATTTCCAGTGAAAACAAAATTTACGCTGTTGGCAAGAATCCATGGGACTGACTCCGCAACACAAACCTGATGTGATTACTAACACACCGCTTCTAGGCACAAACGCGCATGCACTCTATAGAAATCAGTGGAAGGCCATCATATAATATATTCAGTTATTAACACATTAAATAATATTACGACTAGTGTCCACATATTTCTCTGGACACGAAACGCTTTATTTAAGAAATGCACATTGATAATATGAAATTAGTGAAACCGGTTTCTGATTTATGTGAAACAAAACAAAACTTATACTTGGATAGGGTCAGGTGACATCACCTTTCCTGTCTCCATTTTCAAGCCGTCTTTCCGCATCTTTTTTTCTCTCTAGGCGCATATCGTAAAACTTGTTGAGGTGGGCTTTCCGCTTCCATTCTACCTGTATGTTCAATCCATCTCTTGCTCTTACAGAGAATATACCCAAATCATGTCTTATCACATCGTTCCCAATTCTCACGTTTCGCGCACATTCCCTTTACGTACCTCAAGAAATTCATCTCTGCAGCTTGTATAGGACTTGTATCTTTTTTAAATAATACCCGTGTTCGAAATCGTATAATAGAGTAGGGACTGCCATAACCTTCTAGAATTTCTAGTTTTTCTTCCTAAAATTCTTTTAATAGTTCCAAAAAACGCCTAAAACCTGTTTATATTTTTCTCGTCAAATTGATATGTAATATCAAATCTTAGGTAGTGAAAGTAGGATATTTACTTCAGCACTTTATCATTGAACGTAATTGTTATCTTAGAGGAGTAACATCGTCATTATCATCGTCAACTTCCAAGGATGGTTTTTCCGGTCTCAAACAGGCAAAGTCTAGTGCTTGTCACTCCAGCGCTTCGTCGGACGTCCCACACCTCTCCGTCCCTCCGGCCTATCGTTCCATAGTTGTTTGGGGATGCGGCTGTCATCCATTCGGCAATGATGTTCCTACCAATTCAGCCGATACTGAGCAATCCTGTCGAGTATACCCATAATATTCAGTTCCTGCCGTATATCTGTGTTTCTTCTATGATGATGGAGACTATAATCTGCCACGTGCCTGAGAAATCTCATTTTAGCCGCTTGATACGACTGGCCTGGCCTTTCGTCAAAGACCAATTTTCAGACCCATAAAGAAGTGTGGGTAGAGCAACCACCTTGTAGAATTTTAGGCGTGTTCCTTTACTTGCTGATGTATTGGTTCGCCTAATGGTCCCGCACATAATGTTGAACTTATGCAACGCATTCACAACGTCGTTGCCTGCATTATAAGACACAGACGTAACATAAATCTATAAATATATTTTCAGTATTTTATATAAACAAAAAACAGAGAAACAAATTTCGTGCAGAGCACTTCAAGTACCCAGTGTGTCTTTCGAAAACATTACCAAAACGTTGGAGCACACACAAAAATCTTCATACGTTGATAAGCCTCACGAGGTAGACCAGTTCTCGCGAGAAAATATTAAGCAGTGGCGGGCAGGCAGGCTGTAATTTGTGTCCAGTGAAATGTAATCCTGTGGGAGATTGTCTGTTTCTCGGCGCAGACAACAACGTAATCCCTTCTGTTTTGACGAAAACACGCGGTAAATTTCTTTTTGTTTTGTTGGTATCTCTCATCAAACTACGTTGACCGTAACAACGCCGTCGTCTCAGGGATAGGCAACATGCGCTACACAGCACTCCTAACGTCATATGACAACTGAAAATGATTTATCTGATAACAGTGTTATTTCGTATTCATCCGGTTATATGTTCCCTGCAACAGTTTAGTAGCTAAATATATCCATGAATATGTTACTAGCATTAAAACTAAAACGATCAGTCAGACAAGGTCTACCCGACCCAGGCAAAATTTGATTATAAAAGAAGACTGTATAGGAGCAGTCAGAGGTTTCACATGCCTAGGAGCGACTATATATATTGTTATGCAACGTGTTCCGTTGCCGAAAATAAAGTGTCGATTTGTATTTGTTTAGTGAAAAAGAATTGAAAAAAAAAAGTTTATCCTGCAAGGGTAGAAACCGCCTTGTTGCGGAAATCGATTTCAGCTTCAACCGGCTAGACGTCTTGTCCGCAGGTTACGCAGTCTGGCTCGTTCGTTTGTCCACACTCCTTGCTGCTGCCTGTAATTTTTCTGAAACTGAGCTAATATTCCTACAAATAACAACTCTTTTTGATCAGATTGACGACATTTATTTATTCAAGACTAAAATAGTCGACCTTTTGGTCGAACAAGGTCATAGTCGGGTCGACTCGGGTGCTCAATTCGATCGTGCAAGTATACAAATTTTATTAACATTAACTATAAAAAAATAATAAAAATCTCAGGGTTCTGGGTTCTTTGAGGCTGCTATGGAAGTCAGAAATGCAAATAACAAGTACTATACATCACAAATGTAGGTAAAATTAAAATCTTATTAACTAGTATTATGATAAATACAGTTTGGTTGCTAGGTAACGGCGAATATTTTGGTTCACTCCGGTAGCGGTGAGACGGACAAAGTGGCCGCTGATGTAGTCAGCTGGGAACGCCGTCCGAGAATGTCCTCGCCCCGTTTCTTTGGAAATAGACGATTTTTAGTGTGTTCTCAGTTTTAATTTAAGTTTATTTCTTTTGTCGTCACTTGTTTTCAGTTTCTTGGTGTTTGTTGAGTTAACCTGAGTGTTGTGTACTCGTAGTTGTGGATTAATTACAAACTCGATTGATCTCACCCATACGTGTTCGAATTTTGCCTTCACTTTTCGTGATCGAAGTTTTTTCTATTTCTTGGTGTTTTCATCCGTTAATGGCAGTCAGTTTATTCTCTTCCTTTATATAGTAATTAATACTTTGATTTGCAGTTGTTTATACTGTTCCACTCTTTCAAAAACTAATTCCTTGTTTTACATTAAATTTTTTATTATACAGAGCTCATCTGCCCTCTCTTGAAGTTAACAATGGAATAATCATTTTTCGTTTCTTCGTCAACGGTCTTGCCCAAGAAACTCTGGCCTGCTATTGGTTAATACCTGTGAACTCTGGTGATCACATGATCAGTTTACAAAAATCAAATATCTTTAGACCTTTGCTAAAAAATACTTCCTTCCTAGCTTTAAATCATATTAATTTTAAGTTACTTAGTGGTTTTCCTTGTAAAATTATAAGTATTTTGATACCTCATTTTACATGAGTTGGTCATTATAAAGGATGATTTCTCACCTTACAAAAATTATAATTTTGAGCCTATACTTTAATTATACTTTTGTTATATCACTTTACAACTCTTTAAATTAATCTAATATGTAATATTACCATTAAAACAATTAAGTTCATCACATAAATTTTGCCCCCTTTCCTGTTTTATCACATTGGTTTACTAATCTTCACATTTCTGACATTATATCCTTTGTATGGAACTTGTGGCCTAGGCCATCAATAGCATTTCATTAATATATTCTAAATTACATTTATCATTACCTAGGTTTTTGGTTTTGAACCCTTTTTCCTGAGTTACATCTTATTACATGACTCTTGACCCTTAACATGTTTTCACAATAGTTACAATGAAATCTTTTGACATATTACTCAAAGTAGTGTTTACATGGCCAAGTTTACAATCATAAATTAACAAATAATACAATTAGAACATGGTTTCTAGTACACAATTTTCTTACTTTGCCAGTAGGCTCAAACTGACTTACAATGTAGTTTATAAATGTTAATAACTATAGGTTTTGGTATAGAACACAAATACAACTACTTACACCAAAGCCTTCACTAACATCTCAATCTGAGATGAAACCCTTCACCACAATTCACTATTGGTGTTATTTATGGGTTTTCGTTTTTTTAAAACTAATTAACCCGCACTTATGCTGTCACCACTCCACTGACAGTTATTGTATTTATAACATATTTGAATAATAATAGGGATCATTAATTTTTAGTTCTTTTCTGTTTAATTAGTGACTACCCTTGTTCCCCACTCTCTTACACCAACATTCTTTTAACAGGTTTGTATTTTATGATTTATTATACATTTTATTTGCTTACTGCTCTCTTGTATTGTATTTTGTTATTTTTATTACACTTTATTTTCTACTTTTTTAAAAGTTTATTATTAATTTAAATTGGTAAAATGATTGATCCTACCCATTCTGACTTCAACTGAATTGAACAGTTTTTTTTTAGAACAGGACTATCATTGTGTCGCGTTACAATATATATGAAAATGGAAATGCAATACATGGGGATATATTTACAATAAGCCTTAGTTGGTTTCCTGTCCAAAGGGGTGTGAATGTTATAAGATAGTATTGTTATTAGGATAAGTACTGCATGTTAACACAGTTTAACACGAAAATAAACAATAAAAACCAGCAGCGCAGTGCAGTGTGAAAGTGAATAGGTGAAGTACGCGTAACGAATTCTGTGAAGATAATTAACAGTAAGCCAATTAACAGACACACTATTAGTCATTTATATTAGTGTGATAATTTGAATAACTATTATTAACTAATCATTTTAATATTAAATAAATTATAATAGTTTTTATTCAGCTCAAGATAAATTAGCCATGTAAGCAGATGCAGTTGAAAACATGTGGTTTGGAATGGTCTACATACCGAAAGTTCATGTTCAGTGGCACATAATCGGTTGTCTCGTAAAACCTAGACCGATTTAATAAGTAAAAATCAATTCATGGGCAATAATAGATCAATTATAGATCAATAAAAGCATGGATCAGCCATGTATCAAGGCGTCTCTAATAGTATTTGGTATGGCTATTGTACAACCCGAACAAAGCGACTGTTAAGAACGATAAAAAAGAGTAAACTTAGGACGACTGTTGGAAAAACGAGACGTGATAGAATACGAAATAGTGACATAAGAAGATGGTGTCAAATAGAGGATGCTGTCAAAATGGTCAGAAGGCGAAAGAGGGAAAGGAATGACTATGTTCTCAGGGCAAGCGACGATAGTTTGAGATTCTTTACCGTTGGCGAAACGAGACGTGTTAGAATACTAAATAGTGACATAAGAAGCTGGTTTCAAATAGCGGATGCAGTCAAAATGGTCAGAAGGCGAAAGAGGGAAAAGAATGACCATGTGGTCAGGGCAAGCGACGATACTTTGAGATTCTTGACCGTTGGAGAAACGAGACGTGATAGAATACGAAATAGTGACATAAGAAGCTCGTTTCAAATAGCGGATGCAGTCAAAATGGTCAGAAGGCGAAAGAGGGAAAGGAATGACCATGTTGACAGGGCAAGCGAAGATAGTTTGAGATTCTTGACCGTTGAAGAAACGAGACGTGATAGAATACGAAATAGTGACATAAGAAGCTGGTGTCAAATAGCGGATGCAGTCAAATGTGTCAGAAGGCGAAAGAGGGAATGGAATGACCATGTTGACAGGGCAAGCGACGACAGTTTGGTATTCTTGAACTTTGGGGAAAAGAGACGTGATAGAATACGAAATAGTGACATAAGAAGCTGGTGTCAAATAGTGGATTCAGTCAAAATGGTCAGAAAGCGAAAGAGGGAAAGGAATGACCATGTTGTCAGGGCAAGCGACGATAGTTTGAGATTCTTGGCCGTTGGAGAAAAGAGACGTGATAGAATACGAAATAGTGACATAAGAAGCTGGTGTCAAATAGCGGATGCAGTCAAAACGGTCAGAAGGCGAAAGAGGGAAAGGAATGACCATGTTGTCAGGGCAAGCGACGATAGTTTGAGATTCTTGGCCGTTGGAGAAAAGAGACGTGATAGAATACGAAATAGTGACATAAGAAGCTGGTGTCAAATAGCGGATGCAGTCAAAACGGTCAGAAGGCGAAAGAGGTAAAGAAATGACCATGTTGTCAGGGCAAGCGACGATAGTTAGAGATTTTTAACCGTTGGGGAAACGAGACGTGATAGAATACGAAATAGTGACATAAGAAGCTGGTGTCAAATAGCGGATTCAGTCAAAATGGTCAGAAAGCGAAAGAGGGAAAGGAATGACCATGTTGTCAGGGCAAGCGACGATACTTTGATATTCTTGAACCTTGGGGAAAGGAGATATGATAGAATACGAAATAGTGACATAAGAAGCTGGTTTCAAATAGCGGATGCAGTCAAAATGGTCAGAAGGAGAAAGAGGTAAAGAAATGACCATGTTGTCAGGGCAAGCGACGATAGTTTGAGATTTTTAACCGTTGGGGAAACGAGACGTGATAGAATACGAAATAGTGACATAAGAAGTTGGTGTCAAATAGTGGATGCAGTCAAAATGGTCAGAAGGCGAAAGAGGTAAAGAAATGACCATGTTGTCAGGGCAAGCGACGATAGTTTGAGATTTTTAACCGTTGGGTAAAACGAGACGTGATAGAATACGAAATAGTGATATAAGAAGCTGGTGTCAAATAGCGGATGCAGTTAAATGTCTCAGAAGACGAAAGAGGGAATGGAATGACCATGCTGACAGGGCAAGCGACGATAGTTTGGTATTCTTGAATTTTGGGGAAAAGAGACGTGATAGAATACGAAATAGTGACATAAGAAGCTGGTTTCAAATAGCGGATGCAGTCAAAATGGTCAGAAGGCGAAAGAGGTAAAGAAATGACCATGTTGTCAGGGCAAGCGACGATAGTTTGAGATTTTTAACCGTTGGGGAAACGAGACGTGATAGAATACGAAATAGTGACATAAGAAGCTGGTTTCAAATAGCGGATGCAGTCAAAAGGGTCAGAAGGCGAAAGAGGTAAAGAAATGACCATGTTGTCAGGGCAAGCGACGATAGTTTGAGATTTTTAACCGTTGGGGAAACGAGACGTGATAGAATACGAAATAGTGACATAAGAAGCTGGTGTCAAATAGCGGATGCAGTCAAAATGGTCAGAAGGCGAAAGAGGGAATGGAATGACCATGTTGACAGGGCAAGCGACGACAGTTTGGTATTCTTGAACTTTGGGGAAAAGAGACGTGATAGAATACGAAATAGTGACATAAGAAGCTGGTTTCAAATATCGGATGCAGTCAAAATGGTCAGAAGGCGAAAGAGGGGAAGGAATGACCATGTTGTCAGGGCAAGCGACGACAGTTTGGTATTCTTGAACTTTGGGGAAAAGAGACGTGATAGAATACGAAATAGTGACATATGAAGCTGGTGTCAAATAGCGGATTCAGTCAAAATGGTCAGAAAGCGAAAGAGGGAATGGAATGACCATGTTGTCAGGGCAAGCGGCGATAGTTTGAGATTTTTAACCGTTGGGGAAACGAGACGTGATAGAATTCGAAATAGTGACATAAGAAGCTGGTGTCAAATAGTGGATGCAGTCAAAATGGTCAGAAGGCGAAAGAGGGAATGGAATGACCATGTTGTCAGGGCAAGCGACGACAGTTTGGTATTCTTGAACTTTGGGGAAAAGAGACGTGATAGAATACGAAATAGTGACATAAGAAGCTGGTGTCAAATAGCGGATTCAGTCAAAATGGTCAGAAAGCGAAAGAGGGAAAGGAATGACCATGTTGCCAGGGCAAGCGACGATACTTTGATATTCTTGAACCTTGGGGAAACGAGATATGATAGAATACGAAATAGTGACATAAGAAGCTGGTGTCAAATAGCGGATGCAGTCAAAATGGTCAGAAAGCGAAAGTGGGAAAAGAATGACCATGTTGTCAGGGCTAGCGACGATACTTTGATATTCTTGAACCTTGGGGAAAGGAGATATGATAGAATACGAAATAGTGACATAAGAAGCTGTTGTCAAATAGCGGATGCAGTCAAAATGGTCAGAAGGCGAAAGAGGGAATGGAATGATTATGTTGACAGGGCAAGCGACGACAGTTTGGTATTCTCGAACTTTGGGGAAAGGAGACGTGATAGAATACGAAATAGTGACATAAGAAGCTGGTGTCAAATAGTGGATGCAGTCAAAATGGTCAGAAGGCGAAAGAGGGAATGGAATGACCATGTTGTCAGGGCAAGCGACGACAGTTTGGTATTCTTGACCGTTGGAGAAAAGAGACGTGATAGAATACGAAATAGTGACATAAGAAGCTGGTGTCAAATAGTGGATGCAGTCAAAATGGTCAGAAGGCGAAAGAGGTAAAGAAATGACCATGTTGTCAGGGCAAGCGACGATAGTTTGAGATTTTTAACCGTTGGGGAAACGAGAAGTGATAGAATACGAAATAGTGACATAAGAAGCTGGTGTCAAATAGCGGATTCAGTCAAAATGGTCAGAAAGCGAAAGAGGGAAAGGAATGACCATGTTGTAAGGGCAAGCGACGATACTTTGATATTCTTGAACCTTGGAGAAAGGAGATATGATAGAATACGAAATAGTGACATAAGAAGCTGGTTTCAAATAGCGGATGCAGTCAAAATGGTCAGAAGGCGAAAGAGGTAAAGAAATGACCATGTTGTCAGGGCAAGCGACGATAGTTTGAGATTTTTAACCGTTCGGGAAACGAGACGTGATAGAATACGAAATAGTGACATAAGAAGTTGGTGTCAAATAGTGGATGCAATCAAAATGGTCAGAAGGCGAAAGAGGTAAAGAAATGACCATGTTGTCAGGGCAAGCGACGATAGTTTGAGATTCTTGGCCGTTGGAGAAAAGAGACGTGATAGAATACGAAATAGTGACATAAGAAGCTGGTGTCAAATAGCGGATGCAGTTAAAATGGTCAGAAGGCGAAAGAGGTAAAGAAATGACCATGTTGTCAGGGCAAGCGACGACAGTTTGGTATTCTTGAACTTTGGGGAAAATAGACGTGATAGAATACGAAATAGTGACATATGAAGCTGGTGTCAAATAGCGGATTCAGTCAAAATGGTCAGAAAGCGAAAGAGGGAATGGAATGACCATGTTGTCAGGGCAAGCGGCGATAGTTTGAGATTTTTAACCGTTGGGGAAACGAGACGTGATAGAATACGAAATAGTGACATAAGAAGCTGGTGTCAAATAGTGGATGCAGTCAAAATGGTCAGAAGGCGAAAGAGGGAATGGAATAACCATGTTGTCAGGGCAAGCGACGACAGTTTGGTATTCTTGAACTTTGGGGAAAAGAGACGTGATAGAATACGAAATAGTGACATAAGAAGCTGGTGTCAAATAGCGGATTCAGTCAAAATGGTCAGAAAGCGAAAGAGGGAAAGGAATGACCATGTTGCCAGGGCAAGCGACGATACTTTGATATTCTTGAACCTTGGGGAAACGAGATATGATAGAATACGAAATAGTGACATAAGAAGCTGGTGTCAAATAGCGGATGCAGTCAAAATGGTCAGAAGGCGAAAGAGGGGATGGAATGACCATGTTGACAGGGCAAGCGACGATACTTTGATATTCTTGAACCTTGGGGAAACGAGATATGATAGAATACGAAATAGTGACATAAGAAGCTGGTGTCAAATAGCGGATGCAGTCAAAATGGTCAGAAGGCGAAAGAGGGAATGGAATGACCATGTTGTCAGGGCAAGCGACGATACTTTGATATTCTTGAACCTTGGGGAAAGGAGATATGATAGAATACGAAATAGTGACATAAGAAGCTGGTTTCAAATAGCGGATGCAGTCAAAATGGTCAGAAGGCGAAAGAGGTAAAGAAATGACCATGTTGTCAGGGCAAGCGACGATAGTTTGAGATTTTTAACCGTTGGGGAAACGAGACGTGATAGAATACGAAATAGTGACATAAGAAGCTGGTTTCAAATAGCGGATGCAGTCAAAAGGGTCAGAAGGCGAAAGAGGTAAAGAAATGACCATGTTGTCAGGGCAAGCGACGATAGTTTGAGATTTTTAACCGTTGGGGAAACGAGACGTGATAGAATACGAAATAGTGACATAAGAAGCTGGTGTCAAATAGCGGATGCAGTCAAAATGGTCAGAAGGCGAAAGAGGGAATGGAATGACCATGTTGACAGGGCAAGCGACGACAGTTTGGTATTCTTGAACTTTGGGGAAAAGAGACGTGATAGAATACGAAATAGTGACATAAGAAGCTGGTTTCAAATATCGGATGCAGTCAAAATGGTCAGAAGGCGAAAGAGGGGAAGGAATGACCATGTTGTCAGGGCAAGCGACGACAGTTTGGTATTCTTGAACTTTGGGGAAAAGAGACGTGATAGAATACGAAATAGTGACATATGAAGCTGGTGTCAAATAGCGGATTCAGTCAAAATGGTCAGAAAGCGAAAGAGGGAATGGAATGACCATGTTGTCAGGGCAAGCGGCGATAGTTTGAGATTTTTAACCGTTGGGGAAACGAGACGTGATAGAATTCGAAATAGTGACATAAGAAGCTGGTGTCAAATAGTGGATGCAGTCAAAATGGTCAGAAGGCGAAAGAGGGAATGGAATGACCATGTTGTCAGGGCAAGCGACGACAGTTTGGTATTCTTGAACTTTGGGGAAAAGAGACGTGATAGAATACGAAATAGTGACATAAGAAGCTGGTGTCAAATAGCGGATTCAGTCAAAATGGTCAGAAAGCGAAAGAGGGAAAGGAATGACCATGTTGCCAGGGCAAGCGACGATACTTTGATATTCTTGAACCTTGGGGAAACGAGATATGATAGAATACGAAATAGTGACATAAGAAGCTGGTGTCAAATAGCGGATGCAGTCAAAATGGTCAGAAAGCGAAAGTGGGAAAAGAATGACCATGTTGTCAGGGCTAGCGACGATACTTTGATATTCTTGAACCTTGGGGAAAGGAGATATGATAGAATACGAAATAGTGACATAAGAAGCTGTTGTCAAATAGCGGATGCAGTTAAAATGGTCAGAAGGCGAAAGAGGGAATGGAATGATTATGTTGACAGGGCAAGCGACGACAGTTTGGTATTCTCGAACTTTGGGGAAAGGAGACGTGATAGAATACGAAATAGTGACATAAGAAGCTGGTGTCAAATAGTGGATGCAGTCAAAATGGTCAGAAGGCGAAAGAGGGAATGGAATGACCATGTTGTCAGGGCAAGCGACGACAGTTTGGTATTCTTGACCGTTGGAGAAAAGAGACGTGATAGAATACGAAATAGTGACATAAGAAGCTGGTGTCAAATAGTGGATGCAGTCAAAATGGTCAGAAGGCGAAAGAGGTAAAGAAATGACCATGTTGTCAGGGCAAGCGACGATAGTTTGAGATTTTTAACCGTTGGGGAAACGAGAAGTGATAGAATACGAAATAGTGACATAAGAAGCTGGTGTCAAATAGCGGATTCAGTCAAAATGGTCAGAAAGCGAAAGAGGGAAAGGAATGACCATGTTGTAAGGGCAAGCGACGATACTTTGATATTCTTGAACCTTGGAGAAAGGAGATATGATAGAATACGAAATAGTGACATAAGAAGCTGGTTTCAAATAGCGGATGCAGTCAAAATGGTCAGAAGGCGAAAGAGGTAAAGAAATGACCATGTTGTCAGGGCAAGCGACGATAGTTTGAGATTTTTAACCGTTCGGGAAACGAGACGTGATAGAATACGAAATAGTGACATAAGAAGTTGGTGTCAAATAGTGGATGCAGTCAAAATGGTCAGAAGGCGAAAGAGGTAAAGAAATGACCATGTTGTCAGGGCAAGCGACGATAGTTTGAGATTCTTGGCCGTTGGAGAAAAGAGACGTGATAGAATACGAAATAGTGACATAAGAAGCTGGTGTCAAATAGCGGATGCAGTTAAAATGGTCAGAAGGCGAAAGAGGTAAAGAAATGACCATGTTGTCAGGGCAAGCGACGACAGTTTGGTATTCTTGAACTTTGGGGAAAATAGACGTGATAGAATACGAAATAGTGACATATGAAGCTGGTGTCAAATAGCGGATTCAGTCAAAATGGTCAGAAAGCGAAAGAGGGAATGGAATGACCATGTTGTCAGGGCAAGCGGCGATAGTTTGAGATTTTTAACCGTTGGGGAAACGAGACGTGATAGAATACGAAATAGTGACATAAGAAGCTGGTGTCAAATAGTGGATGCAGTCAAAATGGTCAGAAGGCGAAAGAGGGAATGGAATAACCATGTTGTCAGGGCAAGCGACGACAGTTTGGTATTCTTGAACTTTGGGGAAAAGAGACGTGATAGAATACGAAATAGTGACATAAGAAGCTGGTGTCAAATAGCGGATTCAGTCAAAATGGTCAGAAAGCGAAAGAGGGAAAGGAATGACCATGTTGCCAGGGCAAGCGACGATACTTTGATATTCTTGAACCTTGGGGAAACGAGATATGATAGAATACGAAATAGTGACATAAGAAGCTGGTGTCAAATAGCGGATGCAGTCAAAATGGTCAGAAGGCGAAAGAGGGGATGGAATGACCATGTTGACAGGGCAAGCGACGATACTTTGATATTCTTGAACCTTGGGGAAACGAGATATGATAGAATACGAAATAGTGACATAAGAAGCTGGTGTCAAATAGCGGATGCAGTCAAAATGGTCAGAAGGCGAAAGAGGGAATGGAATGACCATGTTGTCAGGGCAAGCGACGATAGTTTGGTATTCTTAAACTTTGGGGAAAAGAGACGTGATAGAATACGAAATAGTGACAAAAGAAGCTGGTGTCAAAGAGTGGATGGAGTCAAATGTGTCAGAAGGCGAAAGAGTAAATGGAATGACCATGTTGTCAGGGCAAGCGACGATAGTGTGAGATTCTTGACCGTTGGAGAAAAGAGACGTGATAGAATACGAAATAGTGACATAAGAAGCTGGTTTCAAATATCGGATGCAGTCAAAATGGTCAGAAGGCGAAAGAGGGAAAGGAATGACCATGTTGTCAGGGCAAGCGAAGATAGTTTGAGATTCTTGACCGTTGAAGAAACGAGACGTGATAGAATACGAAATAGTGACATAAGAAGCTGGTGTCAAATAGCGGATGCAGTCAAATGTGTCAGAAGGCGAAAGAGGGAATGGAATGACCATGTTGACAGGCAAGCGACGACAGTTTGGTATTCTTGAACTTTGGGGAAAAGAGACGTGATAGAATACGAAATAGTGACATAAGAAGCTGGTGTCAAATAGTGGATTCAGTCAAAATGGTCAGAAAGCGAAAGAGGGAAAGGAATGACCATGTTGTCAGGGCAAGCGACGATAGTTTGAGATTCTTGGCCGTTGGAGAAAAGAGACGTGATAGAATACGAAATAGTGACATAAGAAGCTGGTGTCAAATAGCGGATGCAGTCAAAACGGTCAGAAGGCGAAAGAAGGAAAGGAATGACCATGTTGTCAGGGCAAGCGACGATAGTTTGAGATTCTTGGCCGTTGGAGAAAAGAGACGTGATAGAATACGAAATAGTGACATAAGAAGCTGGTGTCAAATAGCGGATGCAGTCAAAACGGTCAGAAGGCGAAAGAGGTAAAGAAATGACCATGTTGTCAGGGCAAGCGACGATACTTTGATATTCTTGAACCTTGGGGAAAAGGGACGTGATAGAATACGAAATAGTGACATATGAAGCTGGTGTCAAATAGCGGATTCAGTCAAAATGGTCAGAAAGCGAAAGAGGGAAAGGAATGACCATGTTGCCAGGGCAAGCGACGATACTTTGATATTCTTGAACCTTGGGGAAACGAGATATGATAGAATACGAAATAGTGACATAAGAAGCTGGTGTCAAATAGCGGATGCAGTCAAAATGGTCAGAAAGCGAAAGTGGGAAAAGAATGACCATGTTGTCAGGGCTAGCGACGATACTTTGATATTCTTGAACCTTGGGGAAAGGAGATATGATAGAATACGAAATAGTGACATAAGAAGCTGTTGTCAAATAGCGGATGCAGTCAAAATGGTCAGAAGGCGAAAGAGGGAATGGAATGACCATGTTGTCAGGGCAAGCGACGACAGTTTGGTATTCTTGACCGTTGGAGAAAAGAGACGTGATAGAATACGAAATAGTGACATAAGAAGCTGGTGTCAAATAGTGGATGAAGTCAAAATGGTCAGAAGGCGAAAGAGGTAAAGAAATGACCATGTTGTCAGGGCAAGCGACGATAGTTTGAGATTTTTAACCTTTGGGGAAACGAGAAGTGATAGAACACGAAATAGTGACATAAGAAGCTGGTGTCAAATAGCGGATTCAGTCAAAATGGTCAGAAAGCGAAAGAGGGAAAGGAATGACCATGTTGTCAGGGCAAGCGACGATACTTTGATATTCTTGAACCTTGGAGAAAGGAGATATGATAGAATACGAAATAGTGACATAAGAAGCTGGTTTCAAATAGCGGATGCAGTCAAAATGGACAGAAGGCGAAAGAGGTAAAGAAATGACCATGTTGTCAGGGCAAGCGACGATAGTTTGAGATTTTTAACCGTTCGGGAAACGAGACGTGATAGAATACGAAATAGTGACATAAGAAGTTGGTGTCAAATAGTGGATGCAGTCAAAATGGTCAGAAGGCGAAAGAGGTAAAGAAATGACCATGTTGTCAGGGCAAGCGACGATAGTTTGAGATTCTTGGCCGTTGGAGAAAAGAGACGTGATAGAATACGAAATAGTGACATAAGAAGCTGGTGTCAAATAGCGGATGCAGTTAAAATGGTCAGAAGGCGAAAGAGGTAAAGAAATGACCATGTTGTCAGGGCAAGCGACGATAGTTTGGTATTCTTGAACTTTGGGGAAAAGAGACGTGATAGAATACGAAATAGTGACATAAGAAGCTGGTGTCAAATAGCGGATTCAGTCAAAATGGTCAGAAAGCGAAAGAGGGAAAGGAATGACCATGTTGTCAGGGCAAGCGACGATAGTTTGAGATTCTTGAACGTTGGGTAAAGGTGACATGATAGAATACGAAATAGTGACATAAGAAGCTGGTGTCAAATAGCGGATGCAGTCAAAACGGTCAGAAGGCGAAAGAAGGAATGGAATGACCATGTTGACAGGGCAAGCGACGACAGTTTGGTATTCTTGAACTTTGGGGAAAAGAGACGTGATAGAATACGAAATAGTGACATAAGAAGCTGGTGTCAAATAGTGGATTCAGTCAAAATGGTCAGAAAGCAAAAGAGGGAAAGGAATGACCATGTTGTCAGGGCAAGCGACGACAGTTTGGTATTCTTGAACTTTGGGGAAAAGAGACGTGATAGAATACGAATTAGTGACATATGAAGCTGGTGTCAAATAGCGGATTCAGTCAAAATGGTCAGAAGGCGAAAGAGGGGAAGGAGTGACCATGTTGTCAGGGCAAGCGACGATAGTTTGAGATTCTTGACCGTTTGAGAAAAGAGACGTGATAGAAAACGAAATAGTGACATAAGAAGCTGGTGTCAAATAGCGGATGCAGTTAAATGTGTCAGAAGGCGAAAGAGGGAATGGAATGACCATGTTGTCAGGGCAAGCGACGATAGTTTGGTATTCTTAAACTTTGGGGAAAAGGGACGTGATAGAATACGAAATAGTGACAAAAGAAGCTGGTGTCAAAGAGTGGATGCAGTCAAATGTGTCAGAAGGCGAAAGAGGGAATGGAATGACCATGTTGTCAGGGCAAGCGACGATAGTGTGAGATTCTTGACCGTTGGAGAAAAGAGACGTGATAGAATACGAAATAGTGACATAAGAAACTGGTTTCAAATATCGGATGCAGTCAAAATGGTCAGAAGGCGAAAGAGGTAAAGGAATGACCATGTTGTCAGGGCAAGCGACGATACTTTGATATTCTTGAACCTAGGGGAAAGTAGGTATGATAGAATACGAAATAGTGACATAAGAAGGTGGTTTCTAATAGCGGATGCAGTCAAAATGGTCAGAAGGCGAAAGAGGTAAAGAAATGGCCATGTTGTCAGGGCAAGCGACGATAGTTTGAGACTTTTAACCTTTGGGGAAACGAGACGTGATAGAATACGAAATAGTGATATAAGAAGCTGGTGTCAAATAGCGGATGCAGTTAAATGTCTCAGAAGGCGAAAGAGGGAATGGAATGACCATGCTGACAGGGCAAGCGACGATAGTTTGGTATTCTTGAACTTTGGGGAAAAGAGACGTGATAGAATACGAAATAGTGACAAAAGAAGCTGGTGTCAAAGAGTGGATGCCGTCAAATGTGTCAGAAGGCGAAAGAGGGAATGGAATGACCATGTTGTCAGGGCAAGCGACGATAGTGTAAGATTCTTGAACCTTGGGTAAGGGAGACATGATAGAATACGAAATAGTGACATAAGAAGCTGGTGTCAAATAGCGGATGCAGTTAAAATGGTCAGAAGGCGAAAGAGGTAAAGAAATGACCATGTTGTCAGGGCAAGCGACGATAGTTTGGTATTCTTGAACTTTGGAGGAAAGAGACGTGATAGAATACGAAATAGTGTCATAAGAAGCTGGTGTCAATTAGTGGATTCAGTCAAAATGGTCAGAAAGCGAAAGAGGGAATGGAATGACCATGTTGTCAGGGCAAGCGACGATAGTTTGAGATTCTTGAACCTTGGGTAAAGGAGACATGACAGAATACGAAATAGTGACATAAGAAGCTGGTGTCAAATAGCGGATGCAGTTAAAATGGTCAGAAGGCGAAAGAGGTAAAGAAATGACCATGTTGTCAGGGCAAGCGACGATACTTTGATATTCTTGAACCTTGGAGAAAGGAGATATGATAGAATACGAAATAGTGACATAAGAAGCTGGTTTCAAATAGCGGATGCAGTCAAAATGGTCAGAAGGCGAAAGAGGGAATGGAATGATTATGTTGACAGGGCAAGCGACGACAGTTTGGTATTCTCGAACTTTGGGGAAAGGAGACGTGATAGAATACGAAATAGTGACATAAGAAGCTGGTGTCAAATAGTGGATGCAGTCAAAATGGTCAGAAGGCGAAAGAGGGAATGGAATGACCATGTTGTCAGGGCAAGCGACGACAGTTTGGTATTCTTGACCGTTGGAGAAAAGAGACGTGATAGAATACGAAATAGTGACATAAGAAGCTGGTGTCAAATAGTGGATGCAGTCAAAATGGTCAGAAGGCGAAAGAGGTAAAGAAATGACCATGTTGTCAGGGCAAGCGACGATAGTTTGAGATTTTTAACCGTTGGGGAAACGAGAAGTGATAGAACACGAAATAGTGACATAAGAAGCTGGTGTCAAATAGCGGATTCAGTCAAAATGGTCAGAAAGCGAAAGAGGGAAAGGAATGACCATGTTGTCAGGGCAAGCGACGATACTTTGATATTCTTGAACCTTGGAGAAAGGAGATATGATAGAATACGAAATAGTGACATAAGAAGCTGGTTTCAAATAGCGGATGCAGTCAAAATGGTCAGAAGGCGAAAGAGGTAAAGAAATGACCATGTTGTCAGGGCAAGCGACGATAGTTTGAGATTTTTAACCGTTCGGGAAACGAGACGTGATAGAATACGAAATAGTGACATAAGAAGTTGGTGTCAAATAGTGGATGCAGTCAAAATGGTCAGAAGGCGAAAGAGGCAAAGAAATGACCATGTTGTCAGGGCAAGCGACGATAGTTTGAGATTCTTGGCCGTTGGAGAAAAGAGACGTGATAGAATACGAAATAGTGACATAAGAAGCTGGTGTCAAATAGCGGATGCAGTTAAAATGGTCAGAAGGCGAAAGAGGTAAAGAAATGACCATGTTGTCAGGGCAAGCGACGATAGTTTGGTATTCTTGAACTTTGGGGAAAAGAGACGTGATAGAATACGAAATAGTGACATAAGAAGCTGGTGTCAAATAGCGGATTCAGTCAAAATGGTCAGAAAGCGAAAGAGGGAAAGGAATGACCATGTTGTCAGGGCAAGCGACGATAGTTTGAGATTCTTGAACCTTGGGTAAAGGTGACATGATAGAATACGAAATAGTGACATAAGAAGCTGGTGTCAAATAGCGGATGCAGTCAAAACGGTCAGAAGGCGAAAGAAGGAATGGAATGACCATGTTGACAGGGCAAGCGACGACAGTTTGGTATTCTTGAACTTTGGGGAAAAGAGACGTGATAGAATACGAAATAGTGACATAAGAAGCTGGTGTCAAATAGTGGATTCAGTCAAAATGGTCAGAAAGCAAAAGAGGGAAAGGAATGACCATGTTGTCAGGGCAAGCGACGACAGTTTGGTATTCTTGAACTTTGGGGAAAAGAGACGTGATAGAATACGAATTAGTGACATATGAAGCTGGTGTCAAATAGCGGATTCAGTCAAAATGGTCAGAAAGCGAAAGAGGGAATGGAATGACCATGTTGTCAGGGCAAGCGGCGATAGTCTGAGATTTTTAACCGTTGGGGAAACGAGACGTGATAGAATACGAAATAGTGACATAAGAAGCTGGTGTCAAATAGTGGATGCAGTCAAAATGGTCAGAAGGCGAAAGAGGGAATGGAATGACCATGTTGTCAGGGCAAGCGACGACAGTTTGGTATTCTTGAACTTTGGGGAAAAGAGACGTGATAGAATACGAAATAGTGACATAAGAAGCTGGTTTCAAATATCGGATGCAGTCAAAATGGTCAGAAAGCGAAAGAGGGAAAGGAATGACCATGTTGCCAGGGCAAGCGACGATACTTTGATATTCTTGAATCTTGGGGAAAGGAGATATGATAGAATACGAAATAGTGACATAAGAAGCTGGTGTCAAATAGCGGATGCAGTCAAAATGGTCAGAAGGCGAAAGAGGGAATGGAATGACCATGTTGACAGGGCAAGCGACGACAGTTTGGTATTCTTGAACTTTGGGAAAGGAGACGTGATAGAATACGAAATAGTGACATAAGAAGCTGGTTTCAAATATCGGATGCAGTCAAAATGGTCAGAAGGCGAAAGAGGGGAAGGAATGACCATGTTGTCAGGGCAAGCGACGATAGTTTGAGATTCTTGACCGTTTGAGAAAAGAGACGTGATAGAAAACGAAATAGTGACATAAGAAGCTGGTGTCAAATAGCGGATGCAGTTAAATGTGTCAGAAGGCGAAAGAGGGAATGGAATGACCATGTTGTCAGGGCAAGCGACGATAGTTTGGTATTCTTAAACTTTGGGGAAAAGAGACGTGATAGAATACGAAATAGTGACAAAAGAAGCTGGTGTCAAAGAGTGGATGCAGTCAAATGTGTCAGAAGGCGAAAGAGGGAATGGAATGACCATGTTGTCAGGGCAAGCGACGATAGTGTGAGATTCTTGACCGTTGGAGAAAAGAGACGTGATAGAATACGAAATAGTGACATAAGAAGCTGGTTTCAAATATCGGATGCAGTCAAAATGGTCAGAAGGCGAAAGAGGTAAAGGAATGACCATGTTGTCAGGGCAAGCGACGATACTTTGATATTCTTGACCCTAGGGGAAAGTAGGTATGATAGAATACGAAATAGTGACATAAGAAGGTGGTTTCTAATAGCGGATGCAGTCAAAATGGTCAGAAGGCGAAAGAGGTAAAGAAATGGCCATGTTGTCAGGGCAAGCGACGATAGTTTGAGACTTTTAACCTTTGGGGAAACGAGACGTGATAGAATACGAAATAGTGATATAAGAAGCTGGTGTCAAATAGCGGATGCAGTTAAATGTCTCAGAAGGCGAAAGAGGGAATGGAATGACCATGCTGACAGGGCAAGCGACGATAGTTTGGTATTCTTGAACTTTGGGGAAAAGAGACGTGATAGAATACGAAATAGTGACAAAAGAAGCTGGTGTCAAAGAGTGGATGCCGTCAAATGTGTCAGAAGGCGAAAGAGGGAATGGAATGACCATGTTGTCAGGGCAAGCGACGATAGTGTAAGATTCTTGAACCTTGTGTAAGGGAGACATGATAGAATACGAAATAGTGACATAAGAAGCTGGTGTCAAATAGCGGATGCAGTTAAAATGGTCAGAAGGCGAAAGAGGTAAAGAAATGACCATGTTGTCAGGGCAAGCGACGATAGTTTGGTATTCTTGAACTTTGGGGAAAAGAGACGTGATAGAATACGAAATAGTGTCATAAGAAGCTGGTGTCAATTAGTGGATTCAGTCAAAATGGTCAGAAAGCGAAAGAGGGAATGGAATGACCATGTTGTCAGGGCAAGCGACGATAGTTTGAGATTCTTGAACCTTGGGTAAAGGAGACATGACAGAATACGAAATAGTGACATAAGAAGCTGGTGTCAAATAGCGGATGCAGTTAAAATGGTCAGAAGGCGAAAGAGGTAAAGAAATGACCATGTTGTCAGGGCAAGCGACGATAGTTTGAGATTCTTGGCCGTTGGAGAAAAGAGACGTGATAGAATACGAAATAGTGACAAAAGAAGCTGGTGTCAAATAGCGGATGCAGTCAAAACGGTCAGAAGGCGAAAGAGGGAATGGAATGACCATGTTGGCAGGGCTGGCGACGACAGTTTGGTATTCTTGAACTTTGGGGAAAAGAGACGTGATAGAATACGAAATAGTGACATAAGAAGCTGGTGTCAAATAGCGGATTCAGTCAAAATGGTCAGAAAGCGAAAGAGGGAATGGAATGACCATGTTGTCAGGGCAAGCGGCGATAGTTTGAGATTTTTAACCGTTGGGGAAACGAGACGTGATAGAATACGAAATAGTGACATAAGAAGCTGGTGTCAAATAGTGGATGCAGTCAAAATGGTCAGAAGGCGAAAGAGGGAATGGAATGACCATGTTGTCAGGGCAAGCGACGACTGTTTGGTATTCTTGAACTTTGGGGAAAAGAGACGTGATAGAATACGAAATAGTGACATAAGAAGCTGGTGTCAAATAGCGGATGCAGTCAAAATTGTCAGAAAGCGAAAGTGGGAAAAGAATGACCATGTTGTCAGGGCTAGCGACGATACTTTGATATTCTTGAACCTTGGGGAAAGGAGATATGATAGAATACGAAATAGTGACATAAGAAGCTGTTGTCAAATAGCGGATGCAGTCAAAATGGTCAGAAGGCGAAAGAGGGAATGGAATGATTATGTTGACAGGGCAAGCGACGACAGTTTGGTATTCTCGAACTTTGGGGAAAGGAGACGTGATAGAATACGAAATAGTGACATAAGAAGCTGGTTTCAAATATCGGATGCAGTCAAAATGGTCAGAAGGCGAAAGAGGGGAAGGAATGACCATGTTGTCAGGGCAAGCGACGATAGTTTGAGATTCTTGACCGTTTGAGAAAAGAGACGTGATAGAATACGAAATAGTGACATAAGAAGCTGGTGTCAAATAGCGGATGCAGTTAAATGTGTCAGAAGGCGAAAGAGGGAATGGAATGACCATGTTGTCAGGGCAAGCGACGATAGTTTGGTATTCTTAAACTTTGGGGAAAAGAGACGTGATAGAATACGAAATAGTGACAAAAGAAGCTGGTGTCAAAGAGTGGATGCAGTCAAGTGTGTCAGAAGGCGAAAGAGGGAATGGAATGACCATGTTGTCAGGGCAAGCGACGATAGTGTGAGATTCTTGACCGTTGGAGAAAAGAGACGTGATAGAATACGAAATAGTGACATAAGAAGCTGGTTTCAAATATCGGATGCAGTCAAAATGGTCAGAAGGTGAAAGAGGGGAAGGAATGACCATGTTGTCAGGGCAAGCGACGATAGTTTGGTATTCTTGAACTTTGGGGAAAAGAGACGTGATAGAATACGAAATAGTGTTATAAGAAGCTGGCGTCAAAGAGTGGATGCAGTCAAATGTGTCAGAAGGCGAAAGAGGGATGGAATGACCATGTTGTCAGGGCAAGCGACGATAGTGTGAGATTCTTGACCGTTGGGAAAACGAGACGTGATAGAATACGAAATAGTGTTATAAGAAGCTGGCGTCAAAGTGTGGATGCAGTCAAATATGTCAGAAGGCGAAAGAGGGAATGGAATGACCATGTTGTCCGTGCAAGCGACGATAGTTTAAATTTCTTGACCGTTGGGAAAACAAGACGTGATTGGATACGAAATAATGACGTAAGAAGCTGGTGTCAAATAACGGATGCAGTCAAATATGTGAGAAGGTGAAAGAGGGAAGGAGTGATCATGTTGACAGGGCAAGCGACGATAGTTGGAGAGTCTTGACCGTTGGGGAAACGAGACGTGATAGAATAAGAAATAGTGATATAAGAAGCTGGTGTCAAAGGGTGGATGCAGTCAAATTGAGACAGAAGGCGAACGAGGGAATGGATTGTCCATGTTGTCAGTGCAAGCGACGATAGTTTGAGATTCTTGGCCGTTGGGAAAACGGAATCCCGGCCTACCATAGAAGAGATGAATGGGTGTCTTGAGATGAACTTGAAAGTGTTAATGGGAATAATTTTTATATAACGGTGTGCAACAGTGATAATTCTGTTTGTGAGATGAATCTGTCGCAAATCCCTTTGATGCGTGAAGCCTATGCAAAAAAAAGAAGTAACTTATTTAAATTAAATCTCTTATTACTTATTGTGACTATTACATCCAGAATAACATTTTAATACGATATTCTCACGTACGATGTCTTTAGACCTGATAATACTCATTGTAATATGAATGAAACGTTGTCATACAAGACATTTTGTCGAGGTCCATACCAAAAGAAGTTTTCAAAAACATAATGAAAACCGTATCCAACACCCTAGAACGTCCTCCACCCCCCCCCCCTAGTCAAGCAGGGGGAGCCTCAGTCAGTTCCAGAGTCATATTGAGACCACTTGAATTACGCGTTAAGTGTCATCGTGCAGTTAAGAATGCAAAGATTATTGAACACATGCGCTACGTATATAAACGACAGAGGCTGGCTTTGTGGATCAGTTGACAGCGAGCGATTTCCTTAGCGCGGATCGGGTGTTTGTCGAAGTATTGTGTGAAGTGTTACTGTGTTATAATCAGTGGGGAACTCCATTATTTGATATTATTATTATTGCATGTGGACAAATCTAACTGGAATTATTGTACGAGTCGATTACAAGTTGTTATTTGTGATTAATTAATGCTGAAGATTAGTGACTTCATTTGTGTCTGTATTTTGTTTTCCACTGTACCATACTACGATCAGTTAGACTGTCGTAACATACTGTTATGCCATTACAGAACATTCTACATGATTCCCGGCTATGCCAGCAGAGCCCGGCTGTTATATGTGTGTGCGTACACATTGCTGCTACTTTGAGATGAAAGACAATTACGTGACACTTCTCACGCGTCAACCACCGAGGCTGTTCTAGACTTCAACGGTCCGCGAGCACTGTGTTCAATGCCGCAAACAATTAGGCTCTAGTGTTTTCTGGAATTGTTGACGCGTGTTATGGATTATTCTGAAACACTACTTGTACTATCTATTTAAACAACAACAGCTGTTGCTTAGTTTCAGTTTAAGTGGCGATTTATTCCAGTGAGGTTTAAAGTATTGTGGCGAAGTGTTATGTGTTTTGTAATTGTGCGGAACTCTATTAGTTGGCATTATTATTTCGTTTGGACAATTTTTATTCCACTTCTTGTAAGAGACTATCTTGTTGATTACAAATTGTTAATGGTAATATTTAAAGCTGGTACCTAATTAATGATTTTATTCGGCGTCTTGTATTTTGTTTTCCACAGCACCACACGATGATCAGTTAGAACGTCGTAACAATACGATATCGTTTGTTTCTTCTTTGAAGTTTTAATAAAAGTGCCCAATATAGCTTTATCTCTTGTTTAATTATTCACTCAATTAATTTAAGCCCACGGACTGTGTAAGTCCATAATGAAATGTTAGTCGTTTCCACGCCGGTGAAAACCTTTATGTTACAACTGCAAGTGTAGCAATTGACGGCAAGTAAATTAGGCGCTGATGGGACTACGTTGCGCGTTCTGGTCGATAGTGACGAGTCGGCCCCCATTACGATGTCCTCTGATAGCCTGTAATGACACAGCTTTATGTAGGCAGTTTAGCAGCTCATCAGGGGGCCATGGCGCTCTTGATTGATGCGACAAAATTTGATTGCCCGGTCTTTGTGGCTATAGGTAATTAAAAGATATTAATATCGGTGAGTAAATAACAAAATTCTCTCTCTCAAGTGGAATAAACTGTCTCAATACCAGAGTTAAAACAACCTCAAGTGTGATTTCTAATATTTTTAAGTAACAAAACTCCTGATAATGACTGTCCAGGATTATGTCACCGCATTGAAATACATGACACGAAATGTTGTAAAAGGATGCGGGAAATTAAGAGTTTGATATAATTAAGAAAATCTGAATGACAGAAACGAGGCTATCCGTATATGAATTTATGTATACTGGAAAACATTTTAAATATAATGCAGTAATTTGGGGATGGAGACAATGCTTCAGATGAAGGAAGATTGGACAGTGCAATTGAAAGAAGAAACAGATTGGAAAGGAAAAGTTTTCGCCTACTAAAAATGAAAATAAAAAGGAAAGTTTATAATGTAATAGAAAAGAGTTCAATGCCATCATCATTTCCGTAACACTGCATAGGCAAGATACTGCCTATTCCGCCTTCAAAAATCCTCCAGCCATCTTTTCCTGGCTTTACCCACACACCTGTGTCCTATAGGTTTGTATTTCCAGACTTGTTTGGCCAATCTGGAATCTGATATTCTTTCTCAGTGTTCTTTTTACCGTTGTTAGTAATCTTTTAAATTTTTCATTCCAGTTAAAAACTTGTACCTCTTTCCTTAAATAGTCAAGTTTACAACACTCTTTAACTCCTCTTAAGAACGCCATTTCGGAAGCCTGTAATTTAATGTCATGTTTCTTTGTTGCTGTCCATTACTCACATCCATAGGACAGAGCAGGGACTGCCATAACTTTATAGAACTTTAGTTTTGTATGCCAACATACCTTGTTTCTAAAATACGGTTGATTGTTCCACAGAACGCTTCAAACTTACCTAATTTAACATCAATATCATAATTCCTATCATAGCCAATATAATTTCTTAAAAAATTGAAGTGGCTCACCTGTTCTACAGTGTAATCAATAACATTGTAGAAAAAAAAAAGAAAAAGAAAAAGAAAAAGAAAAAGAAAAAGAAAAAGAAAAAGAAAAAGAAAAAGAAAAAGAAAAAGAAAAAGAAAAAGAAAAAGAAAAAGAAAAAGAAAAAGAAAAAGAAAAAGAAAAAGAAAAAGAAAACAACAAGTATAAAGAATTGAAATTGCCATGTGGTCCTCAGATGGCCGATACAAATAGAAAAAAATGGCTCATCTGTTCTACAATTACTCATTGTTTTGTAAAATGTAAAAAAAAATTTAATCATTATTTTTGTTTCTTGCCTCGAAATGGCATTACCTTTGAATTGCTTGGAAATCTAATGAAGCTTAGAAACGGATTTTTGCAAATCAGATTCTGTATTTTTGAAGTACGAGGAAGTCGTCAGCAAACAACAGCACATTCAAATATCTGTCTTGTGATAACATCACGGTTCACTAGATGCTTTTCACTTCCTTATCAGATCGTCAAGATAAATATTTAAAAAAGTCAGTGATATACTGTACCACTGTCTTAACAGTTTGATTTGTTGAGATATTTTTGACACTAATCTTGTTCCGTTACATAGGCAAGCCTCTTCCTTTACGCCATGTTCCACGAGCAACCTCAACTCACTCCTAACTCAACACCAATATCAATTCCCATCATAACAAATATAAGTTCTCAAATAATTAAATTAGCTCATCTGTTCTACAATTCGACCATTTATCATTATTTTTTCTTTGTTCTTATTAGCTGCTTACCTCGAAACACCATTACCTTTGTTTTTATAGTAGACATTTTCATATTGTATTGCTTGGAAATCTGATGAAGCTTAAAAACGGATTTTTGCAAATCAGATTCTGTATTTTGAAGTACAAGCAATTCGTCAGCAAATAACAGCACATTCAGATATCTGTCTCGTGATAACGTCAGGGTTTACTAGATATTTTTTACTTCCTTATCAGATAGTCAAGATAAATATTAGAAAAATTTAAGTGATATACTGTACCATTGTCTTAACATCTTGACTGACAGATATTTGGTGAGATATCTTACAATTATTTTTGACAGCCAATCTTGTTCCGTTATATAGACAAGCATCTTCCTTTACGTCATGTTCCACGAGGAACCTCCGCCACCTATTAAAACCCTCCGCATCGTTAACGCTATTCTAATATTAATGCTACTCCGAAACGTACATCCCCATTCGCAGATCTTCCCAAATTCTTGGATTTTCTCACTTCCTACAAAGTGTTTTCATTCACTGAGTCTCTTTTCCTTGCCATCTCCTATCATTCTCTTGGTCTTATACATAAAGTGTTATTCACATTTTTCGTCACCAGACGTTTAACCACCATAATCACTTCCTCACAGAAACTTACGTACAAAAAAACAAACAAACTGAAGTCCACAGTTTACAAACGTTTTATATATTCGGCGACGAAATAAATATTTTTATTTAAAAAATACGTACGGACAAATTTCGAAAGCCTTACAGCAACTCGAATAGTGTTCGTGACACGTAAGCTAAGGACTTCTGCCTTATACAATCAGCGACGCGTACGAAGTCCACTTGCATATCAGAGTATGTCCACCGTCACAGTGACTGCTAAGAAAATCACCATATTATATAGAGGTAATAGATTGATTACATTACATACAAAGTCTTCTTCTTCTTCTTCTTCTTCTTCTTCTTCTTCTTCTTCTTCTTCTTCTTCTTCTTCTTCTTCTTCTTCTTCTTCTTCTTCTTCCTCTTCTGCTTCTTCTTCTTCTTCTTCTTCTTCTTCTTCTTCTTCTTCTTCTTCTCCTCCTCCTCCTCCTCCTCCTCCTCCTTCCTCTTCTTCTTCTTCTTTTCTTATTCCTTTCTTTTTCTTTTCCTTTTTCTTCCTTGTCCTCCACAGCAACGTATCCGATAGACGTCGACTGTCGTCCAGCTCATTATTATCAGGTTGTTCTTTGTGTGACCTTGCATCAGTGTGGTTATGCTTCCCAGTTGTGTCCAGTGGATTTATAAAGTAAGTAGCGGTTCTTCTTACTTCCATGTTCTGTAAGGAAATAGAAGTATGGTGATCGCGAAAAAAGTCGTGTTCGAGATAGGGGCACCTTCTGATCGTACTACTCTCAAAACATGAAGAAAAGTCATTTTCCGAAATGTGTGTGTGTGTGTGTGGGAGGGGGGAATTGTTTCTATGGCGAACGATAACTGCTGCAAATTTAAGCAGAATAGAATAATTTTTTGCATATGCGCCCGAGTTGTAGAAGACTCAAGGCCTTTTGATTTTGTGAAGAACAGTTAAGGGAAGGGGTAGTTTACCTGCAACGTTTTACATTTTAGCAAAAGTAAAGTACTTAATTTTGATAAATAAAGTATCTTGGAGTCATAATAATCCACTGTAGAAAGCTAGATGGAAGATCTACAAAATAAAAAGGGTAATTGAAGGTGAAGTGATAACGTTTTGTATTGACGTTATAAATTTATTCGACCGAAAACTTAATAATTTCAATAAAATATTAACAGTCAATATCGTTCCATGCTACGTAACCACAGATACGTAAACAAAATATTTTTTTGTTTTCAGAAACTCACAGATAACAAACGCCGGGCGGTATTCGCTTTCTTTCGCGTTGTTTAAATAAAAGAAACTTTAATTATTTATTTTTAAAATATTAACACCTAGGTACAATTCCTATTTTCATTATCTTTCTCAGCGTTTCTACCAAAAGCATTCTGATATATTTGGTTTTGTTCTGAGTATAGGTCTACATATTAAAAATAATTTTATTATGAATTAGAACATGGAAGTCGTGAACGGTTCTCCATAGCGAATTTTTTATAGGCCTACAGTTGTGTTTAATTTCATAGGCGCTGGTGTTTTATTCTTTATTTTTAATGGTTCACGCTTGTCAGTGAACGAAGAGGCTCGGGTAGACTTAAGGTTGTACTGTAATGTACTACGGTTCAGTTGCACCTCAAGACCACGATACGTTGTTCGGTGATCGAAATGTTTGCGTGATAAATTCTCTAACGATGGTTATTGTCCGACCTAACCCTTCTGGTTGAGTGATACATTCTCTAACGATGGTTATTGTCCGACCTAACCCTTCTGGTTGTGTGATACATTCTCTAACGATGGTTATTGTCCGACCTAACCCTTCTGGTTGAGTGATAAATTCTCTAACGATGGTTATTGTCCAACCTAACACTTGTGGTTGTGTGATAAACTCTCTAACGATGGTTATTGTCCGACCTAACCCTTCTGGTTGTGTGATACATTCTCTAACGATGGTTATTGTCCGACCTATCCCTTCTGGTTGGGTGATAAACTCTCTAACGATGGTTATTGTCCGACCTAACCCTTCTGGTTGTGTGATAAACTCTCTAACGATGGTTATTGTCCGACCTAACCCTTCTGGTTGTGTGATAAACTCTCTAACGATGGTTATTGTCCGACCTAACCCTTCTGGTTGTGTGATAAACTCTCTAACGATGGTTATTGTCCGACCTATCCCTTCCGGTTGGGTGATAAACTCTCTAACGATGGTTATTGTCCGACCTAACCCTTCTGGTTGTGTGATAAACTCTCTAACGATGGTTATTGTCCGACCTAACCCTTCTGGTTGTGTGATAAACTCTCTAACGATGGTTATTGTCCGACCTAACCCTTCTGGTTGTGTGATACATTCTCTAACGATGGTTATTGTCCGACCTAACCCTTCTGGTTGAGTGATAAATTCTCTAACGATGGTTATTGTCCGACCTAACCCTTCTGGTTGTGTGATAAACTCTCTAACGATGGTTATTGTCCGACCTAACCCTTCTGGTTGTGTGATAAACTCTCTAACGATGGTTATTGTCCGACCTATCCCTTCTGGTTGGGTGATAAACTCTCTAACGATGGTTATTGTCCGACCTAACCCTTCTGGTTGTGTGATAAACTCTCTAACAATGGTTATTGTCCGACCTAACCCTTCTGGTTGTGTGATAAACTCTCTAACGATGGTTATTGTCCGACCTATCCCTTCTGATTGGGTGATAAACTCTCTAACGATGGTTATTGTCCGACCTAACCCTTCTGGTTGTGTGATACATTCTCTAACGATGGTTATTGTCCGACCTAACCCTTCTGGTTGAGTGATAAATTCTCTAACGATGGTTATTGTCCGACCTAACCCTTCTGGTTGTGTGATAAACTCGCTAACGATGGTTATTGTCCGACCTAACCCTTCTGGTTGTGTGATACATTCTCTAACGATGGTTATTGTCCAACCTATCCCTTCTGGTTGGGTGATAAACTCTCTAACGATGGTTATTGTCCGACCTAACCCTTCTGGTTGTGTGATAAACTCTCTAACGATGGTTATTGTCCGACCTAACCCTTCTGGTTGTGTGATAAACTCTCTAACGATGGTTATTGTCCGACCTAACCCTTCTGGTTGTGTGATAAACTCTCTAACGATGGTTATTGTCCGACCTATCCCTTCTGGTTGGGTGATAAACTCTCTAACGATGGTTATTGTCCGACCTAACCCTTCTGGTTGTGTGATAAACTCTCTAACGATGGTTATTGTCCGACCTAACCCTTCTGGTTGTGTGATAAACTCTCTAACGATGGTTATTGTCAGACCTAACCCTTCTGGTTGTGTGATAAACTCTCTAACGATGGTTATTGTCCGACCTATCCCTTCTGGTTGGGTGATAAACTCTCTAACGATGGTTATTGTCCGACCTAACCCTTCTGGTTGTGTGATAAATTCACGCAACGACGGTAATAATCCGACGTAACACTTCATCATCATCATCACCACTCCAAGGACTAGGCCTTAGACCTGCTTTGGAACTAATTTCCTCCTTAGTCTACCGACGTCTCAATTCCCAGTAGAGTGATAATCCAAGGCAGCCACAAGTAGACGGGTATCAGGCATTCGGTTCAAGTGTTCACACCATCTCCTTCTGTGGTCTTCAATCTTCTGGTGCATTGATACAATGTTTAAATCCCGTCTAGCGTCCTCGTTTCTTCTCCGATCCAAGAGAGAACAACGTTGCGTCCCTCTTAGAAATTTTATTACGGCTGCCTGAATTCTCTGCACGTCTCGTTTACCAAGAGTCCATGTCTCACTAGTATACTTGATGTGGGGACAGCCACAATTTTATAAAATTTCATTCGGGTATCCTTCCGTGTTTTATTTTTCAAGTACCTATGAATCGTTCCACAAACGCGTCTAAATTTTGTTAGCTTATTATCCAAATCAATATCAGTTCCATATGAGGCATCACATCCCAAGTGATTAAAATGAATAATCTGATCCAAAATCTGATTATTCATATTTATCTTAGTTTTTATAAGTCACCTGCCCTGAAATGTCATCATTTTAGATTTTGTAGCAGAGATCTGTGTATGATGCTATTGAACGTAAATATTGTCCTAACACTTCTGATAATTAATTTTATTTCCACTACAAACTTATGAAATTGGTTTTCTGTACTGATAAACAGTTTTTTTTTTGTACCTGAGTCGTATAAGTGCAATGTAAGTATAAAAAGTCAGAAACGGGAGCTGCCTGTAATATCCTGATCCTGAGGGAAATCACAGCACAACATGTAGGCGTGCGGATATTCAGACAATGTACATTATGTACGCCTCGTAAACGGGGCTTTACTGCAGACAGACTTTACCTGGTTGCAGACAATTTACCGACACACACGTATCAACTTGTCAAGCTACGATTACCGTCACCACATATGTACCGAACTATAGGAAACAGGGCATATTACCTCAACAGCAGGCTATTGAGAAGCAAACTCATTAGTCGTAACACAAAGACAATAATATATAAGACACTTATCAGACCGGTTGTTACTTATGCAGGCGGGACATGGACATTGGCAAAAAAAAAGAACAACTAACACTAAGATGGTTTGCAAGAAAGAGCGTAAGACGTTTTTATTGCCAAGTTAAAGAAGATGATGAATGGATAATAATAAATAACCAGGATTAAATCATGAGATCGTTGTAAGATTCATAAAGGCTCAACGAATACAATGAGTGGGTCACCTGGAGCGGATAGGTGATCAGCGTATGTCAAAGAAAATCTTGAGGTCGTAAGTTTATAAAAGGAGAAAGAGAGGCCGACCTAGGATAAGATGGTTGGATGATGTGCTAGAGGACCTCAGAAGAATGGATGTGAGGGGTTACACTGAGGTGCCCATGGATACGAGACTTTGGAGAAGATTGGTGTTTTAAGCCAGGGCTCAGATAGTCTGTACTGCTGGAGGAGGAGAAGAAGAAGAAGAAGAAGAAGAAGAAGAAGAAGAAGAAGAAGAAGAAGAAGAAGAAGAAGAAGAAGAAGAAGAAGAAGAAGAAGAAGAAGAAGAAGAAGAAGAAGAAGAAGAAGATATAAAAGTATTATCCATGTTTAAATTTACTCAACTAAATAGTTGACCTACTTGTACTCATACTGTCATTTCATTATGATCCAACGTTTATTTTAAAAGGCCACATAAAGGGCAGGTAATCAACCCCCAACTGGCTCCACACGTTTTCCAGCAACGTTTTAAGTAACCACCAAAGCTTGCACACGTTGGCTGGTAGTGGTGCTGGTGACAAACAACGGTGGAAAGAACACTTAGAAAGAATGTCAGATGCAGACTGGCCAAACAAGTCTGTAAATACTGTTTATTGTAAAGAGATGTTGTTGAGGTGACTTCAAAACGTGGTCCTCTAGTGTCTGTATTGATGCTGCCAAAGTCCGCAGAGAAAGAAGAAGCAGACAAGAAAGTCTGCAGGCAAAAACTGCAGAGCTGGAGACTTGGTATTGTCATAGCTGCGGGTGTTATGGAAACCTTTAACAGGTAAATCGTCCATGAGAGGACTTTTGACTGAATACGCTTTGCCTAAAGCACGTATATTACCATTAGTAATGGTAATAGTTTGTGAAGTAACTATCAGGCAATTAAATATACTTATCGATCGCTGTTAGCAGCAGCTTATCTGGGTTATTCAGAGTGTTAATGGCCAGTTTAAATGGGAGTTAAACGTTCCTGATTGCGTAACGTAGATTAACACAACTTTGTAAGGTTCTGTCTGCGACGTTATACGTCCGTAAAGCCTTCACAATGATAGATCGTTTGGTTGTCCCGAACTTCAGAAATGTCTGGTTTATTCCATTATTAAACTCATTTTCTACATCATCATCCTGACAACACGACTTGGGCAAGGTGCTGCCTGTTCCGCCTTCAAAATCCTCCAGCCACCTCTTCCTGCGTCTACCCACACGCCTGTGCCCTATAGGTTTGTTTGTTTGGCCAGCCTGGAATCTGACATTCTTTCTAAGTGTTTCTTTTCACCGTTGTTTGTAATCTTATAATTTTTCATTCAAGTTGTAAACTTGTAACTCTTCTTTTATGGCCTCATTCCTTATACGGCCAAGCTTAGAACACCTTTCAACTCTTCTTAAGAACGGCATTTCCGAGGCCTGTATTTTACTGTGTCGTTTCTTAACATTTTATCTGTAATTCACACCTGTAGGACAGTACAGGGACTGCCATAACTTTGTGGAACTTCAATTTTGTATCTCGAATACCTTGTTTCTAAAAATACGGTTGATTGTCCCACATATCGCTTGGAACATATCTAATTTAACATCAATATTGTTGTAACGCCCGGGGCTGGGGCCTCACAAAGTGAAAGCTCCAGTCATGTGGACAGGATAGCTGTGGGAATGGCACGTTATTAAATAAGGCATTTACTTAGAATAATAATATTTCTTTAATTCATTAGAGTAACTACGTTCGTTAACAAGTTTGATCTTGATGAACAAATGACAATAATGACAATACAAATGAACAAAATAACAATAATTGAAGTGACATACTCTCGTTACAATAATTCTATTGAGTGTTTTCATTAAGACATAACATTATATTAAAAAAAAATTCTTTATATACTGCCTATTCTTTATTAAACATTATAAAAGCTTTACTAACTATATTTCTGAATTTGGTAAGTTACCACTTTAAATTAGGCATAAATGATTAAGATGTCAATTATACATATTCTTTAACAAATTTAGAACACTATTGACCACTTCTGAGTATAAATAATTCATTATCCAAAATCGATTAATGCTTTAAGTTTGAACTAAGTAAAACAAAAACAATCTTGTAATTACGCCTTTGATGTGGCACCATCGTAGACAGAAGATGTACGGATAGTGCGCAAGGACGCCAAAAAGTGAACACGTGAAAAAAAGAGAATGTGTACTTCCCAGTGCTCTCGTCAGTTTTATACCCTGCGTGACGCAAAAAGTCTCTATGAGTTAAAGCCCAAAATTCAGCCAATCAGAACTGGACTCTGCACGTGTCTCGAAACTTATCAGGTCACACGAGGGGACAATTTGACATTGATTTTTGTGAACCAAAGCGGAATTCGTTCGCGAACACTGACGAGTAAACAATTCTTAGCTTCCCTGGTTGATAACTCGCTACACGTGCCACGATAAAAATAGTCAGCACACTTCCTCACAATCGCTCAGTTTGTTCCTTAAAATAATTCTTAAGATAAAATAAAATAATACATTGAGTAGTTTGAGTATGAGTAGAATCATCATTTACAATTACAGTATATATAAAATCATAACGTGGAATGTGCTGGACACAACACCCCTCCCTACTTTACAAAAGGAAAGTACGGGACGTACTTTGCTTTTCAAAATTTATCCAAAGTATAACCAACTTGCAGTTTTACTTAAGCCCAATGTTCGAACACCTATTCTGTTTACATCATGAAATCTACATCTAAACAAACCACATCTACATCTGATCTGTATATGTACAAGTAAACAAACCAATAAAACAAAAAGATAACACTGTTCCGTCTACGGCAAGTCATTGCTTTCGCTAAGCAGCTGTACACGCTCAGCTGTGTGTAGATACCACATTGTGTCGATGTACACATTTATATATATATATATATATATATATATATATATATATATACATCACGATATTTACAAACAAAATTATTATCCAAATTTTCTAATATATATATATATATATATATATATACAATATATTTCACACATTCTTACCCAACCTCACGCATTACCACATTATACACTGTTTGCGTTATATTCAGTAACTGTATCCCTTACAATTATTACACTTCTTCTTCTTCACATCGTGGTATATCGATACTAACGCATGCTCAAAACATCGAAAATGCAGCTCCGGTTATTGGAAAAGTAGGCCCGCAAATAATACCGGAGTATCTGTATGTAGTAAGGTACTACAGGTACTACAATAAAGGTCTGACGTAAATGGAAAGGTAATCCCGCAGAGCTAATCCTTCAAATGAGTTTGGCACACACAAAGTGAGACAGATTTGGGCCACTAATACAACACAAAGCACTCGGTCAGTAAATTCACCACTTCCACGCAAAGCTTAGACAGTCTGTTCCCTTTAATACCGTTTGTTTACCAGCTGTCCGTCCTCTGATTTACCAAAACACGTAAGTACAATAAGTTGTGTTTGTCTGCAGGAGCCTAGAAATACGATTAGACTCTTATTTATTTATTTTTTTACGTTAATATTAACTGTGACGAAGTCTTCAAAGAGCTTCTTACTATTAATTAATATTGTTACGGAACGGAACATTCTCGAACAATTTAGTGTGTCGTTCTAAATATTTCTAGGCTATCCTAGCAGAGCCCAGCGGTAATGTTTGTGTGCGAACGTATTGCTACTTTGAGAAGAAAGACACTACGTGATTACGTGACACTTAACATTCGTCAACAATCGAGGCTATTCCAGACCGCACCGGTCACGCACTGTGCTTAGGGCCACACATCGAGACTGTATCTAGTGGATTCGAGAACTCCTATAATTTTAACACGTCATCCAGAAAGTGCCAGATTATTCTGGCATCTCAGCGGAATATAAGTATAAACATCCAGCCACGGTCAGTCAGTTTAAGTGGCGATTTATTCCAGTGAGGTTCGAAATATTGTGGCGAAGTGTTATTATGTGATAGCTGTGCGGAACTCCATTAGTTGACATTATTATAGCGTGTGAACAAATTTAACTCAATTATTGTACGAGTATAAACTGTGATAGATACAAACTGATTACAAACTGTAATTTGTGATAAATTAGAGCTGGGGATTAGTGAATTAATTGGTGTCTGTAATTTTGTTTTCCACTGAACCGTACGACGATCAGTGAGACCTTCGTAACAATATTATGATTTGAGAACTTGTAAGCTCTCTGAGCTGCAGAACTAGCTTACTATTTTAAACGAAGAACTGTATTTACTGACGAACACCGTGCCATTTGTATTGAAAACCGTTTTTTACTGAATATGGCCACCAGAGCTGAGGCCGAAACGTCTGAATACACCGTCTTTCAGAATGGTCACTATAGTATATCACGACCCAGCAGCCCAGATTGTGTGAGTACACCGTCTTTCACAGTGGTCACTATAGTATACCACGAGACAACAGCCCAGATTGTCTGAGTACACCGCCTTTCACAATGGTCACTATAGTATACCACGACCCAGCAGCCCAGATTGTGTGAGTACACCGTCTTTCACAGTGGTCACTATAGTATACCACGAGCCAACAGCCCAGATTGTCTGAGTACACCGTCTTTCACAATGGTCACTATAGTATACCACGACCCAACAGCCCAGATTGTGTGAGTACACCGTCTTTCAGAATGGTCACTATAGTATACCACGACCCAGCAGCCCAGATTGTGTGAGTACACCGTCTTTCACAGTGGTCACTATAGTATACCACGAGACAACAGCCCAGATTGTCTGAGTACACCGCCTTTCACAATGGTCACTATAGTATACCACGACCCAGCAGCCCAGATTGTGTGAGTACACCGTCTTTCACAGTGGTCACTATAGTATACCACGAGCCAATAGCCCAGATTGTCTGAGTACACCGCCTTTCACAATGGTCACTATAGTATACCACGACCTAACAGCCCAGATTGTGTGAGTACACCGTCTTTCACAGTGGTCAATATAGTATACCACGACCTAACAGCCCAGATTGTCTGAGTACACCGTCTTTCACAATGGTCACTGTAGTATACCACGACCCAACAGCCCAGATTATGTGAGTACACCGTCTTTCACAATGGTCACTATAGTGTACCACGAGCCAACAGCCCAGATTGTCTGAGTACACCGCCTTTCACAATGGTCAATATAGTATACCACGACCTAACAGCCCAGATTGTCTGAGTACACCGTCTTTCACAATGATCACTGTAGTATACCACGACCCAACAGCCCAGATTGTCTGAGTACACCGTCTTTCAGAATGGTCACTATAGTATACCACGAGCCAACAGCCCAGATTGTCTGAGTACACCGTCTTTCACAATCGTCACTATAGTATACCACGACCCAACAGCCCAGACAATGGTCACTATAGTATACCACGACCCAACAGCCCACAATGGTCACTATAGTATACCACGACCTAACAGCCCAGATTGTCTGAGTACACCGTCTTTCAGAATGGTCACTATAGTATACCACGAGCCAACAGCCCAGATTGTCTGAGTACACCGTCTTTCACAATGGTCACTATAGTATACCACGACCCAACAGCCCAGACAATGGTCACTATAGTATACCACGACCCAACAGCCCACAATGGTCACTATAGTATACCACGACCTAACAGCCCAGATTGTCTGAGTACACCGTCTTTCAGAATGATCACTATAGTATACCACGACCCAACAGCCCACAATGGTCACTATAGTATACCACGACCCAACAGCACACAATGGTCACTATAGTATACCACGACCCAACAACCCAGACAATGGTCACTATAGTATACCACGACCCAACAGCCCAGATTTTAATTCAACAATTATGACGCCGGCCGTGAAAGACTTAGAAATAAGAAGAGAAAATACTTTAACATGTTGTTACGCCATTACAGAACGTTTTCATGTTCTCGGCTAGCCCAGCCGAGTCCAGCTGTAATGTTTGTGTGTGTACGTGAGACCTAACACGCGGGGCAATGCTACGTAATACGGAACAATCTCGTACATTCGATAACGTTTTTCGTTATGCTTCTCAATTAGCCCAACGGTGCGTGTTTATGCGAAGTCGCTCTGAAGGGTCCTCTAGAATTTTCGATTGCTTGTTAAGAATGCATATTATGGAACCCTGCAGACTATAAATAGCCCATACCTGCTGCTTAGTTTTCCGTTATTGTAGACACAGTGCGGGTCGAAGTATTGTGGCGAAGCGTTGTGCTTTATAATTGTGCGGGACAATTATAGATAATTGTCTTTTATATTAGTTGACATTTTTATTGTGCGTAAACAATCTTTATTTGATTTGTTGTAAGATACTTTCTTGTTGATTACAAATTGTTTAATTGTGATAATTAAAGCTTGTGATTAGATACGACGATCACTAGACCGATGTAACAATATTAAAATGTTATTTTCAATGTTCATCCTCTACATTCACAGCACTTAATGAATACTAATTGCTAAACTTTCACGTGTGAAATTTATTTTGTTTATTTACCTCGTACGCGTTTCAGCGTGATGTTCGCCTTCCTCAGCGAGGTGTCATACAGTATGAAGAGGATGAACATTCAAAATAACATTAATACCGCAAACAGAGCGTAAATCATTCACAGATACAGGATATTCTGTATCACACCTCGCTGAGGAAGACGAACATCACGCTGAAACGCGTACGAGGTAAATAAAAAAGAAAGTTTCACACGTGACAGTTTACCAATTAGTATTCAATATTAAACTATTCAACAAATGTGCACACACACGCACACACACACATGTAAAAAATAATATTCCGAATATATGATAGCAAAAAATATGAGACACTTTAAAACGTGCCGTATAAAAACCTACGAAACTTTATCTTTACACGAAGCAAGAGAAGTTAGCCCCTATGACACGTGTCTGAAAAATTAATTCCAGACAGCAGCGGTGAAATTTAATTTAGCAGCAAAATATAAAATTCTGTTTGCGTTCCTTACGCTCTGCGTTAACGTATCGTCGTCCTTGTTAATTTTTTTTAATTAAGTAAAAGTTCATTTGTAAAATAATTTCAAGTTTGTCAGCTCTGCACAAATGGACTACATACTTTGAGACACATTGGAATGTTTTAAATTTAATTATAGATATAGACAAATATCGTCCATTTTACAGGACGGATTTTTTTATAAGCCTGTATGTTTCTTGGCGTAATATCTATCGAAACATTTACACGACCATATACTGTATTTCAATCATTACATTATTTTTTTGAATTTTAAATTTTTATACGAATATTGTTACATTAGGCTCTCGAAAAGTCAAGACTGTCGTCATCCACGTTACTCGGCTAGCCGAGCAGGTGCAGCGCCGTGCAGGCAAGTACCATTCCGGAATGTTCTAGTACTTGTATCTACGCAAATTATGCTGGCATGCCGCCACGAGAATGGAAAATTATTTTGGAACATCTGTAGACTTTATATAAGCAATAGTGGCCGGCTTAGTTAGTTAGTTACACCTGGCGTTATTGTAGAGTGCGGATCAAGTGGTTGTTGCTAGTTGGTGGAAAGTGATTATCGTGTTATAATTAGTGCGAAACTCTAATAATTGACATTATTATTGCGTGTGGACAAATTTAACTAGATTTATTGTATAAGAGTACCTTCTTCTTTTCAAGTTGTAGTTTGTGACTAATTAAAGCCGATTATTAGTGACTTCATTGGTGTCTGTATTTTCTTTCCACTGTACAATATGACGATCCGTGAGACCGTTGTAACAATATAATATTATATTGTACAATATATATTATGACGTATATACTGTACAATATATATTATAACGTATGGTAAACTACAAGCTTTGCCTACATTCACTATTAACTGTTCACACTGTGAGAACAAAAATTTACCAGCCAATTACTATTATGTTTTGTTTACAATCATGAGAATTCCCAAATTCTTGACTTTACCAAATATAGTTGCGCTATAGTTTACCTAATATAAAATAATGATAAGATTTGGGCTCAATAACACGTATTATGAAACTTAATTTTTGTGTCAAACTTAAAGGAAATGCAACAGAAAGATTTAACCATTTCAAACACGCTTACGGAGGTGAATCCGCGAAGCCTTAGTCTCAGGTTTCAGGCCAAACATAGTATTTTAACATGATAATGTTTTTAGGCTGGGGGTCATTCCACAAAAATGTAACGTCATCGAAAAATGTAACGCTTCCACACTTTCGATTCCCCACAGTCTAGAAATCTTCGGTCTCTGTCGTTTTAACATGATAATGTTTGTTATATAGCAAATATTTGTTATATGCACATTATACGTTTCAAAAGCCTAAAAACATTATCATGCTTCGATGTTTCGGTTTCGTCGAAATTTCTTTAATTTTTTTGAATGACCATGCAGCTTAGAAACTGAACTTTAATGTTGATGGATGAAAAAGCACAACATGAATTCTCGCAAATGTATGGAAAGCGAGATATCTCATAAAGTCTAATTGCCTTTTGATACTAACGATGATTAGATACGAACTAGATTTAAACTATCAGACGACTGCACACTATATTTTGTTGCGTGATTCGTGACTAGCAAAGGAATATGCTCAATATCACACCGCGCTTTTAATGAACAAGTCTTTGGCCGGAAAGGGCATTCCTGAGGAGTGCCCCTTACTTTCTAATCGCCTCATTTAAATTTGTGTGATAATTTCTTGATCACAAAGAAAATCGAAGTCCCTATTTTCAAAGTGTAGAAAGAGCTAAAAGACTGTGCAATGCATGGTGGCGGAGGTACAAATACTGGATTTCGAAGCGGGCCGTTCACTTCAGACCTAGCGATATTACGTTCGGTTCGGAGTTGTTGTTGCGGAAAGTGATTATTGTGTTAATTAGTGCAAAACTGTAACGACGTTGACATTCATTGTTGTGTGCTGGACAAACGTAACTCGAATTCTTGTATAAAAATGCCTTTGTTGAATTTAAACAGTTGTTGTTTATTGAAGAGCAGGAGGAGCGATAATGTGTATCATAGCAAACACATCGATAGCCAGCTTTCACTTATTTATGGAATATTTCCGATTATAGTACCAAGCCACGTATTTGATAATCAAATTAGTAATTTAAATTAGAAAACAACGGAAACAACAATGGGAAATTAAATTTTGTAGATTTGACTGTGACTAGGAACAATAAATTGGAATTTAACTTTTACAGGAAGCATACAGCAACTGATACAGTTATACATGCCACATATTATCATCCACTGTCGCAAAAAGTGGCCGCTTTCCACAGCATGATTAACCGTCTTCTGTCATTGCCCCTTAGTAATGAGGACTACTATGATGAACTGAATACCATTAAACACATTCCAATCAAAAATGGTTACAAAGAAACAATAACAATAGCATCCTCAAAAGACATAAGAAACGAAAAACAACTGACATACGTAGGGCACCTGTGGACAATACATATAAATACATCTCAACGCCATACACGGCCTTTATGCCTAGAATTCTAACTTCAATTTTAAATAATACTAATAATATTATTATCACTTATAAAACTACAAACAACATTTTAAGCAATCTTCGTGTTCGTGACCCAACAGCCTTTGAAACTAAAACAGGGATTTATAAATTGGTATGTGATGATTGTGATGCCTTCTATGTGGGTCAAACGGGCCGAAATTTTCTAAAAAGATTCGCTGAACATAAGCCACCTACATACTATCACAACTTAGAAAACATCAGATCCAAATTTGCTAAGCATCTTATCGCGGAGAATCACAATTATACTGGCTTTAATACTAAACTAAGACCACTTCACATTTACAATAAAGGGCGTTATATGAACGCCCTCGAAGAATTCGAAATATATAAAGCATACAATAATGCCGATACCAAGCCACATGTTTTGAATGATCAGCTGCATTTTAAATCACACATCCTGTATGATACTGCTTTGCGATAACTGCTATGAAACGAGTTTGATATGAACCAGTGCGCGGTCTGTCGCCGTACGGTGTACACCTTGAAACCGTTTATTTTTATAGTTATTCTTATTTTATTTTATTTATAATGTGTTTTAATATTTTTGGAAATATTCGACGACTATGCCATCGCACGATGGGATAGGAAGCTTTCACTGTTTACACGCTGATTACAGCATGAAAAGGATACAATGTAGCACACGCTGCGGTGTATAAAAGTAATTTGCCGTTATACAAAAATGGTTTTTTGACAGCGTTCTCATAGATACAAGGAAATCCTGTTTTATTTTTTATATAAAAGTTTCGCTTCGGGAAAGCGCGTACCGTACTAAAAACGTAATAGTACGGTTACATGATGAAACACAATGATGTAATTAATTATGTCTGAAGGTCGGAACGGGTGTATGATGGACTGACGTTAGTGGCGCTCTCCGTACAAGACGACTAATCACTATACCATCTGAAAAAATTACTGGCATTAGTCAAAGTGAGTGTCTATTTTTGTACACACTCTCACACACACACACACGATATAGAATTAACTGATTGCCCAATTAAAGTTTGTAAATAGTGATTTAATTTATGTCAGTTATTCTATTTCCACTGTAAAACACGACGGTCCGAGAGATCGTCGTAACAATATTACAATTTAATGCTGCTGAATACGAATGATATTACAATTCAAAGGTCTCCATTCAATGCAGTTAGTTCCTATATATTTGGTGAACAGTGGTTTTCTTTTAATTTATAAATCTACCTATTGCAAAGTGTAAGTACATAATGTACGCGAGCAGGCGGACACTTGAGCGCACCCCCCCCCACCCTGAAAGTAATGGCATGATGTTATTGTAGTATAAAAATATTTACAGCCGTGCGTTGCCTCGGTGTTTGTGAAACCACCATAAAACACACACATCTCTTATGATATTCATAAGCATGGCATTATTACGATACTATTTCGTCAGTAAAAGGAAAAATAAAAATTCCATCAGAAAAACCGGTTCGGAGTATCAAGAATTACAACTGTAGTGAATATTGCATGAGAACCCAAACGCTGCGACAAGAGCTTTAATGTCAGAGAGGCCGCCGATATGTCAGTAGGCCTACTGTCAGTAATCCTGTAAAATGTATACACGTTACCGGGCAAGTCATCTATTTTGTGTACTGAAAACAATGTTTAAAATTCATTAGGAATTAAGAGTTCGGTTTGTTATATAAATTATCTTGAATTTGGAAAAGAAATGAAAAGGAAAAATACAAGGAAGACGGCTAAAGAAGTAATAGATCAAACTTAGGAAATAAAATATGATGTGCCAGCTTCCAGCTTCCAGCTTTCAGTAATCACGATTACTAGTAATACAGAAATTTGTTGTATTAACAGTCGTTTCTGATTATTCAGTGCAATTCATTTATCATGACAAATATAAACAAAACATACTTTAGAACAGGTGGCTATACATCGAACACTACAGAAGTGAAAGTAGTTCTTCACCTAAACAACACATGTATGTGTAAATATATATAGAAACATTATTAGTGAATAATTTTTGTTTTTCACATTTTTTTTTCTTGAAATTCTAATACGGACTTTAGCGATCGGTCACACCATCCAGTGTCGTCATTTCCTTTGTATGTTTCAAATTTTGTATCGTTGCCGTTGAAACCCCTTTGCGCAGTATTTCCTCTTCTTTTTTCTTCTTCTTCTTCTTCTCCTCCCTGTGCTCCTCCTACTCCTCCTTATTTTCCTTCTTCTTCTTGGTTCCTCCTTCTCCAACCTCTCCCACCAACTTCTCCTCCGAATCCTCCTCTTCTTCTTCTTCTTCTTCTTCTTCTTCTTCTTCTTCTTCTTCTTCTTCTTCTTCTTCTTCTTCTTCTTCTTCTTCTTCTTCTTCTTCTCCTTTTTCTCCTTTTTCTTCTGCTGCTTCTTATTCTTGTTCTTTCTCTTTCTAGGTCGCAATCTGTGAGTTACTTTGCGAACAGACATCTTGTCACTTATGTTTTCAGGTCTCCTCTTGATTTCATTTTCATCATCACCATCATCATCAGCAGCAGCAGCAGTGAGTAAAGGTCGATAAGAATATAGTGAAATTAAACATTTTTCACGACTTACTTTTGGATTTGTGACCAAAACAAATATTTTGCAAAGTTCCAGAAGCTACCCGACTATTCTAACGTTACGTAGGCCTGTTGTGTCACATCAGTACAAGACGTGTGTGTTCGTAAAGTGACAGATTATTATTGAATCTCAGAGGGTAAAAGCGCCACCGGTCGGTTAAGAAGTTCATGTCAGTTAGACCCGCCGATATTAAGAGTGGGTTCAGAGTGCGGTTTAGTAGAAAGTTATTATCGTGATAATTAGTGCAAAACTGTAATAAGGTGACATTTATTGTTGTGCGTTGGCCAAATTTAACTGGATAAATGAGCCATTGTTGATTTCCAAATGTTGTTTGTCTGTGTCTAATTTTAAAGTTTCTAATTAGCGACATCATAGGTATCAGTTATTCTGTTTCCACTGTACAACACAACGCTCCGTGCTAAACTTATTACAGTAATTTAATGTTTATGTCAGTCGACTAAGCAGGTAAACAGGGAGATAGCTACGAGGAGATAGGGTACTAGGTAAAAATGTTCTACGTAGGTATGTAGGGAAGCAGTAAATATAATGAGAAAGACAACCTACTATACTAAAGAAACACAAGGCAAAAAGAAGGAGTTCGCTGCAGGCGAAGAAATAATAGTAAGTCACATTAATTTCTCCGTTCTGGTGTAAACTCAAATAAGGTAGACAAAGACCTTAATTTCCGACTGCGTTATAACATTACCCAACTGGAGCCCCATTCACAACAGGAAACAAAGCTCAAGAGTGCGTGTGAATCAGCTCACGTCCGTGTAAGTCTCTGCTGTCCGTACAGTACAAGGTGTGACCTTATTGTTACGTATATGGTACACTGTTTACTATTAACAATAGTACTGACATCAATAAGAATAGATCATTTTCTACTTATTTATATACTTTTATGTTCCTGCTCTTCTCTTCTTCTTCTTCTTCTTCTTCTTCTTCTTCTTCTTCTTCTTCTTCTTCTTCTTCTTCTTCTTCTTCTTCTTCTTCTTCCTCCTCCTCCTCCTCCTCCTCCTCCTCCTCCTCCTCTTCTTCTTCTTCTTCTTCTTCTTCTTCTTCTTCTTCTTCTTCCTCCTCATCTTTCTCACACCCTTCTCTTCCTCGTCCTCACTCAACCTTATGTCTCTCCCACTTGAGATGTCTCAGTCCAAAACTTACCTCTGAAGCTACTGTAAATAGTGAAACAATTATCACGAAACAAAAACTAGGACTCTCTGTAGATCTATGCCATGTGTTTACTTATGAAATTAAAGTATTAAAGAGTACGTTCAATGCGGTTACCGTAACAAATTCATTTCTCCAAGAGGTGTGTGTGTGTAAAGACGAATAATTTGTGAAAAGTCACGTCTCACGCGCGTTATTAAAAGGTCAAGTACACTTTGGGCAAAACAGTTACCGAAAAAGCTAGGTAGCGAGATGGTTCATAGCGGGCATTACGTGAAGCTACAAAACGTAGGCTATTACATAAAACGGCTATCACATACTTTTAATATATTTTCCACCCGGCTCGAATGCACCGTTTAAAAGTTTTATACTCTGCGTGCACCAAACTTTTAACAAACACTTTTACACTGTTTACTCTTCCTAGAACTCACGTAATTATTTGAACAATGTTATCGCATACAACTTTATCATTTCTCACTGTACATACAATTGATTGTACTAAAACTTGTCGTACGAAGGTCACACAAATCGTCATCTTGTTCAGTAGAAACAGAATAACGGACACCAATGAAGTCACTAATTACAAACTTTAATTTGGCTAATATCTCTCTGGCTGGGGTTGGGCGTGAGTTCTACCACGGCCGGAGGGCGCAACAGGTCTATGACCTAATGCCTGAAGTGGAGAAGAAGAAGAATTAGCCAAAAACAACAACTAGAAATCAACAAAGCCAGCCTCATGCAATCTTTTAATTTTTTCATTTAAGTTAAAAACTTGTAACTCTTCTCTTGTGGCCTCATTCTTTATGCTGTCGAGTTTAGAACACCTTTCAAGTACTCGTAAGAACGCCATTTCCGAAGCCTTTATTTTGTCTTGTCCCTTAGTTGTTGCCCATAATTCACACCCATAAGACAGTACAGGCACTGAAATAACTTTGTGGAACTTTAATACTGAATCCCGAAGTACTTTGCTTATAAAAATACGGTTGATTGTTCCACAGACCGTCTGGAACTTACCTAACTTAACATCAATATCATAAATCCTATCATAGCCAATATCATTTCCCAAATAACTAAAATGTCTTATCTGTTCTAGAATTTGATGGTTAATTAATATTATTATTGTTCTTAATTAGTTTCTTGCTTCGAAATACCATTACCTTTATTTTTAAAGCGGAGACTTTCATATTGTGTTGTCTGCAAATATTTGAGGTTCAAAAACAGATTTTTACAAATCACATTCTGTTTGAAGAACAAGAAAGTCGTCAAGACGGTACCCTATAATGGGAAAATTAATTTAATCTACTCACAGCTTTTAGAGTTATAATTAAATCAATAATTAGTCAAATACCAATCTAAAGTAGTGTTATTTCGCATGTGTGTGTGTGTGTGTGTGTGTGTGTGTGTGTGTGTGTGTGTGTGTGTGTGTGTGTGTGTGTGTGTGTGTGTGTGTGTGTGTGTGTGTGTGTGTGTGTGTGTGTGTGTGTGTGTGTGTGTGTGTGTGTGTGTGTGTGTGTGTGTGTGTGTGTGTGTGTGTGTGTGTGTGTGTGTGTGTGTGTGTGTGTGTGTGTGTGTGTGTGTGTGTGTGTGTGTGAAATAAAAACTGATTGTTTGATTATAATATTCTGTTTTTCGTTTTTTGCTTTTTGATGTTTGAAGTAAGAGAGGTTAAACTGAGTGTACGGTCTAGTAGAGAAATCAATTAGAAAACATTACTTATTTTTCAAATAAGTGATTGATTGCCTGTAGGATGTCGGCGAGATGAAAGAGGCTAGGAGGCAAGTTATGGAAAAGTCAAAACTCCATAAAGACCGTAATATTGTAATAAATGGATAAATAATTAACGAGGTAATTTTTAATTAAGGTTTATTGTTTCAACAATTCGTTTAATAGACGTGAATATTTAGACATTTTACGAGACATTAATTTAATGTTGAGACATTAATATATTATTTTATAGTACACACTATACATTAAAACATGATGCATACTTTCGGTGACTTTTTGTGTAATGTCGATAAAATACATCACTTCTACTTCTTCATATACTTTCCCTCTACGTCTTCTTCTTCTTCTTCTTCTTCTTCTTCTTCTTCTTCTTCTTCTTCTTCTTCTTCTTCTTCTTCTTCTTCTTCTTCTTCTTCTTCTTCTTCTCCTCCTCCTCCTTTTATTAAAAAAATAAATGTTGTATCAAGCAAATGTATGGTTTCAAACTTAAAATAAAAAACTTAAATCAATTTTTGTTTAATTTCCTCTGCTTTGAGATTAGTAATATTGAGCTATATGTTCTCGTATTAGGGCTCTGTTTTGAGGAACACCGTAAACTTGGTTCGGTCCATCTGTTAACTAATCATAAGTAGGTTAACATCTGTTATCTAACGTTCTTTCTTGTGTTAGTACGCACTGTGTTAGTTGACATTTGTTAACACCGGAGCTCAGGGTTATACTACCATGATAATGCTCTAGCGGTTACTTGTCATTGGTGTCAATGAGTTTTTAACATACATACTAACTTAAAAATTTCAACTTGTAGTAGGCCTATATATAGTCCTAAATATAATAAGCAGAGTATGTTAGTATAGGCTATATCCTTATTCTGATAGTTCCTATCCGTTCCGCGTGTTGGATATCATACAGAATATTTTAACTTCCTATTCTGCTGCACGGAATAAGTCAGTTGTATTCATGCCAAACCAGGTCCTTAAATTTCTCAGCCATGATGTTCTCGGTCGCCCAACTCCTCTCTCTCGAAGTATTTTTCCCTGTATTATGGACTGCAATAAGTAAAATCTCTGTCCATTTCGCATGAGATGTCCCAGATAATGAAGCTTTCTTATATTCTCTGTGTTAATAACTTCCCTTTGTTTCTTCATCTTTCTAAGAACTTCAACATTAGTTACATGTGATGTCCGTTAAATGTTGAGTATTCTACGTTAAAGTCACATTTCGAAAGATAGGCTATTTATAAATGTAATAAATATATAAAAGATGTTACTACTGATTTCTATAATCCTTATCGAGATGTTAGTTATGCTAAGCCGTATGAGGCACCAAAAGCTGTTTCATGATTTTCTCTTAGACTTCTCTACCAGACCCAAATCAAGTTGTAAAAAAAAAACCCTCAAAACTATTGCTACGCTAATTACGTAACGCTCTCGAAAAGTCGATAGCGTCATTGTAGCGTCTCGGTCGAGGCCGTTCAGTCAAGTAGCCTTTAGACTTGTAACTACGTAAATTACGCCTGCACGCCTCCAAAAGAATGGAACATTATTCTGGAACTTCTGCGCGATCTGTATAAGCAACAGCGGCCGGCTTAGTCAGTCAGTTATACCTGGCGATATTGTAGATTCCGGATCAAGTGAGTGTTGCCGATTAGCGGACAGTGATTACTGTGTTATAGTTAGTGAACAACTCTTAATAGTTGACATTATTATGACGATGATGACGATGATGATGACGATTATTATTATTATTACTATTATTATTATTATTAATATTATTTTCGCATGTGGACAAATTTAACTCGAATTATTGTATTTTTGACACACTATGGTTAACTGAATTTTGCTTATTTGCACTATTACGTACATAATTTTAGCTTAATTATTTCCGGATATTCACGCACATTAGTTAATATTTCATTATAATTTTTCTTTTAAATCGTTTAGCATACTTTTTGATTCTACTATAATTTGACATTTCACTTAATACAATATGGCTGGAAGCCGTTTTGGTTCTCCCTAATCTAACCTTCTTGTTTGAAATTGTTCAATTATGCACCTTGTTCATTTGAAATTGTTATATGTAACGAATTACAGCTGGTAATTAGTGACTTCATTGGTATCTGTACAAAACGACGATCTGTGAGACCATTGTAACAGTAAGGAATTAATTTGAAGAATGGAATCAATATTGAAACAGAAGGAAGAGTATTTGTAAAATATTAGTAATAGAAGTATATGGGAATTAGGAATCTAAAGAGCACACACACACACACACACACACACACACACACACACACACACACACAAACAATCACCAACATAAGTAAATTACTGTTGACTGCGTTACCAACAATTGTCCACTTTATGTAGAGGTGAGAGTGATAGTGACAAACACGAACAGACGCAAACAAAGTGTGTGACGTAATAGAGAAGGTAACACCGCATGACAGTCGGCGCAAGCATAGTTAATCCTTAAATGAGTTTGACACAAAGAGACAAATTTGGCCCACAAACAGCCTACGACACAAAGTACACGTTCATCAAACAAACCACTTCCCCACAAAGAGAAGCAGCTCCATTTTCCTTAAATCCTTTTGCTTGCCAATTATCTGTTCTTTGGCTTCCTACTTTCGGCAGATAAATACAAGTGGCATTTGTCTGTCGGACTTTAGAAGATTTTAGTTTTAGAATTACGATTTTGTTTTGGTTTTCGTAATTCATATGAACAATGTGTTGAGTTCTTCGCACGCTTACACGGCCGGAGTCAATGTTATTAAAATTCATTCTCGGGCTGTTTGGCCGCGGTCCATTGTTTCTTACTAAAACAGACGTTTAAGCAATACCATCGACTGCCATAATCAGTGTGGAAAATTCAAAAACGGCCTAAACCACAGTACTGTGGTCTCTAACGTGTACCACCCTACGTTGGTACAGTTCGAATTTATTTACATTGATGATGGCAGTCGATGGTACTGCCAAAACGTCTGTGTTAGTAATAAACAATGGACCACGGCCAAACAGCCCGAGAATGAATTTTAATAATATGTAATTTTTTATTGTAAAATTATTTTTTGTTTACAAATATATTACACACAGCTGGAAATTCCAATAGTACATAACCCTTCTTAAACTAACTGAAAATTGTAAAGTTTGTAAGACGGTAATATTAGGGAGAACCAAAAAGGCTTCCATCAATATTGAATTAAGTGGAATGTCAAATTATAGTAGAATTAAAAATTATGATAAATTATATAAAAAATTAAAATTATAATGTAACATTAACTAATGCATATAAAAATCTGGATATAATTAATCTAAAATTATGTATGTAATAATGCAAATAAGAATAAAACTCATTCATTCATAAGGTATAAAATATGGAAGTAGTTTGTAAAAAACAGAAATTACAATCATACATACAGTAAGCCTAATCAAGTAATGACAAGCATTAGGTGACGGGAGGTACTACAATGAGTCGTATAAATTATTATAAATGAGTGTCAAATGAGTAAGAGAGGGTGAATTAGATAATAGTAAGTGTAATTAAAGTGTACTGTGTACGTTTTTATGATGGGAAGGGAGCGAGAGAGAGAGAGAGATAGTTATGACTTTAAGATTTTAAAGAACTAGGATAGTAAATACATATTATGAGCTGCGGGGTGGACAGCGAATTCTCTCTCTCTCTCTCTCTCTCTCTCTCTCTCTCTCTCTCTCTCTCTCTCTCTCTCTCTCTCTCTCTCTCTCTCTCTCTCTCTCCTCTCTCTCTCTCTCTCTCTCTCTCAATTGGCGCTACAGCTCTTGGAGAGCCTTGGCCTCGTGGGCAACCCGTCTCTATGCGTCTCGAATCTCTGCTCTCAGTCTCCGTCTTCCTACACCGAGGTTGCGCAGGTCGTCCTCAAGATAATCCAACTATCGTTTTTTTTCTGAACCAACCCCTCCTTTTTGTTTCACCAGGTCTCCCTGTAAAAATTTGCTTTAATGGGGATGTCTCTGACATTCTCTGGACATGCCCTGTCCACCGGATTCTACTTTTCTTAATGTCAGTGACAATATCTGATTTCTCCACAGATATGCTGGATTTCTGCATTCGTCCTTATTCTCCATGTTCCTTGGACGTTCATTGCAACAAATATCCTCCTGAGGACTTTTCTTTCCAACCTGCGCAACCTTCTTCCTCTGTCATTGTCATTGTCCTAGTTTCAGACCCATACATGACGACTGGCTTAAGAATTGTTTTTTAACAACCGAATGTTGGTTGCTCTGCTTATGTTTTTAAATATCTTGTTTAAAAATACCTTGTAGGGAGAAGTAACACCTGTTTTCAGCAGATATCTTTTTTTTATTTCTTCAACCATATTGTTGCCCTCAGTAACTAGTGAGCCCAGGTATTTGTGCCCTCCAATTACAAGGAGTGCTCTTCTTTCTTGCATTTTACTGTCTGTTAATATGTATCTCGTCTTTTCTGAGTTTACATAGGCCTAATCAAGTAATGATAATAAGCATTATGTAAAGCCAAGTACTACAATAAGTCGTATAAATTATTATAAGTGAGTGTCAAATGAAGGTGAATTAGATAACAACAAGTGTAATTAAAGTATACTGTGTACATTTTTATGATGGGAAGGGAGCGAGAGAGAGAGAGAGAGAGAGAGAGAGAGAGAGAGAGAGAGAGAGAGAGAGAGAGAGAGAGAGAGAGAGAGGAAGGGAGAGAGAGACGAGTTTAAAGAATTGGTAGAAAAAGATATTATTAGTTGGGGGTGCATAGAGAATTGGAAATAGCGAAAGAGTAGAATAAATCGTCTCAGAATAAGTGTGCGTATGTATGTAAGTGTCTGTTGTACGTCTGTGTATGTGTGTGCGCTGGAAAAGTAAAATAAAATAAAAATTGTCATAACGGCTGCACAGTTATACGGGCAGACGGGCCTAAAGGAGTACACATAGGCCTACACGTAACAGCAGACTTGGTGTGGACACCGGAAGTGCTTCTGCTGTAAAACGAGTACTTGAACAGCGCTGTTTTTGCTACGAATCTACAACTACATTATCGTATTGGCTTAGCACTTCCGTTTGACCTGTATGTGTCAACGTCAGAGCTCCATACCAATAACGAACACTGTAATCTTCAAATGGACTTTACGTAGTAAGCAATTCAATAACAAAACTCGAAATGATGTTATTACAGTCGTAAAGAAAAGCGAGTATATGTGTGTGTCTGTGTGACCTTGTGTTTTTCTTTTAAATGTTATCATCTTAAGTTGAATACAATTAAATAACGAATGACTGCGCGGTAAGTGAGTGGGGAAGACGGGAGGAAGAAGACAAAGGAGATTTGATGATACACGTGAGAGAACTTTTATGCAATACGTGTACCCCACGGACAGAAGGTTTCTTGACTATTTTCTTTTCACCTTAATTTTAACATGATAATGTTTTTAGGCTGGGGGCCATTCCACAAAATGCGTGATGTAAAATGTGTAACGTCATCGAAAAATGTAACGCTCCAGGTGATGTTAACACTATATTTTTTCCACACTTTCGATGCCCCACAGTCTAGAAATCTTCGGTCTCTGTCGTTTTTGAGAAATCCGTACGAACATCGCTGAACAGGAGAGTCTGCAGTTTATGCACATTATACATTTCAAAAGCCTAAAAACATTATCTTGCTTCCATTTTTCGGTTTCGTCGAAATTCTTTTTTTGAATTAAAATATGTACTGTACCTGAAAAGAGGAAAAGCAAATAGAAAAGAAACACGTATTTAGCCCCGTTCCCACGGCGCGTGGCTTGACGAGTCTGCTCTGAAGTTTGCCATATCACGCGCCGTGTGATCTGTGCAGCCTCGAGTGAAAACGAGCTGGCTCGGGGTGGCTCGGCCTTTCCCGTCGAATGTCGGTAAATGCTCCCGACATCAAAGTATTGTGGGTCGACGGACGACCTCAGTCAAGGCCACACTATACTACTGGCCGGAGTGCTGGAAACGTGACGTCACACTAGGCGCCGAAACGAAACACAAGACTGCTAATGCTGTTTACTGTGTCGCGTGCTCAAATAACCTTTCCTACACACACCTGTAATGGTTTACCTGAACATGTCCTATATGGTTGTAATCTGTATGAACTAACAAAGACCTTGGTATGAAAAAATGTAGAGTTTTATGAACAACAACAGTTATATTTAGCATTTGAGAAAGTGCAATTTACACGAAGGATGTAAAAAAGCAGTGCATCAAGGTAATTGACAGCTTATCGAGGAAATAACTTTTCAAGTTTCTTTATGTAGATAAACAGCCAAACTTTCGTATTGTACAAGATTTTATATCATGTATGATAAGTAGTACCAGAAGCGGGGTAAGCAGAAAAATTAAAGAAATAACCGATTACTAACTGCTCAGTATTTATTTACAACAATATTTGATCATTTGGAGATGGTGCATTACAATCTCGTATTGCCTTACGACTAACATATTTACATGTAATTTAAAATCTACTTACAATAAAGTTACTTAGACTAACTTAACAATTCTGTGTCTAACATTTATCTAAGTTAACGCTGAACTTGGCTGAAATTTGTGTATTTTCTCTTTTTGTCCGATTTGACATCATTCTGAGCATCTTTCCTTTTTTTTATTGAATTTGTCATTACGGGATTTTGAATAATTGTTTAATAAGATGTTACAAAAGGAAAATAAACATTTATCGATAAGTTCGTTAAAATTAATTTTACATATATCAATTTCTCTGTGGATAAAACCTAAAACAGTGGATTTTAGCGCTACCCTCTGATTAGTGGACAATAAAAACTGTGTTTCGTATCTATCAGATACAATTAATGTAAACACTTTGAAAGCTAAATTTAGTAGTAGTAAAATGCTAAATGTTGTAGTAAAGAAATCTGTACACCCAAGTGCAAGAGTTATTTTTTAAAATACTGTGTACCAAGTAACCACCAATATAAACAAGGCCTAAAGTGTCATTTTCTGATAAGGTAAAATTAGTTATGTCTACCTGCAGGTCATCAAAAATTTGATTACTGTTGTCATGCATATCATTACTATCGCTTTCTTCACAGTCTGCTGTGGAAATAAATAAATCTTTGATACATACTTTTCTGAGTCTAGAGGAGTAAATATTAATCAAACTCAAAGTTTTTAGTTTTTATTCTGATTCCAACATTTGTTTGACTGATACATGGTAACATGCACCACTCATCTGTCTATACTGGCTAAATCTGGCCTCTAACGGATCGGTCTGAAATTTGCCAAGTAAAACATATGACAATTTCATGTCTACTAAGAGAAACGAAATAATCTCCATTAAAGTGTTAACAGTATATAGCAATGCTACATGTGTTTCATTGGTTAATTTTCCTCTCCTTTTAGCTTTTGTCAACTCCTCCCCTTGAACAACAAGTTCATCCAATTTAACTAACCATTTACTAAAAGACTTCAAAAAAAAACAAAATTAGTATCTGTTACAGACTGACTGGTTTAAAGTTTTCGTCATTAAATTTAACTCCCTTGTACATGTTTTACGTTGACAATCTTCCACCACTTTAAAATGACCTGAATGAAATGTGCTGTACTACTCTTAGTTTCTGTTTTAGTCAATGACGAATTTTCATTCAAAGCAGCAATATTTTTCTCGTCGAATAACCTACAGCACAAATGAACATTTTGCCTCTCTATTGATGTTGGGTGTAACATTTTTTTTACAGTGCAGGAGCCAGTTTAACACACTTATTTTCCACATGTAAGATTTTGAGATCTGATACACAAGCCATTTCTTTTACGTCATTTTTGTCGAAATTTGGAAACACAAATGTTTCTCTGTTATCTACTTGGTTTAACCAGTTATTTCTAATACATTTAAACAAGTGAACTGGATCGAACATAACATAAATATTCTGTGACTCACAGTAAGGGTTTACAAATTTTGTTTGAAGAGTGCCTCCAGAAATCGTTCAAACGTATTTCTGTTTACCCTGTTGTTATCAGATATCAAACAAAATACTTTATACCCTATCTCAGTAAGTAGTTTTATTACTAGATTTGTTAAGGTGAACAGCATATCACTAGACAAATTTTTAAGAGGGAACAACCCAACGACATCTTTGTATTTGGACATAATTGAGGAAATCATAAAAACTTGGACTGTACTTGCAGGCTCTGGTGCATTTTGGTCATTAACTACTAGACCCTCAACCTTTCCACCCTTATAAGTGATTTCGGGCTTAACATAAATTTCATCAAGGAGTAGGCAGCACAACTTTTTATTTTCTTCAAGGACACTAACTTTTTTCTTTAAGTAGTCCATGTGGCCAGATTGTAAACCTGAAGTATTAACTCCTAATTTAAAAGTAAAATTATTTAAATATTTTGGGTGTGGCATTGTCAGAAGCTTAGCTACCCTGATATAGTTATAGGATCCTGGGAACTCAAAAAGTAAAGTAGCGAACCAAACTAAAGTATTTACACAATAACTGACTTCCTTTTTGAATAGTAAATTAAATTGTTTCTGTAAAAATGTTAACCTTTTGCTTACATCAGGATTATCCAAACAGTCATCAATTAGGCCTAGACTACCGAGAGAACTATTTACAGAGCTGATGTGGTCTTCAGTACTACAATATTAATATTAATCTGCCTGTTCTCATTAAATAAGTATTCGAGCAAAGCGTTTAACTGTGACCATAAACATAGACGTTTTCTACCATAACTAATTTCTAAAATCTTTGGATCATCGTTAATAATTATGTCATCTCTTGATAATACATTAAAAGACAAATCCTTACTTATAAGTAGACTTATCAATACTTTAACTTTACCTCTTTTGGTTTGATAAACAGAGAAAAAATTTAAAGTGTCTTCACTGGCCGTGCAAATGAATATTTTTAATAGCATGGTCATCACACTTAAGTTTATATCTTTCTTTAATATCACTTTAGCTATTTATAGTGTCTAATATCTTTACTTGGCTCTTCCGGTCCTCTTCTCGCTGCCGGATTTCCTCTCTCCTGGTTGCAGGGTCTCTTCGAGGGGGAGGTCGATTTCTCGTCAAATATACGGGCTGGTTTTCAAAAACTGTTGGACATGCATCTGCTGCAGCTAATTTCACACGCTGTCGTTTTACAGTCAAGACGGTGCCGTCGGGTCTTGTCACCGAGTCCTCTCGCACGACATAACGTTCGTCGAAGTGACGAATGCAAACAACAGATCGTTTGCTGGGCGTGAAGTTTCCTCTGTGAATGGCATTTAGCCATTTTTGACACTGGATAGGATCCTTCAGGAATCTGAAAACAGTCACTGAACTATCTGTGTTATAATTGCTTTTGCATGCTGGTACGCAGCACGAAGTTGGCATGTTTTTAATATTATTATCACAAATGTACGGAATGAAAAACAGTTGCAGCAAAACTTTGTATACGAATAGAAACACGTGTGTAAGTGTATACTGACTAAAAAAGCATTGGGCTGGTGGCGCGAAACGGTCCGGCGCCTACTGTGACGTGCGCGTGGAGTGGAGGGGTGACTCCGGCCAGTGGCCTTACCACAGTACGGCTCGGCCACCGTTCCAACCAGGGGGGGGGGGGCCATTCCGGCTTCTCGCGCTAACCTAGTGATCAGCTGTTGTTGGCGCGTGACGTCGACTGGTGGAAGAAATACGCGCGAGTCTTGATTTACCATGCAATCTTACCTGAGACAATGTCCTACTTGGCATCTCTATGCTGTTTACACGAAATATTAACAATAATTGTAATGAGCTATTGTATAGAAAAAGGATTAAGCAACAAGATTAAATGGTTTGCGGCAAAAAATAATGGTAAAATCTACTTCTACATTTAATAGAAAAGTATTTTTAAAACACATGTTTAAAAATTATTTCCATTAACCAAACAACAAACTAAACAACTCATGTCCCATTACAGTATCGAGTTGCATCAAGTCTTCCGACGGAACCACCAGCCGCTCGAGACTTGCTAAGCCATGCGTCGTGGGAACGATTCGACTCGTAACACTACTGACCGCATATTCACCAAGTACGAACCCCGAGCCACTCGAGACTTGTCATGCCACGCGTCGTGGGAACGGGCTGTGTGTGTGAAGACAACGCACGTTCAGTAGAAACTTTAGTGCAGCGACATCTATAGATTAGCGGTAGAACTAAGTTTCCTATTTCTTGTAAACACCTGTTAATTTACTAATTTTTCACCAAGTCTATTCATTGTTTACTGGCTGTTTGAAATTCACGTGTCACTCTTATTTTAAAAATGGGCAAAAGCAAACAGCGTGTTGCGATTGAATTGTTGAAAAAGGGCTAGCGCCAATATAAATTCACAAAAAAATGACAACTGTATTAGAAGACGCTGTGCTTTTAATGACAATGGTTTGTAAGTGACAACTCGAATTGAAACGTCGTCGTAGGAGCATTTATTGAAGATGATCCCTGTAGTGGAATCCCATGATTGCCACGTATCGTTAAAAAATTGTTATGCAATGTTAGAAGACCGGCGATTAACAGAGGATGATGTGGCTGAAATCATGGACATCTCACATGAGCGTGTGTATTATATTTAATCTCAAGAACGTGGTTTGAAAAAGTTTGTGTAACAAATTGGTTGCCCTATTCTGAGAAGTCCCACTTTCTTGACGTCTACTTTACATTGTACCACTGTTCCTAAAAAACTAAAGTTTACAGTCAGTTTCCTTCCCCTCAGAATATGTCTAATCCAGTTCGCCTTTCTACATTTATAACAGTCAGGAGTGTTTTACTCACTTTAAACCTTTTCTGTACAGTTTTATTTCATCCTTTTCCAGCGCAGTTTATTGTTTACGTCCGCCTAGACGTTTATATTCCCAAATATCTGATAACGAACTTTTCTAATTTCCCTTGTAAACTGTAACATTATCGTATTCATTAACGATTAAACCACAAATGGTTTGTTTCGGTCCTAAGCAGGTAGACTAAAGCTGTTCACTCTCACGCTTTATCGGAGTTTTCATACCTCTCCGACCTTTGGGCTTATAATTCCATAGTCTTTTGAAAATGTGGCAGTCATCCATTCGGTTAAGATATTCCAAACTTTGAGCAATCCTATCAACTATATTTGTAATATTCAGCTTTCGCCGTACGTTGACATATAATTTATGATTTTTAAGAGTATTTGCTGCCACGTGCTGAGAAATCTCATTTTGGCCGCTTGAATACGACTGACTAGTATTTCGTTAAAGTCCTATTCTCAGAACCATAGAGAAGTGTGGGGAGGGACTTCACTTTGTAGAACTTCAGGTGTGTTTTCTTACTCGTTGGTTTTAGTTTTCCTGATGGTCCCACAAATATGGTTGAACTTAAGTAGCTTATACGCCACATCATCGTTTTTAATGTAAGACACGTTAAAGCCAAGATATTAAAAAATACCGACCTGCTCTAAAATAGTACCATCTATAACAATTTTTGTTTATACGGGATCAGCTCCATGGAAAGTCATCACCTTGGTCTTCAATGTGGAGATCTGTAATAAAAAATCTTGAGGATTCGACTCAATGAGTGGACGCTTTGCAAACGTCTTGTATTAAACGCATTTCGACCGCGTGAAAAATTATAATTTAAAATAATTCATAAAATTTAAAATATGAGCAGTCAAATGTATACCGACATTTACTATAACGATTGTGTTATCCATCACAAATGTAACAGGTTTGTTTTTGAAATAGGCGTATAAAACTGAATTTATCGACTAATATTCTACAAACTTATATTTTATATCACCTAATACTGAAGAAATAAATCTTTGTTCGAAGGAAAAGCAAACAATGAATATATAAATTGTATAAAAAATATTGTTTTGCCTCGTAAGAAACAGATTTGCTTGCCTAAAAGCAAACACTCAATTTTAATAATACACTTTATTATTGAGTTGTTATATTTTGAAATTTAATTCTGAAGTAATTGTATCTTAAAAAATACAGGTACAAAATATAATAAGCCTTTTAATTTTTCCTGTTCGCGTTCAGGATACCATATCTATCAATGGCAGTCGCCATTGTTATTCATTGTTAGAATATCGTTAAGCAAATATTACCCCTCCAGAGAGGTAATGCCAATCATTTAATGTAAACTAGAATCGATTCCGCGAAAATGACAATACTTTATTATGCGAAAGAAATGAGACGCTATCAAGTCGGCAGCGAGGTGCGCGTTACGTTCGTACAAAATGAGATTGCGGAAATGTCTACAATTTATTACGTTTAAGTGGAAAAAAATGTCTTTTTCGATAAAACGAGAAGTTAGATGTGATTCTCTGGGGATATTTCGAGATTGATTTTTACGACAGCATGACGGTACCGCAGATTTTAGCTTCGTTTTCTTGCTTAAAAAAGAAAACGTAAATATCTTTAAACAAAGTCGTTATTCCAATACATGATATTTGCTTTAGGGTTCTACTAAAATATTTATTTGCTTTAGGGTTCTACTAAAAACTGAAAAATATTTTTATTATTTTAATAGTAAACAAAACTTTCCTTACAAGAATATTATTTTGTATTTTTTTATTATGTTACACTGTTTCGACAGTTTAAAGTATCATAATCAGAAATTACAAATTAATATTTTTTTAAATCAATTGTTCGTAACAGCTGTTTCATATGTTGACTAAATTTAATGTATGCTTTCTATACCGTTTTCTTTTTCTTCTTCTTCTTTACTTTTTCTTTTTCATTTTAAGGATTAGATTACATAATCCTGTTCCGGGACCCATCTCGTCCTTGGACGACCCACGCCTCTTCTACTAACGGCTTTAAAATTCAGTGCCGCTTTCGGTAATCTATCCTCTGCCATCGTTTGCAAATGATTCCACCATTGTCTTCTCTAAGCTGAAGCAATTTAATTTATGTCCTCTACTTCAAGTTCTGCTCTGATATCCGTGACCGAATGTGTGAATTTAATTAACATACATTTTAAAATTATGTTTTTGAAGTTTTTTTTGACCGCGTCAAAAATCTCTTGTTGACAACGTTTCACTCTTGGTTCAATGGGTCTAGTTGTTTAATTTTGAAACGTTGTGGCTCCTGGTGGATGGTATCATCCGCGAGGAACACTTCTGTCATACAAGTCATATCCTCAGTGAAACGTCGTACAAGGTATTTTGGACGCGGTTCATACAAGAAGAAGTCTTCAAAAACATAATTGACACCAGCCACGGAAGCGTATCCTACGTGAAAATACACCCTTTTTAAAGCCTAAGACTTAGAATAAATGTTATTTAATCGACACTGTAAATATTACCTATTTATTTCTTTACAGTAGTCTCTAAAATAGCGTATTGTTACAACAGTGTTGTATGGTATTGTACAGAGAAACAAAATACAGACACCAATGAAGTCACCAATTACCAACTTTAATTAATCACAAATAACAATTTGAAATCAACAAGGTATTCTCACACAATAATTCAAGCTAAATTTGCCCATACGCGATAATAATGTCAACTACTAGAGTTCCGCGCTAATTACTGTATAACATAATAATCACTTTCCACTAATCCCCAACAATCTCTTGTTCCGCACTCCACAATCTCTCCAGGTGTATCTAACTCACTAAGCCGGCTGATGTTGCTTATATAGGTCCCGCAGATGTTACAGAATGATTTTCTTTCTTTTGGCGTCGTGCCGGCATAATTTGCGTAGTTACAAGTACTCGAACAGTCTAGAGGGTACTTAATTGCACAGTCTTGACACAGACACTGCACCTGTTCGGCTGTCCGAGAAACGTGTACAACTTTCACGTAACTGCACCTGGAGACTTTTCCAAGCGTCACGTAATTGTCACAGCAGTTTTTTTTTTTATTTAACTGACCAGTGTATCTCTAAGACCCTTTTGTCTAAGGCAGCGAATTTACGGGACAATATTTAACACGTACTTTTGTACTCACATTTAATTTAATAATTTTCATAATCTCAATTTTATATTTTGTAAAGTAATCAACACTATCAACGTCCTGGCCCTTAACTGTCCATTATATAGGCGTATTCTATCAGGGTTTCATTCTATGGCGACCGATATAATTAATTACAGTTATCTTTCACATCATCTGAGCTTTAACGTACAAAAATTTTGAAATTTAAAAAAATTAATATTAAAATTCAGACTGTTGGTTAAACTTTCCTTTAATTTGATATGCAGTATGGAGTTCTGTGACCTTTTTACCATTTTAAACCCTCAATTTTTAGCCCCGCGCCCCGTATTTTTGAGGTGATCACTCTAAAAAAATACAGTTCTGTAGGCTAAAAGTAGGGATACACATGCCAAATGTTACAAATCTACTTGATGCCTTCAAATATATCGTGAGGCATACCCAAAATAGCCAGAGAGAGAGAGAGAGAGAGAGAGAGAGAGAGAGAGAGAGAGAGAGAGAGAGAGAGAGAGAGAGAGAGAGAGAGAGAGAGAGAGAGAGAGAGAGAGAGAGAGAGAGAGAGAGAGAGAGAGAGAGAGAGAGAGAGAGAGAGAGAGAGAGAGAGAGAGAGAAATAGGCAAACGGTCGAGTTAAAACTGAGAAGTCGATAAATATCAACACACCGTTATGAACATCTATAGAACATTATTTATATATGACTTTTTAATGTTTATTTTATCATTTATTGCCATAATTTATCATCGTCTTCCTTCTCCGTAAAACGAAGAACAAGAATTAGAAAGGATAAGATTTAGACGCAAATGTGGTTATATTAATTCTATAAGTTCCAAGGGAAAGTTGTATTTGTCTCACACATTTGTGGTGTAGTGCGAGAAGTGGAGTTTACACGAAACCTTTTTGTTACACAAGAGACACGACAACTGATATAGAAGCAAAAGTGGAATTGTTGTTGAAACGAGGAAACATATTTCTAAAACGATGTAACATAAGCTAAAAGGAGAAAACGTTTTTATACTAAAAGTCTCCAAGTCATCAGCACCTCGTCTGGCACACGTTCAGAAACATCCTTTACTTTTAACCTCAAACGTTTTAAGCGTAGTCTCACGGATCGTCGTGTTGTTCAGTGGAAACGAAATACAGACACCAATGAAGCCACTAATTACCACCTTTAATTAGCCACAAATAAGAATTCGAACTCAACAAGGTGCTCTCACACAATAATTCAAGTTAAAGTTTGTACACACGCAAACAATTATGTCAACTATTAAGAGCTCTGCACTAGTTATAACACAATAATCACTTTCCACTAATCGGCAACAACCACTTGATCCGCACTCTACAACATTGCCAGGTGTAACAAACTAACTAAGCCGGCCGCTGTTACTTATATAGATCGCGCAGAGGTTCCAGAATAACTTTCCATATTCTACCTGGCGGATTTCCAGCATAATGTGCTCTCGAACAGTCTGGAAGGTACTTTTGTGGACAGCCTTGACACAGATTCCGCACGCTGGGCTGGGCTAGTCGAGAAACGTGTAGAATTCGACTTTACGAGAGCGTTACGTAACTGTCGTAGTAGTACGTACGTGGTAGACGAAGCTCTTTGTGATGGCGAGTTACATACGTACGGCTATTTATTTTTACTCAAGGTCAATGGTTTATACGCTTTCGTAAAAAATTAAGGAAATTTTTGCTCGAGCCTAACCCCCCCCCCCTAGTGTGTAAGCCTTCCTCACCACGCATTGTGTGCCCTTTATGTCCAGCAATTACGCCACTAAAACCGCAGTGGTGTAAGCATACGGTGGGAGACTCATCATTATCATCATCATCTTCACATCAAGGCAAAGGCAAGGTGCTGCCTGTTCCGCCGGCAAATATCCAGACTTGTTTAGCCAGTCTGGAATCTCACATTCTTTCTAAGTGTTCTTTCGAATGTTGTTTGTAATGTCTTAATTTTTCATTCAAGTTAAAAACTTTTAACTCTTCTCGTATGATCTCATTCTTTATACGGTCAAGTTTAAAACACCTTTAAACTCCTCTTAAGAACACTTTCTACGTGGCATGTATTTTACTGTATTGTTTCTTGGTTGTCATCCATAATTCACACCCATAGGACAGTACAGGGACCTCCATAACTTTATAAAACTTTAATTTTGTATCTCGACGTACCTTGTTTCTAAAAGTTCGGTTGATTGTCCTACAGATCGTCTGGAATTTACCTAACTTAACATCGATATCATAAGATTTGTAATTACACATTTGAGTAAAATCTACTTATAAAATCCGTAAAACAAACTTGGCCTTAAAACCCAAATGTTTACGAACCCTCTAGTATTATTTTGAGGACTAACGCATGAAACATGGCAACTTCAGCATTGTGCTGATAAAGCGACTTTTCTCTCGCCCCCCTCCACACGTTATCTACCTGTGGCTCGGCTACACAGTATTCCACGCACACACGTCTCGTGGCACCAACAATATTTATACGCGGCACGTGCTGCTCTTTATCACGTGTTGTCGTAACGCTGGTTAATAGTGTGACCCTAATTTTCCTAACTGGCGTCATTTACCCTCCAGTACAACAATGTATGGTCGCATTGCACAAGTTTAGGACTTCTGTCTGCATCTTATCTCTCTGCGTCTTATTATACAATATAAATCATAGTTTTCAGTATTAAAACCTAACTTACTGAGTTCGAAAATTCTTAGACAATGTACGCAATTTTTCAGTATATCCACTATCTTTCTTCTTACAATTTTCTCTTACATTACATTTGTATCTCTATTATTGGCACGTGGTTCATAGGTTTGTGTATATCTTAAAAATGGTTGAAAATTTTACATTGTCCAATGTAATATCAGGTATAGGCGTAAAGTCATATAGACCATTACGTAGTATACTTGCTACGCTTCCCTGTAAATTGTATACCGCTCGCATTTCGTACGACCTGCCATTGCTTAAGTAGATAAAACAGCTCCCTACAAGTACTCAGCTGAGACTTGTAAACTGTACAGGACACTTGCGTTGTGTATTATTGAAGACCAATTAAAGGCGGCAACTACCGCTCGTGTGAGTTGAGTTGCCTCAGGACGACGAGCTGCTAACTGTGCACATTGAACTCCTGGGAAATGACTCGGTAACAAGTTGTTCCAGTGTCGCAAACGTTTACCAAGCAATTTCCTCTACTTTGCATTACGTATCCAGTAGTATACTACCAGGAGAATGCATGTGGTGTTTTTATGTAGGGCATATATCGGTTACACGTTATTTGTTGATATCCAATGCAGTATACTTTCGAATTCATTTAAATATTAATACAACTATATCGGGCATCCAGGAAGTAAATTTTTCTAATGAACTACAAAGCTTCTTCTTCTTCTTCTTCTTCTTCTTCTTCTTCTTCTTCTTCTTCTTCTTCTTCTTCTTCTTCTTCTTCTTCTTCTTCTTCTTCTTCTTCTTCTTCTTCTTCTTCTTCTTCTTCTTCTTCTTCTTCTTCTTCTTCTTCTTCTTCTTCCTCCTCCTCCTCTTCTTCTTCTTCTTCTTCTTCTGCACCTCACGGAGTAGGTACTTTACCTGTTCCATCTTCACAGAGTTTGTCTCCATCTCACCCTTGGCCTTCCTACATCTCTTGTACCAGAGGGTCTACATCGAAACGCAACCGATGACCATCCTCCATTCTGTCCAGATGCTGTAACCATTCCATGCGTTATGTCTGGATTTTATAATTTATGGAGAATACCTGTAGCTCTCCTCATTGCGCAAACGATCCTGTCTCATGCAACCCTTTGTACTTCTCAGAAACTTTATTTCCAAAGTTTGAAATTGGTTTTCTTCTTTGTAGGAACCCATGATTCACTTCTATAAATTAAAACAGGCACTGTCATTGTTTTATAAAATGTAAGCCTTGTGAACTACAAATATCTATAGCTATAACAAACATATAGATTTGCATAAAATTCTGTGTCCTCCACAGGGGATATTAGCATACCACAGTACTGTGGGCGTGGAGGTTTGCGTTCTCTGTTGTGGTTGAGGGAGGTAGCGTAGCTGCTGGCAGGGTTTTCCGTCCCAGACAGGTCTCAACTTAGGAACCAAACCATGTATGTCCCACAATGACCCGTCTGTTTACCCAAGTCTCTACTTTTCCCTGCCTGTTCTAACCATCCTTTGATCGCCTTTCTCGGGGTGAATGAGACTCCAGAGGTCAGCTTAGACCAACTTATCTAGGGGAGAAAACTTCACACAAATCGTGCGAGGTGGCAGCTCCTTCACCGGCCTTTCCGAGCATAGCAGTCGTAACGAAGCCGGGGGAGATTTTTCTTACTGTCAAACTCGATAGGAACGACCGGATGGATAGCAAGGTTTGACTAAGCGTGAAGTCGCCAGATCGATGAGTTTTCAACGGAGTGTATGGTCCAAGGGCTGCAGAAGAAGAACAAGAATATTTTATTTTTGAAGTATTCTTCCGGTACCGGACCGCGTCAAAAATGTCTTTAACTTCTAATCACTTAGACCTGAGGATACTCATTGTAATATAAGTGAAACGTTATCACACAAGACATTTTTGACGCGGTCCATATCTGAAGAAGACTTCAAAAACATAACAGACACCGGCCGCAGAAGCCTACGAGAGAATAACGAAAATTTTGAGTACACGAGGGACACATGAATGATTTCTATTTAGTACTCTTTTACCCTAGATACACATATTATCTATGCAATCTCCATTCTTATTTAGACACATGTCAAAGTAAGGCACAAATTTTTGTACCCCATTTTTACCTACCAATTTTTAACCCACTTTCAAGAATGTATCTCTTGCATAATATCGGCGTAATTCTCAATTGTTTTTTCTCCAAACTGTACTTAGAGCCGAAGGACTTGTTCTCACTGATAAAATTAATTTTTTAAATAAATACGCATATATTTGTAAAACAAATATTTCAACGCTTCCTAGCGTCCAGCTATATTGAATCTGAAGTCCGTAAACTTTCGATCATTGTCAAAATTATATTAAAAGTGTGTAGAGAAACACTTCAGGAACATGGCTGTGATAAATCAAAATTTCAAAATATTCGAAAAGCTTTTACGCGTACATATATTCTTACTGAGCACAGAAACATCCATAGGGATATTGTAATGTGTTGTACACAAAACGCTGATAATAATTATGAAAGTGAAGATAAAAATATTAAAATTTTTTTTAACTTATTTAGAAACAAGTGAACTTTCTCTTTAAATAATTTTTGTTTACTTTTTCCTATTAACTTATACTTCTTTGTAAATAAACATTTTCCTATTGTTAAAAGTACATTTCAATAATTTTTTTGTAATTATAAAAACATATTGTGTATATTTCAATTATAAACGTTTACCTGCGAGTTACAAATTGTTTTTAACGTCATATTTACATGACATGTTTGAAGTTGTATAAAATGAATTTGTTATCATTTCTGTTGGAAATTTTTACGTATTAATAACTTAATTGGTGATTCGTACGATAGCCAAAAAAATAGCATTAATATAAGCAAGTATTAAAATGTTGTATAGTTTTTCCACTTTACCAAAAATTTTGTCAAATCCAAATCTGCCCTTTTAACATTACGCGATTCATTTGGTTCTAAGATCAATAAATATTGTAAAGAAGGGATTTCGTTAATCCAAGTCATTATCATCATCATCATCATCATCATCATCATCATCAACCTTAATGATTAGGCTCATCCTGAACCTGTTCCGGGACCCACTTCGCTCTCGGCCGTCCTATCTCTCTTCCCAAACGATCTGTATTCCATTGCTATCACTGGAATTCTGTCACCCACCATTCTTTCCCCAAATGTTCACACCACCTTCTTTTGTTGCTCCGTAGCTGTTGCAACTATGGGGCGACCTCCAATTCCGTCCTCATATCAGTGGCGAAGCTAGTAGTTAATGAATGGGTAGGCAAAAATCTTATCTTAAATTTTTTTTAAGGAGTCTGTAAAAGGACGGTGGTTCAAATCGGACGCTGAGGTAGCGTTTGCTGTAAGCGAATGGTTCCAAAAACAGCCGTAAAAATTTTACTAGCAGGGAATCTACAGATTAGTGCAATAGTGGGACTCATGCCTTAACGTTAATGGAGACTTCTTTTAAAATCGTTGAATAAAAAATGCTTTACAGCTCTATACGTCTTTCTATTGAACAATCCTTGTATTAGTCATACACAATAATACAACTGATTGAACTTCAAAATTTTAAACTTGATTAGTTTCTATGTATATATGTTTAATGTTACAAATAATTCAAATAACAATCTTGATCATCTGTTAGTTCAGCGGAATAACAGGGACACTTTTAATAACCGCATAAAATAAACAAACTTATAAACAACACAGGCGCTTTAACTTAACTGTTTGGACCACAGAAGTGAGGCATGCCTCAACGCTCTATGTGTACAGCGCGGGACAATCCCCCCTCCCTTCACTTCCCGATCGAACCCGCACATTGCTTACATACGATGTATACAAAAAATGCTGAGGCATGTTCAAGTTGCCTCATTCGCTTTTTAACGAGCTATGCCGAATCTCACTTGTCACCATCTAGCGGTCGCTCAGTAAAGCACGTTTCGGCTTAATAAATTCGACAGTCGCGGTAACAATGTATAATTTTACGTTATGTAGTTCATACGTATTTATAATTTTTATTCTACAGAATTTTTTAGGGTAGGCATTGCCTCAATTGCCTCCATGTAACTTCGCCACTGCCTCATATCCACATTCTTCTTTCTATCGAGAATGGTACGCCCCAGAGTACTCCTCATAAACTTCATCTCGGCTGCCTGAATCTTTGCTTTGCCTCTATCTGCCATAACTCTGGCTTTATCTCCATACATCAAAACTGGTACCGCTACAGTGTTAAAAGACCACAAATATTGTTTTACAAATATTCTTAAATTCGTCTGATTTTTCATCCATATTAATTACTATCCCATATGTAACATAACGTCCCAAGTAACTGAAATGCTGGACTTGTTCAATAATCTTTCCATCTATAACTATCTTAGTTCTTACCGGTCGCTTCCCTCCGAATGTCATTGTTTTAGTCTTGCCGCTGATACTTGTGATCTGCTATTCGATTTCGTATGTACATTAAACCAAGTCTTCAAATTTAATAGTATCAAAGCTTCTTCACACGTGTGCTTTTCAAGCTTCTTCACCACACGATTCTTTTACAGAACTTGTGAAACAAATCTGAAACCTGATAAATCCTGGTTGACACAGCGAGTCACGAATCGGTTGGAATAACATTTCTTTTGATTCTCTTTATTATGGTATTGGAATATTGTAGTTTGTTTATTCTTTGTTTATGTGTTTTTTGCGTACAGTAATGTGCTAAGTGATCCCTTATCCGAGATTCTGTATCTGCAGGACAGAAGATCCCAGCAGGTTTTTATTTTAAGTTCTCAAATACTAAGACGAAAGTTTTGCCTTCCTAGGGATGAACCCTGTAAAAGATAACATTGTAGTTGATAATAGTGTTGTAGACCAGGTATCACATTTTAATTATTTGGGATGTGATATCTCATATAGCAAGGACAACGAAATCGAGAGGAAGTTAAATAAATTTAGTTATACCTGTAGAACAATAAGACGACTACTGAAGATTAAAACGCAGTGGGAGACACAGCTAAAGTTCTATAAGGTCGTGGCTGTGCCAAATTTAATGTATGGATGTGAAACATGGACTGTACTACAGAAAGATATTTTTAAAATACAGGCCTCGGAAATTACATTTTTAAGAGGAGTTAAGGGATGTAGTTAGAGAGATCATCTACAAATCGACGACATAAAGAAAGATCTAAAGTTACAGTCGGTTGTGGATAGAATAAAGTAATACAGACATAATCCGAAGTCCCATGTAGAACGTATGGTAGACACGCGTATTCCTAAAAAAAAAGGTTGAATATAGGCCAGTGGGAACGAGGGGATCGTGGAAGAACCTGGGAAAAATGGACAAAGATTCTGTGAAGTCGGAACGGGCTATAGCCAAAGCTAGTTAAGGTAATGAAGCTAGCCCAACATATAGCCATTAGTGAAGAAGAATAAGAAGAAGAAGTGTTTTTTTTTTAATAACTAGTTTACTTTTAATACTCTACTTTCAATGATTAAAGAATTCAGTAGATATTAGACTGTGTCTGATAAATCCGTCTTGATACCTGCAAACGTGTGTTCTTGTTGCAATTAAATAATACTGTAAAAAACGTTCTACAAACGATTACACTTGCAAAACACTTTGTCTTTAGTCCTGTCAAAGTTTCTTCCCACGTGTATTCCTACACAACAATACTTTTACAAAACTTGTGAAACAAATCTGAAGTATAATAAATTGTGGTTGTAACATCGAGTTACACTCTGTAGGAATGAGAGATTCTTTACACTCAGATGGAATCAGTATAAATATTTTATTTGGTTGAAGTGTGCAGTTTTTAATAACTTCATCGGAACTTGTTTATAACGATCTCCCGGTTAATACGAATTCTCAGATAAAATGGATAAATTTTACCAAAACAATTGGTTTTCATCGTCACCACTTCAAGAATTATGCCCTATTCCGGACTATATCCTACTGTTTCGAAACCCATCTCCTCCTCGGTCTACCGTCGTCTTTTTGCGTTAGCTTAGGTCGTTTTTCCATATTTCCCATCCAGTCTCCGAGGCTCGTACGAGTTCTGTAAGTAAATATAATTGTTTACTTAAACAGGTTACTGGCATCCTGTAAAACCCCAACCTGGAGAACCAGGAACATTGATTTCGGGCTGCTATTCGTCTAGAGAGTTGCTTTCACCTCAGCTGACGAGCTCTCTCTGCCCGGTCGCTGTAGACTAACTAACTCAGCCCATGTGTGCAGCCGTTGGCCTACTGTAGGCTCCTCCGCCTCCACACTAGATGCAAACCCTGCAGCCGATGTGCACCATCCTGCCAGGCCAGGACCCAGGATATCCTGCCCTGACAGGACCTCCATCTCTCGTTTGCTTACCGATCCACTCCACCGAAAGGATTGGCTACCACAACCTTGGGGTGGATTGTTTAACGTAACAGTGTCCACCAACGTGTAGGTGAGAATGGAGAGGCTAGTGCATTTCTCTTCAATGAAGGCATATGTTCGCGTCACACCCCCATTGGACAATTGGTTTGTATGTATGTATGTATGTGGACTAGTTTTTCGGTATTAACAAAATTTAGTTATATTATTAACACTGCCACTTTATATAGACTTTGCTTGAACTAAATGTTAATTCAAAGGTTGCTCTCATCACTTTGACAAAGGCTTAGGAAGTCGAAACAGCTGTCAGAGTTAAATAAAATCTGTGAAACGTACCAACTGTTTATATATTTTTAAAAAACCTTTGTATTAATATTGTGACGATTTAAATAAAAGAAATAATCAAGAGAATAAAAATTTTAAAAAAAATTAAGGTTGCGAGCTCTTAAGCCATTTAAATCTCACTGTATTAATATAAAATACCTGTATGTACTCAGTATGAGAGGAAGCAGTAATTAATTAGTTATAAGATACTCTAATAAAAAGATAAATTGTAAAGAGTTATTAATATCGTATTTAACCCTTTGCTTGTAAGCAGGCGCTGTCCTGTTGATTCCAGACTCGACATGCTTTCCGAGTCTTGTGTGAGTTAGAATAAGATAAAAAAATTAATGTTAATAATAAAAAAATCTGAAGACATAAATAGTCGCTAAAACAACTGATTTAAATTATGTATATTTGTTTAGGGATAGTTTGTATAAATAAAAAATGTTAACTTAAATATAGTTAGGAACTATATTCTCGCGCGGAAATTGTTCCACTAACTTTTGCCTAGTACCAGGCGAAGGGAGCGGAATTTCTCTCTCTTGCAATGGTGACTTCGTACAGTATAGACGTAGGAGCTGTGCGCTTAAAATATGTTAACTACATTTTGTCTCACCTTAAGATGGTGTACCAGATGTAGCTGTTTAAAGCATCTGGATGTGTTAATTAATATAGTCATGTAAATAGACAAGAAATTTAAAGTAAAAAAAAATCGAAACGTAAAGAAAAAAGGAGTGTAACACAAGATGACTTCGTGCTTCAACTAATAACAACAATTCCAAAGTCATACCCGGAGATGTGAACTATCAGAAGCCACAAACTCTACTGCACGCGACAGAATATGCAGATCAGGACATCCGAGAATCTACAAGATCATCGTAGATATCTACACGACATATTGTTCTACCTGCGAACTTTTGGAGCCCTTTACAGAGGAAGGCCAGACCGAGATGACGACGTTGCTGTTCCTGTTTCCCAAGACGGATACCCCAGGACGAGTCTTCTGCATACCAATTAAAAGGTGACTCGATAGCCTGTCTATCGAGGGTTACTAATATTTGTTACACAACACATCTTGAAAGAGACTTTTCAGAAACTATTAACTTTGTAAAGACTTATAAATTAAATCTAAGAATTTCATGTAACTATTCTAACTTCATACGTTGTAACAGTTTATATGCTAATGTAGAGGAATATAATTCAAGCAATAATACCATTCTTCCAATGGTTGAATAAAAGAAAGTCTTGCAAGCTAATATCATGAAATGAGTATAATTAAAAGTCTTAATTACAGAAATACAGAAAGTTGACCCGGATCCGAGGTATAGCTATATAAAATCAAGTTTGATCTCAAAGTTTAAAGAAACCTTTCAAATAACTTAATAATTGAATTAGTAATGTCATGGGATCTGTCAGTATATGTTTTTTTTTAAATGTTAGTAAAGAGAAGTCTTCTTGTTACACACATATGAGGAGTGCTTAAATCAATTGTATACCTTGCCATTGTTTCCTTACACAGTTAGTAAGTAATTTGTTACATTAATTATTTGTGATAAATTCTGTTACAACGTAGGCAGCCCATCTAATTAACGGAGTTTAATTACGAGGGGTTCCCTGGATTTGTAACGCGGCGAAAAGACGTTACAATATGTTTCGCCAAGTGCCCAACGAGTCAACAATTAATATCGTAAATGTTACATTGTTGAATAACTAGTTTACTCTCAGTGTTTACACTGACAGTCCAGTAGACAGTGGGCTGATACAACTTATCACGTACTGGTAAGCTTCGATTAGCTCTCAATGTCACGTCCCGCGTGTCTGTGTCCCACTACAGCGATCAGTATAAAGTTACACACAGAGACAGTGCGAGACCACAACGTGACTTATCGTAGACGTCTTACAATATCAATATCGGCAAAATTAAGTGTATGACTGATAGTGGTACACTGTAAGACCATAGATCGATTAGTCTCTCCATTCCACCTCCGCTCTCACCTACACGTGGTGGACCCTGTTAAGCCGAGAAACCCAGTCAAATGTTGTGGTAACGAATCCCTTCGGCGGACTGGGTCGGCAAGCTGACGAGAGGTCCTGGCAGGGTTACCAGGGGGCAACTCTAGATCAGACCTATCATGATGCGAATCGGTAGCAGGATTCGTATTTTGGATGTTGGCGAATGAACATCTTAGAAGGCCAACGGCAGCTCCTGAGATCCAGTTAGGTAGCTCACTGCGAAACTGACTTGAAGGTAACTTCCTAGGAGTTGGGTCTCCAAAAACAAGCCCCTGGTCCGCCAGGCTGGCGGTTGAACGTAGTGCTGTCGACTCTATCCCATAAAACCCTTCATTGTTAAGTAACCTAAATCAGTGCCAAACTGGCAACCGGGTAAAGGATCTCTTAACATGTTGCTGGATTTGTTACAAAAAATATCGTGCAGATAGTGAGTTATATAGATCACCTGATACTGTGGCACCAATTGGGATAGTTAGGCTGAGATGGGCTGGACATGTACAGAGAATGAATGAGGAGGATGTTCTTAAGAGGATTATGAAATGCGCCCTAGAAGGAAAGGGAGGACCTGGAAGACCTAGACTACGATGGATTGATGGAATGCTAGAAGATGTGAAAGTACTTGGAGTGAAAAATTGGTGGAGATTGACTGACAATAAGGAACTCTGGAGTGAAATCCTGAGGGCCTACGGTGGGCTGTGAAGCTACTGATGATGATGATGATGATGACACTGTACGAGTGATGACTACCTAGAAGGGAGAGACAAATCTACGCAGTATGCATATTATTACGTAACAATACAAACAAACCAATAGAAATATTTTTTTCATTAAAGATAAATCAGAATATTGCCATGTGTTTGTTGTAGGGATGTTTGATTGTGAAAAAAAAAACAATGTCTAATCTGACTGGAAATGTTTTGTTATTAATTTTTTTTCCAAATGATAACTGTCAATATTTGCAAAAAAATAAAAAGATGCTGTAGTTTATTCTGTGAGAGCTTAGCAGTGAGTTGGACATTTTCTCACTCCTACTGTCGCTGTCGTTATAAGGTTTTCACCCAACAAAGTAAAAGTGCGACAGACGTTTCTCAGTGCTTATATTTTGATATTAATTTTACTTTTTTTTTAAAATCTGTTGTATACTTTTTCATTACTTGTATTTCATATTCTTGTATGAGCCACTATGGTCCAACTGGTTCCTCCCTTCTTCTCCTCTCTCTCTTCCTCCTCTCCCAAATCTCCTTCATTCTTGATCGATGTCTCTCCCTCATTTCGTCAGACCAGATGACACCTGTCCTCTTCTTGAGTTTTCCCTACTTTTGGTATTTTTTAGTTTCTTTTTGAGTGTAAGCATTCTTCAGTGCCCTTTTGAATAATCTGAAGTTCTTCGGTCTTTTTTCCGTTTCTTTAAACCACGTATTTGGACATTTTAAGATTTCTGAAATAGTTAGAAAGTTTCCCTACTAGTCTGTCAGGAGTCATTCTTTTAATATGTTAATAGAAAGTAATTATTATTTTTTATCTACGTCTGTGATTTTTACAACGCGTGTATACAACTCATTATTGTGGCGTCGTCTGTACCGTTCTCCATCTTTTATTGGTCCCAAGATGTTTCTTAGCATTTCCCTTTCCGTTCTTCCATCCTCTTTTTCTTATTCGGAATCAGACACTCAGCTACATAAACTGCTTCCGCTCAGCTGCGGATACTTCAATTTGTCCACTATACAATAATATTTTGATGAAGCCAGGGAACTCACTCTCCGGCACTGGCGAGATCGTTGGGAAAGAGAGGATAGAGGAAATGGACCGCAAGGCTCACACCAAAATTTATGGGAATGCATTGACCGGTGAGGTCAACTACCATCTAACCCAGTTGCCCAGTGGACACGGCAGAATGCCTGCCTCCAGAGAATGGGCAAGGTGCAGAGTCCAGCATGTCAATACGGTGAGTCTCCCCATGAAGATGCCTTGCACACCTTTTTCAAGTGCTTCAGAATCGCAAGAGAGAGGATGGTACTAGAAATGGAGCTCGGGGAGTTCACGCCCGAGAGCATAGTTGCGCTTATGCTTCGTGGTAAGGTGGAATGGGACCCTCCTATAAAAAACAAAAGACAGGCTCAACTTGCACCCAACTGGCAGTAGAAGATAAGGAACAACTAGAAGAAGCCCGATAAGGGCGAAATAGGCTTTATCCTGAATTAATACGTTAAAGGGTTCCAGGAAGGGTATAAATGCCTGAATTAGTGGTGGGTTTTTAGTGTCTTCTCACCGTGCAAAAAGCATTTTCCTCCTCTGTAAAAAAAAATAATAATAATTATTTAAACACTTGTTTCGAGCGTTTGTACTGTCCGAGAACTGTGTACGATATCAGTCATACCTTCTTCGTCTGCGGCAGACTGGAGCAACATAGGAGATCGTTGAAAGAGGATATTAGGATGCAGACATCCCCGGATAACATCATCGTAAAGCATCTTGGGTTGTGTGGCCCGTTTTGTAGATGAGATTCTTTAGGCAAAGAATATAAATTTGGATAACATAATATAGAATAACAAGACCGACGTGAACTCTAGGGTTGAAGAACAATGGGTTTAGAAGTAGTGTGTCAAACAGTTCCAGGACAGTGTCCTAGAAGAGGAAAGGGAATTTGTTTTTTAGTAGGTGGGGTATAATACCCAAAGCCATATCCCGGAAGTACGCATCTTCCCTGAAAATTTTCAGGAAATTTTTCCACCTATTCTTGTGAAAAAATTAAAAACTCCTTTAATATTGAAAGTGTATTACTAAATTGTACACAGATCAAAATAATTGAAACTGATGACGCAATTGATATTATAATAAAAACTTCCATTGTTTAAATTTTATAACTTTAATTTATGACTTTTCTATTATACAGTATGAAGTAATGTGATGTGATTTATAACAACCCCTTGCCATTTAGTTGTCGGGTTTACGTGGTGGTTAAGTTATTCCGTATTCTGCACGTCAAAGCATTACCACAGGTGCAACTGTCATGGGGCCGACGCCCCGTTAGAGTACAATTTATGGGACTTCTGACCTCTATTACTGTGCACACCACAAAGTATTGTAATTAACAAGGAGGTAAGGTATAAATTCCTCTGTAAGTTGATTTACAAGCGTCCTGATTAAATTAGTAAAGCATGAAAATATTTTCATAAGTACAGACATCTCCCTTAAAACGGACTATAAAACAGACAACTCTAAACAAAACCCTGAAATGTTAAAAAATTAAAGACAATCAGGCTCAAAAATTTACAGTTAGCGAAATGAAAAAACTACTTGAACTTTGACATTGAATGCACAAATGAGAAACCAATCAAAAAATGAAAACATATCGCCCTGTTGTTATCACTTCCGATACCTTCGTGAGTTATGTGATTAAAGAATTTAATTCAAATAAATCTCAAACAAAAATCAGTAATTTTGTTTAAGCCAGTAAATATGGAAAGTGATTCTGGCACGCAGCCATTTTGTTTTTGATGAAGACAGATAATGGACAAAGTTGTATTATAATTAAGAATATTTTGTGCAAAGTACAAATTATTCTTTGCAACGGACAAAATTGTATTACAATTATGTAGGCTTATAGTATTTTATATAAGATATAACTGCTTTTATTGCTGTACTGCTCTACTGTTATCTATTTTATATAAATCCATTGAAATAAATAGTTTCTATTTTTATTCACGTATTTATACGATTCATATCCATATTGTTATGCCATTACAGGACGCTATACGTCTTTGTCGTCTACCCCAGAAGAGCCCAGCTGTAATGTTTGTGTGCGTACGTGGCACTTAACATGTGTCAACAAACGAGGCTATTCCATACCACTACTGGTTGCCGCATTGTGTTCAAGGCCGCGATCAATTACGCTCTGGTGTTTTCGAGTACTGTTGGCCACGTATTATGCACTATTCTGGAACACTTGTGCTATCTATTTAAACAACGACAGCTGCCGCTTAGAGTTTAGTTTAAGTGGCGATTTATTCAAATGAGGTTTAAAGTATTGTGGTAGAGTGTGATTATTGTGCGGGAATCCATTAGTTGACATTATTATTGCGTGTGGACAAATTTAACCCGGATTATTGTGCAAGTTGAATAAACTGTATTTGTGATTAATTTAAAGCTGGTGATTACTGATGACTTCATTGGTGTCTTGTATTTTGTTTTCCACTGTACCGTACGACGATCAGTGAGACCGTCGTAACAATATTATAAGGCCTATCTGTTATAATATAGTTGCAACGGACTTTAAATATAACGAATACCTTAGAGTCCCTATTCGTCCGCAATAACGAAAGATAACTGTATTTAAAATCAGAAATAAAATTATTTATATTTTTTAAATAAAACTTACATTACATTACTGAAAAGCAGGTAATCAATATGTGTGTGTGTGTGTGTGTGTGTTCCTATCTGTTTGACCGCAATCTACATAAATTCTTGATAATTAAATCCCTTACTAAACTAAAATGTGTACAGCTGTAGGTTTATGTAACGAAGTTTACAAAAACAATTATTCTCCAAAATATTACTGCGAACAAACAACATGTATACCAGTATGGCATACGGCATTTGACGAAAACAAAACCCTTATTACTTTCGGCTCAGCGGGGACAGCTCTGCAGAGGTAATACTGAGACAGCTGTGTGAGTGTGTGTGTGTGTGTGTCCATTGTAATGTAATATGGCGGGAGAGTTGGCCAGCCCGTGATACTGTGATAAAAATATAAGGGATTTTGTTAGAATCCCATGCGTTGGAAGTAACAGCTAAGCCTGATTGCCAAGTTGCCAACACAACCTGAACCTATACTAATACTTTCAACTTGATGTAGTAACAAACTGATTAGTTACTGATATACTGCATTATTATTATTATTATTTAATATTTGGACAGGGAAGTATTAAGTTATCACGAGACAGATATTTGAATGTGCTGTTCTTTGTTGACCACTTGCTTGTACTTCAGAATCTGATTTTTTTTTTTTTAAGGGGAGTCAGATGGATTTTTTTGGAAAAAATATCGGTTTTTGGATTTTTATGTTTTATTATTGTTTAGAATGTCAGGTTTATTTTAAGACTAATTATATACAATTCTGATCAGTGAAACTGGTTTTATAAGCGTTTTTATAAAATGTTGCACCTTACATTTCGCGTAAACATAACTTTTTAAATTATAAAAAAATCTAATAACTAAAATTTTTTAATGAAAAACACCCAAAATGTAGATAAAGGAAGCCCCTTTCAAACAAAAAAAGAATTATGGAGCTATCTCTTTTAGTTCCTGAGAAAAATGTACCTTAATTTATGTAAATTAACATGGGCGAGATAGGGTTATCCGACTCCCCTTAACTATTAAAATTCTATAATTTCTACTATAAAAACAAAGGTAATGGCATTTCCAGGCAAGAAACCAATAAGAACAAAAATAATTATGAGTGATCAAATTCTAGAACAGGTGAGCCACTTTAGTTATTTGAAAAATGATATTGGTGATGACCTAAATTATGAAATTGATGTTAAGTTAGGTATGTTCCAGTCGACCTGTGGGACGATCGACCGTATTCTTAGAAACAAGGTACCGTACGTCGGGATACAAAATCAAAGCTTTATAAAGTTATGGCGGTCCCTGTGCTTTCCTGTGGGTGTGAATTATGGACAACAATCAAGAAACAAGACAGTAAAATACAGTCGGAAATAGCGTTCTTAAGAGAAGTTAAAAGGTGTTCTAACTTTACGTAAAGTAATAAGCCCGTAAGAGAAGAGCTACAAGTTTTTAACTTGAATGAAAAATTAAAAGATTCCAAACAACGGTGAAAAGAACACTTAGAAAGAATGTCAGCTTCCATACTGGCTAAAAAAAGTCTGGAAACATAAACCCAAAGGACACAGGTGTGTGGGCAAACCCAGGAAGAGGTGGCTGGAGGAGTTTTGAAGGTGGAACAGGCAGCACCTTGTGAAGATGATAATGATGATGATGAATTTGATAACTTATAAAGTAGTTATAGAATATTCTTTATAAATTATTACCTACTTTACAGAGAAGAGATATCCTACAAGATTGAATAGACGTTATTGCAAGAATGTATTCCGACACGAAAGCACGCATTGCCAGGAACGAAATGTAAAAGAACCAATAAATGCAGGTTTAAGATAAGGGTGTTTCCTATCTCCAAAGCTTCTCTGTATTTATGTAAATAATGTACTATGTCAGTGGATTAATAAAATAGAAAAATTACGCATATAACTTAAATCGTAATGACTACGCTTTCTGCAGATGACAAAGCTATAATTAAGGCTATGGGGCCCGGTGCTATTTAAGAGCACGAGCCCATGTATGAAATTTTCGCGTTTTGTACAATACTTTACTTTATTCAGACCATCATGTAATAAATATAATAAACAAAATATTGTTCTTAAACCGTATTTTTACTCACATACTTATTTTATTTAACACTGATTAAATAGATGCTGAAACTGTTTAATATTATTTTATGTCGTTTACTACTATTATTTACATCATAAAACAATTGTGATAGCTTTTAATTGGGGTAAGTTTGGGCGTTAAACTTTACTGGTTTGGCTTTTACCATAACCTTATATACTTAAACATGAGTAGGGGGCAAGTGGGGGTTGATGCACAGGGCGAGGTGGTGTGTGGTGTCAGAGGAGGGTATCTGTATACCGTTTTGTATGACGTCACTGGGCGCGGGGTGAGGTGGTTTAATGACGTCACTGTGCTACGTGAAAATAAATTTAAAAATAAATAAAAATCATATTTAGTGTATGTAGTTCTTACCTATTATTGTTCTTCCAGCAGTGTTAAATAACGTGGACTAGGCCTGTTTTACGTGTCAGTAAAATTGGGGAAACCACTTAAAAAAAAAGCGTAGCGGACTCTCATTCGCCTCAGGCCGCTAGGGAGAGATGAGAGGTAAAAAAATAAAAGTAAAACAAAAGTTTATTTATTTTTATAATAATAAATAAAATTATACTGTGCTTTTATGGTTTTACACATTGCTCTTATCTACTGTTGTGCGTTGGATACAACAACAACGGGGAAACCACGATAACAAAAGCGAAGCGTATCTCACTTACCTCATGGTCGCTTGGAAATTTTGAGACCAAGATGCATTGTTGTATCTCGTAAAGTAGAAGTTTCAAAACAGGAACACACACTCACACACACACAAGTGGGGGTCGATGCACAGTTACCGAGGCCGGTGTCAGAGGGCAGGAGAAGGGGAATGATGCACATAGCACAGTGACGTCATTAAACCACCTCACCCCGCGCCCAGTGACGTCATACAAAACGGTATACAGGTACCCCCTCTGACACCACACACCACCTTGCTCTGTGCATCAACCCCCACTTGCCCCCTACTAACATGTCTCCAAGTTTCATTTAAATCCGTGATCCGCACTTCAGGTACTCTCCTTGTCAGTGCAGACTTTAATATTTCGCTTGCTCGGAAAATTTTATTTATTCGTTCGAAAATCAGAATTTTTAATTAGTCGGGTATGGGGTCCCCCCGACAAGCGGGGTTCGGGCTTTAGCCCCCATAGCCCCCTTAATCCGACACCGTATAATTACAGACAGCGAATGTTCCCTTCAGAAAGCAGCACATGAATTAATTATTTAAAATAACGAAAGATTACAATTTACAAATATCACCGCAAAAACAAAAATAATGGCATTTATAAGTAACAACCTTTCAATAGCAAAATAATTATTAACAATATTAAGATAGAGCGAGTAAATGAATTAAATTTCCTAAGTAACTATATATCATGTAAGGATAAAATAGGTATAGGCAAAAAGATAAAACTGTTGAACTACATAAATTGTACAATATTGTAGCTTGAAGCCTATCGAACAACCCCAGAACATTCTCCACCTCCCCCCCCCCCAGTGTGGCAGTTGTTGCCTCAGTCAAGGCAACTCACTAGTAGGTTCTAGTGTGCTGAACACTTGAGATACGCATTAAACCGGCGTGCAGTAAGGAGGAAAAGCTATACTGGACATCTGCGCTACCTATAAAAGCAAGAGCATCTGGCTTAGTTCAGTCAGTTACGTGAGTGATTTTTCCTGAGGGAGGATCCAGTGTTTGTGAAAGTATTATGTGAAGCGTTATTATGTTATAAATTGTGTGGAACTCTATTATTTGACATGATTACTGCGTGTGGACAACTTTTACTTGAATTGTTGTAACAGACTATCTTATTGATTACAAACAGCAGATATGTAAATCGTATAAGATGATCGCAGGTTGCACAAGAAGAGCTAGAACGAGGAATACAGAAATAAGGAAACCATTACAAGTTGCCAGCTGAAGTGACCAAATCAGAGAGTAGATGAATAAATGGTAGCAACATTTACAAAGAACGAGCACTGAAAAGATGCCAAAGCGGGGACGGAGATCTCTCAGAACACCAAAAAAGAAATGGAATAATCAGTTGCAACAAGCTGTTAGCCTATTGCTTGGTTTCCAGAAAAAGAAGAAGCAGTAGAAGAATTAACGATATCCATCCTGCATATCGTTAGTAATAATTTTAACCACAAAATGCTATTATTAAGAGAAGAAATTTAATTTTTGTTTGTATTTTATTTGTAAAGACTATGACTAGATTTAGTTGTGATCTAAAAGTATTCATTATTTGTTTATTACTAGAAATTGTTAACGATTATGATAATAATTTAATTTAATTTGCAAATATTATATTACATTTAATTGAATGCGAAAATGTTGATTTTATGTTGAAAATTGTCTTAACTGCCCCAAATATTACGTTATTTTATATTATTAATAATAATTGTTAGTACTATATCTTAGCAGTAATCATTGATGCGAATTAATGTTAAAAAGCATTATTTCGGTTGGGGTTAACTTTGAAAAGTTGCATATTTATGTTTTATTACTTCCATGTTCCATAAGGAAATGGAAGTATGGTGATCGCGAAAAAATCGTGTTCGAGATAAGGGCTGATTCTGATTGTACTATACTCAGAACATGAAGAAAAGTCATTTTCCGAAAAGTGTGTGTCTGTGTGTAGAATATTTCCCTATTCGAACGATAACTGCCGCAAATTCAATCTGAATCAAATAATGTTTTGCATATGTGCTCACGTTGTAGAGGACTCAATGCCTATTGATTTTGGTGAGGGTTAAGGGAAAGGGGAGTTTACCTGCATCGGTTTACGTTTTAACAAGACTAAAGTACTTAATTTTGATAAATAAATTATCCAGAAAAGAAGTTCACAATAATAATTGACTGTAGAAAGGTAGATGAAATATTTATAAACCAAAATGGATAGTTGAAGGAGTAGGGAATAATTTTTGATATGTGTACTACGTTATCGACAACAAGGAAGTAGTTCCTATAGAAACATTTCATTTCAATTTGTCAAACATATAACTTAATTTACAAGGAACACACCTAACTTGTTAGAAATTATCGAACTGAATTCAAGTAAATAAGTTTGAATAAAAATCTTAAAACATGGAAGTCATGTATGGCTCCATACCGATTTTTACATGTTCATTTTTAGTGTACTCTGTATAAGGTTTCAGTTACTGCACGATAAATGTGTGATAAAACTTTGACGATAAGTGCTAACCGGACCTATGAAAGATTTTTTTAATTAATTATATAGCAAGGATATTTAATAATCCTGAACCTGTCACTACTCACAGTATGTGAAGAGCCGGTAATTCCTTGTGCTGTGAATGTAATGAGCACTGTAAATTTTAATAATGGGAATAAAGATTTAAAAAATTGGTATGAGCAAATTTGAATAACTGCGTTGTCAGGACATATTAAATTCCTTTTTTTTAAAGCTGTGTTGTTTTTTGCTGACATCAATTGATTTTCATACTGTGAGAAGTGAAGCAGTCAACTAGTGAACAATATCGAGCGAACAGATTATAAAGAGCGACTTGTGTGTAAACATGGCAGTGTAACGACTCTCGTGTAGTGGAACCAGGGATTATTAGGGTTGCCACTTAACAAACATCATCCCCTCACTGGCAGATTAAGCAGAGGCTGACAATAACTGGACTGGCTTATCATTAGTTGAAATTAACGTAGATAAATATTAATTTGCATGATAGAATTACAAGGTTTGATAAAAAAGTTCGCGCAATTTTTGTTTAATTTAAAAATAAAGCATTTGTTCATCTACACTTGCCGTGCTCCCTTCAACATATTGAAACGAATGGAATGGAACCACCTAGAATAGCCGAGAGCGTACTCGATCCGTCCCATGACTAGTGAGGCAGGTGTTCCCTCAGTCAAGGCCACGTTAAAGTACGTTCCAGAGTACTCTACAGAACACTTGAATACGCATTATGTGGCGTGGACATTCAGGATGGAAGATTTCTAGAAGGCGTTCGCTACATATAAAAAGCCATAGCACCCGGCTTTTCAGTTCAGTGGTGTTCAGCGATATCTTTAGCGCGGATCGAGTGTTTGTAGCGAAGTCTTGTTGTGTTATAATTAGTGCGGAATTCTTTATAGTTGATATTTTTATTGCGTGTGAACAATTTTCATTTCATTTGTTGTAAGAGACTATCGTGCTGAATACAAACTGTTTAATTGTGATAATTAAAACTGATGATTAGTGACTTTATAGTTGGCTTGTATTTTGTTTTCTACTGTACCATACGACGATCAGTAGACCGTCGTAACGATATTAATTTGCATGATACACTTACAAGGTTTAATGAAAAAGTTCCAAAAATTTTTGATTATCTTAAAAATTAAGCATTTGTTCATTTACATTTACAATGCTCTCTTCAACGTATTATCAATCGGTTATGTGTCAACGTTTCTTTCAGTGTTAAAAACAGTTCTCGAACGCACTTTTCTGTGTAGCCTTCAGCTCGCTCAGCGATCTTCTTTTTACGGTTTCAACAGTCGCGAAACGTTGTCCTTCGTATTGCTTTTCATTAGTCGGAAGAAGAAAGATCATGGTGTTAGGGCGGTTGCCGAGTTAGTACAATGTTTTTTTGTTTGCCTAAAATTCTTGAAGAAGCAATGACTGGTTCTTCCACTATTATCGGTGTGCAATTTCCATAAACTGCCCTTCCATAAATTTGGCAGTTTCCTACGAATAGTTTCACACATGTGTGACGTGAAATGCTAGAATAAAGTGTTCTTTTTTTTTTATTGATCGTTGCACATAACGATAAAAATTAATGAAAAACAAAACTACACTCTTCATATGATTATCGTAATCTTTAACTTGTTCACGATAATCTTTGAAGCTTCGAACTGCTTGTTCATGCACGGCGCGCTTGCCAGAAGCCTTCTGCAACAGTTTCTCTACGACAGAACAGTTTATATAATACTTTATACAAAATTTACTCCATATTTTTTAATCTTGCATTGCAGAATGTCAAAAAAATAGCGAAATGTGTGTGTGTGTGTGTGTGTGTGTGTGTTCATGGGATTAGTTGTGCGACACAAACGGTAGTTGGCAATGAAATACCATGTCCCTCTATCTCCGCTCTGTTAGGTTGTATTTTACACTAAAGAAATAAAATACGGCCCAGATCTGCAGCGAGAAAACAGTTTATATAGCTTTAATGAATTTTCATTCTATTTGTATCGGCCATCTGAAGACCACATGCCAATTTCAGCTCTTTATTCCTTGTTCTTTTGTTTTCAATATTTTTTCATCTTTTCACTATATCGCTTTTTATGGGCGCAGCACTAACTCAGCCGGAGACCCCCAGCTCATATGCATCTGCGAAAGCAAGAATAAACTCCTCAATAAGCCTATGGCTAAAAGAAAAACAATTAAGAGCCTGTGTGGGAAAAAGATGGGCAACATTGGTTACGGACGGCCCCATCAACAGAACTCTACCTCGAGCAACTAGTGTTGCTGTTTTTAGAATTACAACCGGTCATGACTACCTGGCCTCCCACCTGCACCGCATTGGCGTGTTGTCGTCTCCTGAATGTGTTCTCTGTGGATACGTTTCCATGAATGCGGATCACCTAATTACATGTCCAGCCTTGATCTCAGACACGCAAGTCCAAGACGAAGATGATACGGCAAGGCTCTCACGTCTCTACTGGTCAGCGCGCCGCATAATGGCCCAACAGCGAAGGGTGGGCGTTGGCTAGTAAGTAAGTAAGTACTATGTCGCTTTTCCTGTCTTCAGTCCACTTTGAACCTTTGTTTTTCTCTCTCCTACCCTGGACTCCTTCCATTTTTAACACTTTTGCCCGAAAAACGTCTCTTTCAATTGCTTCTTCTGCGTTTATGTTATTTTTTCTAAATCCTCTTTGACTTCTTCAATACAACTTGATGTTGACTTCTTTGTCTTCATTTAGCGGAGTTTCCGAACTGCAATTGAAATTGTATAGAGCGCAAAAGTAGGAAATTATATTCCGAGATAAGATCGGATTGTTAGTCAGAAATGATTGTTTTTCCTGGTTTACTCCACTAGGTTCTTCCGCTCTCTCTACCGTTGGGAACTGAGATGCCTCGAACGCCTTTGAGACCGTTGACCGGGTTTTACCTGTAACCCTAGGCAGGGCCCCTTACTATCATCCGGAGCCAGATGAACACAGGTTTTTTGAAGAGGTCTGCTCCACTAAGGTTCTTCCGCACGTCCTGCTGTTGGATCATTGGGATCTGTTCCACCATGCCGTCCGTTGATTTTCACAGAGGTCCGTTAGCATCTGTAGCTACAGAAGGTCCCAGGGGGCACGACGGGGACGTGGACTTCACTTACCCCCTTAATGAGTTTCATTAATTAAAAAAAAGTTTCTGAACTTAGTTTTCCTATGCAAGTTCTTGAGTTCATAGTCTCCAGCTCATCTCTGACCTGATTTGGCAGACACCGTGTCAATTTACACACTGATAATGGCATCCGTTTGTGGGGCCGAAACGTTTGTGGACCACGACCTATCGACCCGGCTGATAGTAATAATTTTGTCAGTGTTAGTTTTCCACTGTTCCTGACGCGTTATTAAACACAAAGAAACTATAATTTATAAATTTTTAATCTAGTAATTTAGTATTCTAAAGTGCAGAAAGTGTTCTCAGTAGATCGTTTATTATATATATGCTGTCGGAATTGACTGAAGTCTAGCCAATATACAGTAGAACCTCTGTAAACCGAAACAAAGGGGGAAGGCGGTTTCGGTTAACCAAAATTGCGGATAATAATTATGATATCATTTTACTTCAATATTCCATAAGGAAATGGAAGTATGGTGATGGCGAAAGAAATCGTGTTCGAGATAAGGGCTGATTCTGATTGTACTACCCTCAAAACATGAAGAAAAGTCATTTTTCAAAAAGTGTCTGTGAGTGTGTGTCTGTGTATCTGTCTGTCTCTCTGTGTCTCTGCCTGTCTATGTATCTGTCTGTGTGTAGAATTACTTTTTCTATGGCAAACGATAACAGCCGCAAATCCAAACAGAATCAAATAATGTTTTACATACGTCCCTGAATTGTAGAAACGTAGATGAAATATCTATAAATGAAGAGGCTAGTTAAAAGGGGTGGGGTATTTATATATGTGTATTACGTTATAGGCAACAAAGAAGTAGTTTGTTGTTAAAATTCCTTTCCGAGTTGTTTGGCTATGGGTCCAATGGTTTCTGCAAAACTAGACGTTTCGGCAGTGCCATCGACTGCCACATCAGTGAAAATCGAGTGCGCTAACGTGAGGTGGTATACTTTAGTGACCACAGTACTGTGGTTAAGGCTGAAGAAAGAAGTAGTTTCTATGGAAATATCTGATTTCGAAAATGATTTTAAATATAAATCTTAGAACATGGAGGTCATGTATGGTTCTCCATACCGATTTTTAAAGTGTGAGGTAAAAAACTGGAAGTAATATAGTCTTCAATATTATCAAAAGATTTTAATAAAAACCAAACTATTTACATAAAGTCATTTTTTAACACTAGTTTTATGATTTTTGTTAATCTTGTATTTTCCTTTGCTTTTCTTTTCACCTTGCTTTCTTGCAGCAATATCTCGCCATCGCTTCATTAGCAGAACGTCATAGGACTTTTATTCTTCAGATCGTTCGACGAACCGTAACGGTATCTGAAAATATGAATTAAACTTTGTGAGAAAAACGCGTATTTCATATAGCCTAATATTTAATGGCCTAACACAAAATAAAATCTCTTACCTTTAAGGCATCGAGGATTTCGTTGTGGCTGCTAACCTCTGCTATGTCCTCCATTTGTTGCGTAAACCATTAAAAAAAAAACACAGCCTCTTTTACTTTTTCGTTTTGACACGTCTTCATTGTTTGCCATCTTTTCAGATTTATTTTTCATCTTCACCCAGTCAGAAACAGTAGGAACACCAATAACAAAATCGGCTGCTACAGTTTGCAAAATCTCGTCATTTTAATAATAATAATATGGCTCTCATGTGTACCACCGAACCAGCTTTGGAGTCGGGCAGGGTAGGCTGCCTTATGCGAGCCGTACGGCATACAAGGAAGGCAGTGTGGCCAGCACTACGCTTCAGCCGCCCATTATTATCCCCAGGATGTTACCCCAAGAACTCATTTTCAACAGGCTGAGTCGACCAGGGGGCTGAAAAACGCATATTGATTTTATGGTGCTGGCCCGGGAATCATAATTTTTAATTCTTTTAATTGCCTCCGATTTTTCTTCAAAAGTTATCATAACCCGTTTCCGCTTTGTTGACATGACGCATAATTTATTACATGTTTATAACATTAGCTTTCGTGTTTTATCCATCGTGTTTTCTTTGTAGTAAAAATCGGGAATGTATAATTATTTTTCTTGGTCGGTCGTTTTGGTTAAAAGATATTTTGGTTAAAAGTGTTTCGGTTAATGTAGGTTCTACTGTAATACAGAAGAAGAAGAAAGTTAAAAGGCAGCAGCCTGTTGGATCACCATGTAATCGTCGACGTCTGTCTTTGTCATTCCTTCTATGCGTTTGCTTCCGGTTCTGAGCGTTAAACTTACGACAATTCCAAAACAAATGTCGGATCTAACTTTCTGCCTTCACAACTGCTTAATTAGTTGTATAGTGTTCTTACAACTAAAGCAGAGTCAGACAAACAACGGGAAACAAACACTTTGCTCAAACTCTCACTGTAACACAGTTACAAACAAAGATTAAGCAGCAACCACAGTAGTAAACAACTCCAATGATTTGTTGTAATTGCTTTTGTTCAGCCAAAGTTTCTCCACGCTCTGGACATCATCGAATCCACTAACACAACATTGTCTGTGTGTTTAGTACAGTTTTACTGATACTTCACCGTGGAATCCGTTTCGGAAACGTGCATTCATGTATAGATTTTTATAACGCTTTTTATTTTATAGCGACAAGTTTTCCATAGAAAATGTACACGTTTTGAAAAGCATGGACTCACCTAGACTGTAGTTTTTATAGACTCTTATAAATAAAAAAAAAATTTACATTCTGCGCCCACGACGGGTGAAGAGACAAGTGACTTTATTTACCCGTCGTAGGTCGCTATATGAGAGTTTATCTCACAATGATTTGTCCACACGAAGTGTGCAGGGAGGTGGCAAATGATGGGATTGGCTCTTTCTCCAGCTGACTTTGGGACCTTTGTCAATGCCGGTTTGGCTGTGAAACGGATCTGTAGTATCTGTGAATTTTAGGAGTACGTTTGTTCAAGCATTACAGCTTAGTAATAATTTCTCTCGTTACGCGACCAACTGTGTTATCAAATTATTTACAATTATATTTTAGAAAAAGCATGTTATGTTTTGTTTTCGTGTGTGTTTCAGAGAATGTAATGGTTTTCTAATGTTAATTTTTACAAACTATTTTATTTTAACCTTTGTGATAGTAGTAACTAGCTTTATTAGTGTATTAATTCTTTTCAATAAATTCTTTGTTTTGTGACGTACTATATTCATTTGAATTGTAGTGAGTTTTCCTAACACGAGTAGAGGGAAGAAACTTTTACTTAGCGCTTTGAATAGAATGAAAAGGAAGAATATATGACTCCGTTGTTTTTCAACCAGAATTGATTAGAAAAGTTGATACTAATACACTAGAGCAAAATTATGTTTAAGATATCAAGTTAGTCATGTGACCGTATAATCAGATAAACATATCAGAATAGTGTAACCACTGTACTGATAGTAACCAATAATGTACTCATGAGTCAGACAAGGTGTATAATTAGAACCTTTATATTTTGGAAAAACCCATAAAACAAATTGGTTCGAATGCTTCTACGAACACTAAACGAAGAAAATATTGTAATACATCTACCAGGGTAAAATCTGTCACAAAAAAAAGAAACAAATGAAGTACAAAACAAAACATCTATCAACTACTGGTTTTTGCATTGTGAAGTACAAGTATGTATTACCTTGTATTTCACAAATATTTACACAAATGTATTTCAAGCAGAATGATCACTGTTGCACACCACTATATAAAAATTATGCCGATTAGCGCTTTCAATTCCGATCTGACGATGAGCTGTGAAGCTTGAAAGCGCTAATCGGGATCATTTTTATATAGTGGTGTGCAACAGTGATCGTTCTGCTTGTGATTTCAACCACTAACACAACTTTCTTCATTAAATGTATTTCAGAACAACACACTCAGATATCAAATGTGTTCAACAAATAAAAGTAAAAATATTAAAATATAAGAAACAAATAAATTATATAACAACAGAAACCTGATTTATTATTTTAGAGTATGACAAATGTGCTGTGTGAGAGAAACTCTCACACGCGACCAATGATGTGACTCTTTAGGTTGCGACCAATGACGGGTTAATCTTTACCTAATCGATAAAACGCGATAAGGTGGATATTAGAGGTGATGAAAAACGGTTGGGTAAATCTTGTAAAGCTTTGTTTAAGCGTTTTACAGCCTCCATTAAGGCACGCAATAACAAGACTAAAGTACACTTAGGGGTGATTTATTGGACCTTAAACTGAATATACTAACAATATGAGCTCACAAACGTTTGTGGATAGGGTGAGATGCCCCAAAAAAAGTAAGTGCTTACTGTTATGTCTGTTGAGTAAAATAATAAAAAAGTAAAATCTTATAAGCTGTAGAGCGTATCCCAGTTCATCTAATATTTGCCACAACAAATCTAGCCTACTCTGTCAAAGTCAAAGTCAAACGGGAGTTAAAGACATATCATGTCTCTGTAATTATGCTTTGTCACGTTGTATTTAATTTTACACTAAATCTGCAATTAGAATACTGTTTATAAAGCTTTAATGATTTTTTTATTATTTAAAAAATTAAAAAAATATCGGCTGAAGAGTAGTGCTGGCCACACTGCCTTCCTTGTATGCCGTACGGCTCGCATAAGGCAGCCTACCCTGCCTGACTCCTAAGCTGCTTCGGTGGTACACCTGGGAGCCATTACTATTATTATTAAAAAGTGTTTCTCAACTCAGTTTTTTATCTGTTCTTGATGCGTGATTAAACACGAAGAAACTATGATGAATAAAACAGTTATTTAGCAATTTAGTAGTCTATTACAAAGTTTAAAAAGTGTTTCATGTGCATCATTTGTTATTTAAATGCTCTCTGAATGTATTGAAGTCTGCCCAAAATAATAGAGAAGACGAAAGCAGCAGTCTGTTGGATGACGATTTGATTGTCTACGTCAATCCGCCTATCTTTGATTGTTCTATCTTTGTCAATCCCTCTCTGCGTCACCGTCGGCATCCAGTACTGAGCGTTAAAGTTGCGACAGTTTCCAAAACAAATGTCGACTTTAACTTTCTGCAGCGTTCAACTACTTAATTAGTTGTACAATGTTCTTAAGGCAGAGACAGACAAACAAACAACCTACCGGAAACTAACAGTTTTCTCAAACTCTCACTGTTCAAAGATTAAGCAGCATCCAAAGTCGTAAACAACTCCAATGATTTGTTGTAATTGCTTTTGTTTAGCGAAAGTTCCCCCTCGCGCTAGACATCGGATCCAGTAACAACAATGTCTGTGTGTTTGGTACAGATTTACCGATACTTCACCGTGTACGTTTCTTAGGTACATTCGTAAAATCCAAAATTACAGTCATAAAATTTACTCATTTAATTGAAACAATATTTTACTCACTAATTAAATAAATCTCACTCTTTTTTTGCGTAAGAGCCACTGTGGACTACGTTTGGTACTACTGGGTTTTCCCTTCTTCTTCTATCTCTTCCACTTCTCCCATATTTTGTTCATTCTTGATCGCTGTATCTCCCTCCTTTCATCAGTCCAGATGGCATCTGTTATCTTCTTGGGTTTTTCCTTAACACCTTGGGCATTTTTTAATTTCTTTTTGGGTGGGAAGCATTCTTCAATGTCTTCTTGAGTAATCTGGAGTTCTTTTATGACTGTTCCTGTTTTTTATAACCGCGTATTGAACATTTTGAGCTTTTTGAAATAGTTAAAAAATTCACTCTTAATTATATTATTATTATTTAATTCAAATTTTGAAATACAATTAACTTATGAAACAATGTGTATTGTAAATCTTAAACTTGTGTTAAAATTATATGGTAATTTGGACTGAACGCGTAAGTATTATAACAACACAATTTGCATTTATATAATGTATTGAATTCATGGGTGTAATCGTAATAAGAAGATGATACGTTATTTAAGTTTAAAATTGTTCCGTTTTTATTTATTAAACAAAATCTTTCATTCCACTAAGGTACGAAGTTTTTACTTGATCAGCCGTTCTGACAATCATAACATATCTTTCTCTTTTTTTTTTAACTCTCCTTAACATTTCCTTAAACACAACTTCTAACCTTTTTCTTAACTTTCTTAAACACATTATTAATAGTTGAAATCTTCTCACAGACATAAATAACATTTTCAAAGCTGATGCATATTCTACGCTTTCAAGTATCGGTTTTTATTAATTATGCAACACTTCATTTGATACTACTACCTTCCAATCTTGGTTTACCAGTCTGAAGAGAATAGTGGTATACTTCCTATTGCTGGTAATTGCTCTTAATTATACTCTTGTGTAGATCTTCTTTTTCTTACGCACTTTTGCTAAAATCTCATGTTATCATATAAGCCTTCTTTATATTATATCTCTGTGGAGATTGCAATTATTTCTATTTACCACTTATTCTTAACATATTATTATTCCTTATTATTTAATTCCTTATCTTATTAATAATTAATACAGCAATATTTTCAACATAATTATTTACATGAGGGCGTTGAGTGCGGTTTAATTCACCCTAGTTTAGACTACACAATAGTTCGTCGTAGACAGGAAATACATTGTTCCTGAGTAGCATAGTCGCCGCCGCGTACCATTTCCGTCTTGCATTCCTGTCTCGTTATAGCGCGTACTTACTTTGTGATCTACCTGTTTATAGGGTGAAAACTTTATTCTCCCTCTAGTCCAAACGGAATCTCCCCTCTTTCTCTCGTAACGGTCGCATTCCGTAGCAATAGTTTGCTTGAGGCCTATATAAACAGCTGATCGCTTTTTGTTCGTGGCTTATAATAATAATTACCGTAGTTTTTATAATTACAGTTATAATTATCGTTATAATTACCATTCGATCGATAATCGTTGTGCGTATCTTCATCGCAAATGGTGTGTTTTAACTGTGTTACACGTATTGTTTTCTTACGTGTTTTAATCCTGTGTGTATACCCTGCTAATTGGATATCCTTGCTACCCAGGTACGATTGTTTATATTCTACTTTATATTCTTCCCTAGTGTTAATTATCTCACTAGAATTATCATCATTAATTACAAACATCTGTTCTCTCTTACTTTCAATTATTATGGTTTGTCTACATAAGATTGTTTCAATTATAGTTTCTACTGCCGCTATGTGCGTATTAGTGTCGTCAATTTTTTCTACTAACAGTTTATTACAATCAGCTATACTTTGTTTCACTTTGCTTATTGTATTATTTAAATTTTCTTTTAAATCCTCTGTTTGCTTATTTATATTTTTATTCAATTCGTCCTTCAGCTGGACATGGTCTCGTCTTAGCTCATTTAAATTTGCTGCAGATTTTCTGTTTGCTTATTTATTTTCTCATTTAAATTTTCTGTCTGTTTATTTAAATTTTCTTTCTGTTTTGTGCTTAATTCATCTACCCAGGCATGCATCATAGTTTGAAGCGCTTCCATGTCTAAACTTCCTGGTGCTGCCATGTCGAATTATTTATATTTATTTATTATTTATTATGTTTTAGAATATTATTATTATGGAACCGAATTACTACTTTTATTTATTTAAAATATTATTATTGTTAATTAATATTATTCTTAATATTACAATTACACCTTTACAATGATATTATTTCGTTGAGCGCCAGTTGTGTCTTAATACACAACAATTAACATAACATACAATTAATGTTTAATATAAATAATTATTATCACATATAATATATTTTCATTTAACACACATTTACTTATAGAGCAACCATTTGCTACAAAAAAAAATTTAAATAGTCAAATGGTCGGGCGTTCTTGGGCGACAAAATTATATAACAACACAATTTTCATTTATATAATGTATTGAATTCATGGGTGTAATCGTAATAAGAAGATGATACGTTATTTAAGTTTAAGATTGTTCCATTTTTATTTATTAAACAAAATCTTTCATTTCGCATATTAAATATTGACTCATTATAATATCGTTTGTACGAATCTTTCGTACACAACTTATTGCTAACAAATTTCATACCGGTACACAAGTTATACATAAATCTTATTATCTAATTTTAATTAATTAAATATTTATTTTGCTCTCGACTTACTGATTGTGTGCTCATCTTTTTGCAATTTCTGATAAATTTGCTTCAATAATGAGTTTACTTGTATTCAAATTTCTTTTATATTAATTTGTTTTAACTTTCTACTGCATATGCATTCTCCTTTATCAACAAGACTTCACTAATTACGTTTATTCAAAAATTTAATATTTCTCTTATCATTTACGTTACTCTCAGTTACTAACTTTAATACAAGAAATATTATTCTAACTTTTATTCTGCTTTTACGTTTATGTACAATTTATTTATTTTAATACTGGTTGAATGTCTTTAATTCCAACTTTAATTAGTGTCTTTCAATGTTTATAATTACAATGGTTTTTTTATCACCTCGTTTGACGTGGTTAATCATCCGTACGTCCTCCTTTGGTCATCTGGTCGTGTTCTCCGTGTCCTTCTGGTCCTGTGGTCGTGTTCCACTGCATGTATTGTTTAATAGTCGTCTCGCCTCACATCATATGTTGCCGGTGTATCCATAGACTTCATCGTATGTACTCTGCTGCTCTGGTTGGACATCTATTTGTCATGTGACTCTTACTATAGATGTGAATTAGCGTCGTCGACTGACATAGCCTCCTGTGGCAACGGTTGAATCGAGAAGAAGAAACTTATTAGCGCGACCTGGTATTTATAGTCAGGTCGTGCAAAAACTCATGTCTGAACAATATTTAACCTCTCAGATTCTGTCGAAATGTCACTTCTCCCACTCTGGTTCAATTCACAATTTTCGCCTATCTTCGCGAATTACGAAGTTTGTCTCACATCACTCGATGCTCAATCGAGCACTAATTTTTATATGTTTACTATACGTAAATTTCACTTCTTTATGTTAATCACAAAAAGAGCTATTCATTTTTTACGTATAGTAATTGCACCTTTCGTCACATCGGTACGGTCTTTTAACACTTTATTCACCTTTAATTTCTATACACTTTGGTGTCTTTTGTTTTACCCTATCGTACATATGTTTCTTATAATTAAAATAAAACATACAACTATTCTACTTGAAAAGGGTTGGTTACATTTCAGGAACGGACAGGCTTCACACACACAAACAAAATACGCGTGTACACAACGCTAGCGACAGGTGTGTCGAAAATGCAGTCCATGCATGAACTCTGCGCTCCCTATTTTTAACTACGATCCAGCTTATGCAATCTGAATCATGTTTATTAATTCATATTTATTTATTTTTATTATTTATTTCATTTATTTTTTTTGGCAATGCACAGTACCGTTGATGGTTGTACTGTTGCAGTATATATATATATATATATATATATATATATATATTGTAATAAACTGATATATATAGGATGTGTTGAGTACGTGTTTAAATAAGCTCCACGTTGTTTTGCGCCAATTTGAAACACAATTAATATATAGGTGTTAAGATGAGACGATGATGCCCCACGTTGCGAGCGTCAATTTGAAACAGAACTCGATATCTCTCCTTAAAGCCTCACTGTTGTAATCAATTTAGTAACGAACTGCTTGTTAATTATGTGAGGACGTATGTTATATTGTATGATACCAGCTGGAGACGTCAAATTGTAACGAAATCTTGTCTATGAGTGTAATTAGTTATAAGAGACTCCGGTGTAACAAACGCCAAGTAATACGTTGTAGGTGGCGATTCGTAACAATTAAAGTGCTGTTACCTGGTTTAATTAATATGTTATCAACTAATATACCTTGCGGTTGTGACCAGTGAAACCCTCAGAACACAGATTATTAAGTCCACAAACTTAGAATTGTGTTCCTGAATTTATAATGGTATTATTCTGTAGACTTAATTTAATTCTCAGTGGTTGTTTAATATGAGCAATATATATGGAGTATTTACTGAATGTAAGTGGTTTTTGTCTCAACCCTAGTCCCTCAACGATAAAAATTTCATTCAAATTTAATATGACAAAACCCGTTAGTTCAGCAATCTCCCGTCCCACCAGCTGTAAACTTGGAGCGCTATTACTAGAAATAAGTGTACTTATAGGTTAGTTATTCTGAGTGTTTGTATCAATATGTTAATAAATTATTACGCCAATTACATATAGTATTTTCTCTGCAATGATTAAAACGTTATCTCATACAACAAATGTACTTTATTTATTTTTCTCTGGTATTTAACAAGTTACGTTGTCTCAGACAAACAATAAGACGATCCAATCGACTATCCCAACATATATCGATTCTTAATTATTCGAACTCTAAAAAAAAACATATATACTTTGAAAATAATGACAAATAATTCTTATACCAGGGTTCGTGTAGTTCTTTGAACCATTAGTAAGGCCAGGTAAAACGCATAATTAAGGTTGTTCAATTTACAAAAAAAAGAATAAAATTATTTACTTAAAATACAATGATATGAAAATAATTTGTTTTTTTACCCAAGCGGCGAAAGCTTCATTAGGCGGTGAATGTTTGTCAACAACGGTCAAAATGCAGTTTATATCGTCTTCACCCAGTAAAACTGCTCTGGTCTTCAATGAATGGATGATGATAATCCCACAGGAACTCTTGTGCTTCGATTCTTCTTTTGCGTCTTCACAATTCTTGGTCCCAACGAACTGGAATTAGGATCTCAGCTTACGCTGTCAATGAAGGTTATTTCGTCAACCGAATCTTCTGTATTTCCAAATATTTCCGTTAATTCAGGCTTCAACTCTTTATTGGTCTTCAATTTATAGCATGAATTGGTTTGATACCAAATTCAGCGGAATTATTTAGTCAATGCGGTGAGACGCTTTCAGTTCTTTTTTATTGTATTCATTGATAATTTAGAGGGTTATTTAATTTGTATGATTCATTAACATTCCAGTATAATTGTTTTGCAAAAATGCTTTTTCAATTTGGATATATATTTTCTTTATATTTATTCATATATTTTAAATATATCGGTTCATCTCAACCTAATAGCTTGTAACAATCAGTACCATCTATTCAAAATCAACAACTTATTAAAAATCAGTTGCCTTAACAACCATGTTTTCTATATATCCTTGAGCCGGCATTATAGAATATTACTACTCCTTTCCAATAAAATACTCCATGCTTGGATTAATATTGAATCACATAAAATTCTCCCCTAACCTTCCTTATTAAACAGTAAATGTTTTACTAGAGTTTCGTTGGACTGGGTTTACTAAAAAGGTATTAATTTCCTTTCACTAATATGGAATTTAGGCCTATAGATTCATTTACAACCATTATAACATTATTTGGTTTTTAACTTAATTTTCTTTTTACCTGACCTACTGTACAATTAATTATTGATTACATAGTTAATTACATGAATTTTAATTTACTGGTGGTTAGTTGTTTTTACATTAATTAATTGGTTCTGGAACCCTTTATTAATTTATGACATAATTGTCAGAACTACTTGTTAGACTTGAAACACTGGTCACACTCCTGATCCAGTTTATAAACATTAATTAATTAGAACAACAGTATCTTTCAATTTTATACAATACTGACAACTTAGTACAGTGCCTAACATTGGTAACTATACTTTGCTGTATAAAAACAAATCTAATATAAAATATAAACATAATTATTGAGTAAGTATTATTATCAAACAACATCATTTCATTTTTAACACATTCAACATACAATATAAATATTCTGTAGACCTTAACATGTCACAGTACAAAACAAATATTTCATTACATCCAATCATTCATTGGTCTGGCTCTTTTACATTTAATATTAGTCATTGCCTCCTTTTTACTTGAGGTCCTTCTCAAACATATGAACTATCGAACAACCTTAAGTCAGGGTATGGTCTTTGACCATATTTCATTCAGTCTTTTATGTAACGTTGGGGAACCTCAACTATGTTGCGTTACATAACACCCCCCCTTCGAAATAAGTTTATTTTGGTATAAACAAAGTTTAGCAAGAAATAAACTTCTAATTTGTATCTGGCCAATTGGTTTCCTATTTATAGTACTTTTATATTTCCCAATTATTCGTTATTTTATTATCATTTCTTCGTTCCTTCTTAAAGTCAATTATTTCCCAAGTTTAAATCTTATTTCTATAATCATTCTTGTGACATTCTTCATTAATTATACATTTTGGATCTGGTTTTATTTAATTCTCTATATTTATTTGTGAGTTTTCCCTCTAATATTTAATTTTCCTAAACCTCCCTAACATTATAACTGGAATCGAATCGGTGGTGCTCTATCGGCTAACCAATTACCGTCGTCCGTTACATACTTTCTGGGATCAGAGGAACATCCTCTCTGCCCAGTTAAATGATTGCTGGAATATTATTCTACAGTCAATCTTCATTAATAAACCTCGTAAGGTAGTCATCATGTGACCTTCAATAAAATAATAAATAATAATCATATTCTAGGGATTATTCACTGTACTTTAACTCAGATCATATTATTTCTTCATATTAATTCTTCCTTCTATTATACACTTTTTCTCTCCAATACTTGGCTATTTTATTGATATTTATTAATTGGGTTTTGTTTACGGGTAATTCTTAACCATTTGTTTTTTCTCTTCTGGTGATCCTTTTGATGGTTCCATTTTGGCTTCTTCATTCTCTTGTCTTCATTGGCTCATATTCCTTTGTGATCAATACAGCTGGTTATGAGATTTTGGTCAGTACTATACATTACATTATGTAGCTATATTCTTCTGGCACAATCATTATTATTTCTTTTACATTCGAAATTACATTTCTCACTATTATGTTACATTAGATAAACTCATTTCGTCTTCTGGTTTTGATGATTTTTATTAGGTTGAATTAGTGTAAAATTTTTTCTTCTTTCATATAAGTTTAAAGCAATTTCTTCTAAATTGTATAGTAAGGTGTTCTTACTTATTTTTCGACTTTGGTTGTTCTTTTTATCTTCAAAATTCTCTTTCTTATATAACTCATAAATTGTTTTCTTAGATACTTGTTTGTAAGTTGAGCTTACTTCATTTTTTTGAATTTTGGGGTATTTATTCTCTTTATTTTAAATCATACTGTTTCTGAATAATTATTGAGTAAGTTGTTCTTACAGTTTATTTTGGAATTTTGGGTTTTAGTCTCTTCATTTTATATTATATCGTTTCGAAATTACTTGAGTAAGTTGTCCTTACAGTTTTTTTAGAATTTTGGGTTTTTATTTACAATGGGTTGCTTGGTCCTGTATCCATAAAATCCGTCCCTTTTCATTATATTCTGTTTGGAATCTGTTTATCCGTGGTCCATTATTTCCTCTATACTGGTTGTTCGGGTCTCTCTAGTG